>JBBBDQ010000216.1:1080000-1165000 GCA_037127315.1 Ascarosepion bandense
CTAAAAATCAGTTACTCTTGCACCTCAAATATAGATGATATTATTAATTCCCATAAAAGGCATATTTTAATGAACTTAAATTATACCGACGTCAAATCTGGAATTGTTGATAAATGCAATTGTAATTCTGTGGATACCTGCCCAGTGCAGGGCAAATGTAAATCCACCCAAGTAATTTATGAAACCCGTATTTCTCCATCTAACAACAAAGACAATTACCGGACTTATATTGGTATGTCCGCGGGCCCTTTCAAACAGAGACTTTACAACCACAGGTACTTGTTTTCAAACCCTAACCAAAGATTCCAGACGGCACTATCACGTAGATTCTGGAAAATGAAGGAGGAAGAGCAGGACCCTATAATCAGCTGGAAACTAATAGGCTCAGCCTGTATCCCTAAAAATTTTCATGATAGGTGCTGTCTATGTCTATTGGAGAAGATTCTGATTTTGAAGTATCCTCATCAGGACTTACTTTTGAATCTTAGAAAGGAATTCATTAATAAGTGCCATCATAGGGTGGATTTTTAAATTTTAAATTTTTAAATTTCTAAATTTTTAATTTTTCTTTTTATAATTTTTATGTATATGTGTATGTTTGTGTGTGCATGTGTATATTTGTATATATGTGTGTATATATGTATATATTTATTTATGTGTGTAAAAACATGTTTTTAGCTATTTAAATGCTTTTCTTATATTTCCCTTCATAATATTCATTAAATTTTTATATTTTTTGTAGGTATGTGTGGATATGTATAATGTATATATATGTGTGTGTGTATGTGTGTACATATATATTGTGTGTGTGGATTTTTTGTATATGTGTGTACACGCATGTATGTGTATATACGTATATAAGTGTGTGTATGTAATTGAATGTGTGTGTGTGTGTGTGAGTGTATGTATGTATATATGTATTCATAATTAAAGAATTGTGTGTGTATGTGTGTACACATATATGTATGTATAATTGTAAATGAAATTTTTTTTTTTTTATACCTGGTGGTATCTTTATTTAGTTAAAATAATGACCTAATGTTTTAAAAAAATTTATTTTAAATCCTATATCTTTTTATTCCCTTTAAAAATAATTATACCTTTTTAAGTAAAAGGCCTTTTTCTAAAACTTCAATGTTTTTGGGAAGTTAGGTTTTTGAATATGTCCAGCGTCTGTAATATATAAAAATTTTTTTCTTTCTTTTCTTTTTTCCCCTCCCTTCCTTTATCTCTCTTACCTCCTACCTTTTTTCTGTTTTGCTTAACTTAATATCAATTCAACATGCCGTCTGTTCCATTTACGTTACAATTCTCTTTCCTTTTTTGCGAACCCAGACGATGCCAATTTTTCTTTTCTTGTTTATTTTATTTTATCTTTTTCTTTTTCTTTTTTTAAATTTATTTGCAAATCTATTTAAAAATGAAAATTAGACTGATTTTTCTCCAGTTTCTGAGAGGATTTTTTTGTTGCTGAGGTGATGTGTTATCCCCTGTGAGGATTTCATATCGAAATGGTCATTCAACATTCTTGAATTAATCCTAGTTAATTAATTGCTAATACATATATAGTTTATATATATATATTGTTAGTATATATATTGCTAATATATATATATATTGCTAATATATATTGTTAGTATATATATATATATATATATATTGCTAATATATATTGTTAGTACATGTATATAAATTTTGTTAATATATATACATATATATATATATATATATATATTTTTAATATATATATATAAGATTAATGTAGGGAAGTTTGGCACTTATCATGGTTATGCCAACTTGAAAGTTTTGTGAGGACACTGTTATGATGTAGTCACTCGTCAGGGGTAAGTTTGTGATCTACTGCTGTGTTTTGGTTTTCTACCTATTTATATGGGGCTTAGTGCAATTTCATATTTTGTTATGTTAAACTCCCATAACAAAATATCAAATTAAAGCAAGCTGCTTGTAATGAAGAAAAAAACTAAGACCCAACTGCAGATGAAAAACGTACCTACAAGAAGTGATTACATCATAATGCTGCCCTCATTAAACTTCAAATTCAGGATGACACTTCTCAGTTAAGTGATAAACTTCCCAACTTTAATCTTATTAACACCCTATCTCTACCCTGATAATGACGCACTTTACGATGATAAAAGACCTTCTTGCCAAAATACCTTTTGATCAGTAAAACTGCTGAAAAACAACAATGTTGATGCTAAACATTATCACAACTCAGCATACCCATATATGTATAGTGTCATTTGCAGATAGTCCTGTTTTGCTGTATCACAGCTCATTAATATGGTTAGACATTTGATTGCTTCTAACCAGGATTGAAACCTGACCAAACTGACATCAGTTAGCAATTCTACTTCTAAACTATGGTGTTTGGTAGAGGAAGGTGGATTTTAGCTTGTTATATACACAATGTAAACACACACACCAGTAGCTGAGAGTGTTCAAATTTATTACTGAATGAATAATGTGTAAATGCATGAGTAACTATTGTTTTTAAAACCTAATATTTCTTCATAGTGCTCAGAGTTCAAGAGCATATATAAATATATATAGATATATATATATAGGAACTCTGGATAGTGAATTTCAAATTTTAAAAAAATTTTTTTGCATTTTTAAAAATTATTGTGGAATGAACATATTTCTTTTGGTTTTTGTTAGAAGATTAATTTACAATTAATTTACAAGGGAAACTCATACCCCTTCCCACACGTACACACACACACACACAAACTTATTAAATTTCACAGAATTTAATTTTTTTTTTTAATCATTTCACCCCAAGCAATGCGGTACCACCACTGATGTGCAGGGGGCTACATAAGAGTAAAAGATTAAATAGGAGGAGAGTGAAGAGAAATACAGACCAGTTACAGGGGATGTCAGAGAAAGGGCAAGAGAAGGATGGGAACACAGGTGTGAAGACAGTTGCAAAGGTAGAGAGAAAGGAAAAGAACAAGATATGCAGAGTGATGTAGAAGAAACTGGAGTCAAGTGGATAAGAGATGGGTATTGAAATTGCATTTAAATTCCTGATGGTTGTAGCCATCAGGAAAGCAAGTATACGGAAGGGAGTTCCACAGGCGGGAAGTGCGAGGAAAGAAAAGAATTATATTCATGATCTGTTGTGCTTAATCTGTAGCAGTATAAGAATAAACATTGAAAAAAAAATTATTTCTGGTTTCAGTCTTTGTTGTGCACTACCTGACCCCAGAGTTGGGATAAGAATGTCCTTAGACAAAAAGAAATCTAAATTTTCTACCAAGTGTTCCAAGAAATAGGGCTCAAGATAAACCTTTCCAAAACAGAAATTATGATCTGGAATTGGAATGAAAGTAGAAACGACACTTATCTTAAATTCATCATAAATATTCATGATGTGGAATTTTTAAATGATAAACTTCAGTGTAGGGATCACTTATAACAAATTTAGTATAGGGGATAAAGCAACGGAATATAAAATATGTTAGCAATAGTTTTTCACAACACTGAAAGTTACTGAAACCTGAAAATTCAAGTCATGTTCAGGCTGAGATATTCATAGGTGTTAGGCATGGCACTAAACTTGTCTAGATATAGCTGAACTATACAACTGTCTCTTAGTTTGATGGTTAAAGGCAGCTTCAAGGGAATGAAGTCTGTAGATCTTGGTGAAAACAGTCCTTCTTCAGAACTGATACTACAGAATAACACAGAATGTTGCAAAATACACATCACTTGAGGACTTTCTACAACTAAAATGGGTAGCACATATAACTTGAAGAGGAAACAAAAATATAATCAAGATATTGACATTTCACATTACTTAAAAAAAGTTATCAAGGAAACAGCGATCAATACTAGAAAGAGCAATAAAAGCTACTGAGCTTGAGAAACCCATTTTCTTGAAAAATTGTTTTAAGAGAAGGATTTTATAAATTCCAAGTGACTATAGAACCCAATCTGTCCTATTATTTAACCCATAACTGGAGGGAAGAGATGGATTAATACCTTTCCCAAGGATATTTGTACGTAAGTGAATGCAAGGAATTTGACTGGAATTTGGACTCGGCTCCCTGATTTCTTGTTCCAAGCTGATATCTTCTGCACCACAACACACATCCTGTGACTTGTTAAGTGTAACAAAAGAAAAAAAGAATTTTGTTAACCAAAACTCATAAATCACAGACAAATATTTAATTTACCAAAACATTAAATAAAAATATTTACAAATACAGTTTTTGCATTCAAAAAGAAAAAACAGAGTTTACAATTGGCAAGCGAAGTGTTACGAAGGGGTTGGAAGGGTCAGTATCTTTACCAGTTAAGATAGCAAAGAAGTTTAAGAGCTATACTTTTTGGAAATCCTCAAAAGTCTATAAAAAGAATAATTATCAGTTTGGTCAATGAAAGAGTCAAAAATATCTATTTACCCATATAGTTCCATGAGGTTCTCTTTCAGGTTTTAGGTTGGCGACTTTTCTAAGAGATTCTTTCGGCTGGATATAAATTCTTGAATCAAACCTGGAGTTGATAATGTCAGTAAATTTTGTTAACAACTAACTACTTTTCCCAAAACCTCTTTTTATAAGGGCTAACACCAAATTCGCATATTCTAGAATCTTTTAGAATTCTCTTGATTTTACTGGAACATTCTGGCATCTTCCAAAATGTTCTATTCCTAATTTCTCTATTTTTACAACTACTTTATGAATTAAAACCTTTTTGTAATAATAAGTAGGACTCAAATGAATCCCTTACTACAACTTTTTAGACATAATTAATATTATTTTTATATATAAATGCATCCTTGTAACAACCTACAAAACAAGTTTGTATAAATGCTTGGAAAAACTGACTTTAGGAAAGATGGCAAAAAGGAGAATCTTACTAAGAGATACAAAGAACAAAATGTTGTGGAGAGGGATGATCATTCATGACCTGAAAGAACACAGCACAGAAAAGAAACCAACTATTACACAAGTCAATATATATGTAGAGAAAGTGAGAGTGTGGATACAGAAATCAACAATGTATAGTGACTGTCTATTTCATGCCTCTAGTGATCTTCATGTGTCACTATTTTTTCTAGACTTCATTTATAGGTTACTGGGGATTAAGGGAATTAAGAAACTTGTGTCAATGGTTGGCAAAAACTGGGCTTAGGTAAAATGGCAAAATGACAGGAATTTGTAGAGAGTCATGACTGTCAACATCCTGAAAGACCACAGCAAAGCAGAAGAAAAATGAGCATATTACAATACACAATATATACATACACACACACATATATATAGAGAGAGAGAGAAAGAGAGAGAAGTGGACATAGAAATCAACACTGCGGAGTCACTGTCAGTTTCCTGGCTTAAGTGCTTTGCATCATGTGTTCATTTTCATGATAGGCCATTCGGAGATTCAGGTTATTTGCAAGCTTGTGTAAATAGTTGGTGGAACAGGGTTTAAGAAAGAAAGACAGGCCTTATAAAGAGCTTCAAAGGACAGGGAGTTGTGGAGAGCCATGATCGCTCATGCCCTGAAGTGACATGTCACATAGAAGGAGAAGAAGAAGAAATACTAGTTCATTATTATGATGGTAGCATAAAACTGAACAAGTACATTCAGATTTTCTGATTCAGCAGAATTTCCGAGCCTGTTTGGATAGAACATTTGAATATCACTGAAAAATATCCAGTGATATTCAAAAGCATTGCATTATTACTGAAAAATACTCAGTGAGAAGTAAACCCCATGATTTGTCTTTTTCTTTCTTTTTTTTCTTTTTATGCTTTTAAAGAATTAGATATATTTTTTCAGCAGAAAATTGTAATACATGTGATTCTATTAAGTCTGTATGACACTCTCTCTCTCTCATCTCGTACTATAACAAGTGGGAATAATTCAAAATGATCTCTCAAAGATCAGCCATTTTGAAATTTTCTCCCTGGAGAGTGCATCAGCTGATGTGATAGAAACATAGATATTTTGGATACTAAAGCAAATGGCATTTGATATGATGGTATATTTCAAGTAACATTTAATCAGAAATTTTACTCATCATTTATTTGTTTTATTTTCATCATATATTTTCTGTGCTGTTATCTAAGTTTAATTCTATTGTACAAGTTTCCCAACAGGTGAACTCATCTGACTCTGCTGTAACTACTTGTGCAGCAAAAGGTATTATGGGAAACACTGCTAAATAAATATTCAAGTTTCAGCTGCATATTTACTTTGGGATTTATTATAATAGTAAGTAATAGCTGAGTGGTTAGAAGACTAGTATAGTGACTATGTGATCTGGGTTTTGCTATCACCATGATTGATTTATCAAAGAGGGAAATTCTTGATAATAAAAGCCTGGGGAGACAATCTATTGTACAGAACCATTGGGAGAAACCAGAACCACTGACCACATACTACAGGTTGCCCAAGGCTTGTGAATAGATCACCTATATAGCAATATAGCAGGAGATATTATAGGAAAAAGCTCTCAAGTAATACATAGCTTTTAATTGTATATTTACTTAAGAGCATATTATTTGAATAATAGTTAAGTACTGTGTGCGTTGAAGTGCAGTGGATATCGACTCGGAATGACAACTCAGGGAGCCGAGTTCGAGTTCCAGTTAAATTTGTTGCATTCACTTATGCACAAATACCCTTGAGAAAGGTATTAATATCTTTCCTCCAGTTATGGGCTAAATAACAGAATAGATTGGGTTCTATAGCCTTGGCTGGCAACCAGTTTTTACGGAGAAAGCAATCCTACTGCGGGATAATCTTCTGCCTAGTCAGTCATGTCTCTTTCGAGACATGATCGCCTAAGCGTGTATCACGTATGGCACTTAACTGACTAACTGACTGTGTGCACAGCTGAGTAGTTAGAATTTTAGCATTCTGGCCATGGTTTGAATCGCACTATGTTCCTTTTGTCAAGGACGTAATAATAGCATTATCATGGGGAAATGATCCCATTGAGTGGCAACATTGGAAAGTTATTGAAAACCATTCCACAAGCAATTTTCATTTCTACAATCACACCGTTTATATCAATAAGCTGCTTACGACCACATTACATTAAAAAAACTAATTCCCACATGATCACCAAAGTTCAGCAATGTAATACCTTGTCACTATCTAGATGGGTGACTGTTTGAGAATACCACCAAAGTGCTGTAAATTTGGATGTGCAGATGGTATAATGAATAATCCTCTTCTACAAGTACTTTCATGGCTTCTGCTCCGATGAGCTTAGATCACTGGTGCCGCCCAAGCACGAATTTACACGAGATACTAGATTAGCAACTAGGTCCCACCCTTTTACAGTTAAACAAATAAGATGTAACCGTAAATTCTACTCCAACAGCTTCTTTTCTCGTGCTTCCCGCCTGTGGAACTCCCTTCCACAAGTCTGCTTTCCCGACAGTTACAATCTCCAGGTGTTTAAATGTAGGGTCAATAGACACCTCGTATCACACTAACTCCCAACTATTCTCACAACACTCTCATCTACCCAACCCTCATTCTCGGTATCCTCACCCGCCTATCACCCACCCTCTGTTATGTCCTATATTTAACCAGCCTTTCTCCTCTCTACGTAGCCCCCTGCACAGTAGTGGCAGTGACATGCCTTGCTCGGGGTGAAACGCTTATAAAAAAAAAAAAAAAATTGTTAATCAGATAGGTGAGTTCCAATTTCTGTTGGGTTTGTTATAGTCACTTATGTGCAAATACCTTTGGGAAGAAGAGATGAATCTACATATTTCTCCCCAGCTATGGATTAATTTATAAGCCTTGTATCCCTAAGTCATTATTATCTCCGAAAATTCTTATAATCTAAAAATATTTTCTGGCTTAAAATAACCTGGAAATTTTTGATAAGCTATAGTAAAAGAGTCACTCATATCAAATTGTTAATCAGTGAGCCAAGTTCCCATAGTGTTCATTATATTTTGGAAAAGTATGAATCCACCTCTTCTCCCTAGCTATGGGTTAATTAGTAAGATTTTTAACACTAAATTATTATCTAAAAAATATTCTTACTAGCTAAAAATATTTTTTGTCTTTAAATAACCTTCAACGATTTGACAAGCTGTAGATAGGGAATTCATCAATCAAATATTTATAAGCACTTTATTCCCAATATTCAACATTCTCTCAGAGATGTAACAAATTTATATATATATATGTTTATTTCTTTGGTAAAATAATTGCTATCCTAAGTAAATAACGAAGAATATCTAATTTTTAATTTGATTAGAACTATAGATTATTTTGTTAAATAAATCAACTTATCTATTATTATGCGTAGTTGGTACTTGCTTGCATTCAAGCTTTGGGTTGTCATCCTCTCTCCTTATTCATTTTCTTCCCTCTGATAGCAGTGCCAGAGATGGCTGTAAAGGCCCAGCCTACTCCTGAATCCTGAAGAATAATCAAAGAGAATTCAACAAGGCCATTTGCATGTATTTGATTTTGGTAGACAACTCTGTGCAACAGAGAAGACCACAGACTTGGCCAGATGCACCTCCCTCACTGCTCAAAGGGGACTGATATAGGTGAGATCTGGCACACTGGGCTGTTGGATGATTGGTTTGTCAAGATACACTAGCCTAACTGGCATTGCCTTCCTCTGTCGGTTTTGCCATTGAGTCTATGTAGATCTTTGCTTATTTAGCCATTGTGCTCTTCAGAGAGTTGGTTGCATTCAGTCTGGTTCCTCTCTCTCGACCCTACTGCCGTAGGCATGATTTTGAAGGATCTGCAATGTAATCGTGCCTGATTTGAAATCTTAATTTCAGTCACTTGTTCACAACTGTGGTGGATTCCATTTGTGTTTTCTGCAAATATTTTCATGGCAACTACTCTAACAAGCTCTTTTTCCTGCTCGATCCATGTGAATTTAAGCAAAAGGGTTGAACCCAATTAGCATTCAGGTTCCACCCTTTTACCAATGCAATAGTTAAATGTAACAGCCCTTTCTACTTCAACAGTCTCTTTTCTTGCACAGACTGCATGTGGAACTCTCTTCCATTGACTTGTTTTCTTGATAGCTACAATCTCCAAAAATTTAAATGCAACATCAATTGCCATCTTTTTTTTTAATCCCACTCATTTTTTATCCTTTCCTCGATACTGCTTGTACGAAGTATTTTCTTTCACTGTAACCTCCTTCATACTAGCAGCACCCCTGCCTTGCTTGGGTGAAATGATTACAAAAATTATCAGTAATACATTTTAAAAAACAAAAGATTATAAGTAAAACATGTAAAAATAGAAAAAATTATCAGTAGTACATTTAAAAAATATTATCAACAATATATTTTAAAAACCAAAAAATTATTAGTAATACACTTTTGTAAAAAAAAATTTCAGAAACACAATTTTGAAAAAAAATTGCCAGTAATACTTTTTTTTAAAAAGAAATTACTAATACCTCAAGTAAATTCAATTTCAGCAATAAATGTCCCATAAAAAGTTGATATGCTAGTAAAAAAAACACATTTTCAACAATAAAAATAGAATGTATTACTATTCATGGCTTGTAAGTAAATATCTGACATTGTGTCTGCAGATCTTACTAAAATATTTATTCTGCTGATTCCATTTGTGATCCCTTTAGATAGTATATTGTTTCTATTGTACATGTAAAAACCAAGCCATATATATATATATATGGTTATGTCTTGAAGGCTGTCACAATGCATTGAGTAAAATAAGGGAAGGTAAAGAAGTTTTTGGGTATTATCTATTTATTATACATTAATATTTCGAGATCAAAATCTCATCTTCAGAATGGCAGAGAAGCGTGTATCTGTCCAAGTGTGTTCCTGGCCTTTCAAACACACTTAGACAGACACATGCTTCTCTGCCATATATATAATTCTAGGTGAAGAGGACTCAAGGTTTTTTTATTTTGAGTGCTCTGGCATTTATTTTATTATGAACAGTGCTCAATATAATGATTATTGTAGAGCTTAATATAATTATATAGTTCTGAATTAATTGTACATTGCGACACAGCAAACCAAAGGATTTTGTCATTTGAATGTAAATCATCTGCACATCCAACAGCAACATTGCCTGATGATGAGAATCTATCTCGAAACTGAGAAATTTTTGTTTCACAATGCACAATTAATTCATAACTATATATATATATATATATATACACACACACACACTTTTTCTTTTCTGTGATGAGAAAGATACTTGCTGGTTGTTACTGTCTTAGTTCAAAACCTCCTGTGAATCTTTTCATTCGCTTTTGTTATATTTGAGAGATTGCTTGCCAAATCTGTCTGAACTGCAGATCTTTGTGTGTAGAGCCTCTATTTTCTATCCTAGGCCCTTCCTCAACCTTACCTCACTTCTCCTCCTGTCCACCTTCAAACTTTTCTCCCTCTTGCTTCCTTTAACCATTTGTTGTTGTCTACCAAAGAGGAAACTCTTTTCACTGAAACAGATTATATCATTTAT
The DNA here is from genome assembly GCA_037127315.1 of Ascarosepion bandense. NCBI lineage: Eukaryota > Metazoa > Mollusca > Cephalopoda > Sepiida > Sepiidae > Ascarosepion > Ascarosepion bandense. The sequence goes on from JBBBDQ010000216.1 coordinate 1,090,480, forward strand.
CAAGCCGAATTGTAGCAAAGTGACACTTGCTTTGGCCTTTTTCCTTTCTACTTTCACTTTCATCCAAATCGCACCAATGACAACACCAATTTCATTTCAGTCAATCTCTTTTGTTTCCCTTCTTGATTTTTGTTCAATGGACAATCTGGCAGAATTACAAGGACCTATATGAATCTGCATATACATTTTCTGAAGTCTTAAAGCAATGTTTCTAATCATTTTTATCACAAGTCTTTTTTTTACTGCTTGGAATCATTGTAGTGATTTTAAATGAATCTTTAGTTTTAATTCATCTTTGGTAGCAGTTTCTAATCAGATTTATATCTGCAAATATTAGAATAAAGACTATTCTGTTTTCTATAGGATGTGGTTCAAGAATTGATTTTTTAATTGCTAATTGGGAATTACTTCTTGATGGATGAAAGTAACCATCTAAAAGCTAATCATCATTAATCTTTAGTTCCGTAACAGGGTGTGGTCATAGGGTCACTCTACAGTCAAGCAGTTACCTCCATATGTCTCCGTTGTGTGCCAACATCTGAGTGTGAATAATCTTCTGGTCTATTCAGTGCTGTTGCCAGATCTTTTTTTCTTCTGGCTACGTCTTCTTTTTTGTAAGGTAGAACCTTGTAGGAGAGTTGTAGAAGGATTATCGGCTCTTATAATGTGCCATTTCAAATTTCTCTTCTTGGCAATGATTATGAGGTCTTCCGATGGTCCTGTTTATTCTTTGATGGTGTATTTCACTGCATCTTTTGTGATGCTGTCTATGTAGGAGTTGTTTGGTTTTAGGCATCTTTTTTTTTTTTTTTGGATGCTTGGATTCCTCATGGTAATTCTGCTGTTAATCTTTAAGATTTGCAGGTTTCCAGAAAGATCTAGAAATTTAGATTTCATGCATATGTTTTTGTCTTTCTAGACAGGTTTTAGATTTACAACAGCTGCCATTGTTTGTGATGCTTTTGAATTTATTTCTAATCTGAAATCTACTTTGCCGGTAATTGAGACAACATATTTGAATTGTTCATCTTGAATTTGCATAATGGCATGTATATGTCAAAAGTGGATGTCGGCTTTGAATGAGAACTCGGATAGCTGAGTTTCAATGCTAGTTGAATTTATTGCATTCTCTTACATGAAGATACTCTTGGGAAAACTATGAATCCATTGTTTCTCCTTATATATATAATGATAAAAATATAGTTTCATGGTATGCTAGGTTTATGTATATTTTAATGGTTAGGGCATATTTTCTAATTAATATGAAGACAAGAAACTAAAATGTTATGGCTAACAGTTAAATAAATCATGGTATAATAATAACGATTCCTCATCTAAGAAATTCATAGAGAGAAGATAAGAGAATGAAATACAGAAACTAGCAAAGCTGAACCTGATTCCACCCAACTTAAATGTCAGAATATCTGTCAGTATGAAAAGGTACTAATGATAGCAGAAAGAACGGTATATGCACTTGTTATGACCAATCTAAGGGGTTTAGTCAGAGGTGTGGATGAATAATAGCATGGTTGACTTCAGGCTTAAATCAGTTGGTGATTAAAGTATTCACTTTTGTACTGAATAGCACTAATGTTCATATTTTGAACTTGCAGCTTAGAACAAGTTCAAATGGATATAGGATAAATGGTTGGACTTTATGCAAAGGGATAAATAAAAAAAATTGAAACAAAAAACAGAATGGTGTAGAAAAAAATGAAAATAGTAAAAACAGTATAGTTTCAAAAAAGAGAAACAAAAAACAAGGGAAAAAGAAACAGAAAAGATAATGGTGCAGAAAAAAGAAACACAAAACAGAATGGTACAAAAGAAAGCAAAAAAAAATAAAAGTAGAAAAATTTAAAAAATAAGAAAAATACAAAGAGTAAAAACTGAATGATATTAAAAAAGAAACAAAAGACACATTGATGAAAAAAAAAGTTTCTTTTTTTTTTTTTTAATTTATTCACCCCAAGCAAGATGGTACAGCCACTAATGTGCAGGAGGTTATAAATGAGAAGAGCAAAAAGAAAGAGGAACAAGATACGGTGGGGAGGTGGGTGAATAAGAGAAAGATGGGAATCAAGGGGATAAAAGAAGGCATTGGAGATTGTAACTATCAGGAAAGAAAGTGTACAAAAGGGAGTTCCAAATGTGAGAAGTGTGAGAAAAGAAACAAATAGACTAGAAGGGGCAGTTACATGTGACTGTTTAAACTGTAAAAAAGTGGGACCTAGTTGCCAGTTTTGTAGCATGAATGAATTTGTGTAAAGCGGGCACTTGAGAGAAAATCTCATCAGAGGAGAAGCCATGAAAATATTTGTAGAAAAGACAGAAGGAAGCCACCTCCCAACAGGGAAAAAATAAAAAAGGATTTGGGACAGAATGATTTAAAAGAAACAAAAAAAACATGAAAAAAACAAAAAAGAGAATGGCACAGAAAAATAAACCAGAACAAAAAGGTAATGGTAATATTATCCACTTCCTTATAAGGAAACATTTGGGACACATTGAATTGACGAGCTTATACTAATTTTGGTTAGAATTTATAGAAGCTTCTCTTAAAACAATTTTTCAGTAGAATAGTTTTCTCAAGTTCAATTGCTGTTATTGCACCTTCCTGTATTGATGAGGGTTTCCTTCTTAACCTTTTGTTTGAAATGGTGTGGAATGTCAACATCTTGTTGATTATGCCATATTTTTCTTTTTGAGTTACATGTGAATGATACAGAAAAAAAAAGCAGAATAGCACAGAAAAATGAAACAAAGAAAAACAGAAACAAGAGACCAAAACCAGAATGGTTGCTGAATTTCATTGATGAATGTCAAAATTAAATCAATATCAAAGTAGAAAGGACAATAAAATCTGAGCGTTTTTATAATCGGCAGTACATATTAACTGAATACACTGCCCTTCAATTAAAAAAAAAGGAAAAGAAAGATACTGAAAACATAAATTTTGTAAAAGAGTAAGGTTATTTCTATCTATCCACACATATACACCAAAAAGTCTCTAAATACAGACATAGCACCTTCAAGAAATTAAAGACATAATTTCAAGAAGGTAATATGTAGTCACAAAAGTGGGAAGATGTTGATTTTGATTCCATAAGTTATTCAGACAAACATTCTAGTTCAGTCTGTGTTGCTATCAATGCATTTTAGCCAATGTGAACTTTGGCCTTCTTTAGATGTGTAAAGTGTCAAAGTGACAAGCGCAAGTTTCAAGAGCTCGCTAATTACTGCTTTTAATGGCTTGATTACACTGGTCTCATTTACATACTGCTAGAGGATTGGTTAGCCCAATTGAGGGTCTACCGGTGTTGTACCCAAGGAAATCCCTCTGTATAATATGTTCGATGTACTATTCTACAAGAGGAGGAGTCATCTTGGAAGATTTTTCTTCTTGCAAATGTCTTAAACTTGAGATTTTAGTGACTCTTGAAGACAGCACCAATCCTGTTGTCAGAAAAAAAAAGATTTAGCTAAATATACTATCAACATGAAGGGTTTGAGTCTTGTTTAACAATATATCAACCTCTGTGGGTTATTTAATGCCTAAAATGATAGGGTTTAATTTATTTTTTAATGTTTGGTTTTAGTAAGAAGGTTGATTTAGTCACATTTTAATGAAAAATTCTTTTTATTTTTATTTTAAAAAACTGAAGATGTCTTCTAGTTTTGCATTGAAAAATGTATTGCTGGTAATGATTTTTGTTTTTTATTAAAAAATGTATTGTTAGTAAAATTTTTTCTTCAAAAATGTATATTTTTCTATAAAAGTCTATTTTTATGCATATATTTCTATAAAAATCTATTTTTATATTTTCATAGTGTTTTGAACTCAGTTTGGGGGTTAACTATTTACCCATAGCTGGGACCCTAACAGGTACTACCACTCCGGGTCAGAGTGGACCTGGGAACAACAGCAATTAATAGGTGGTTCCATGCTCCTCACAACCTCCCAATCAGAGGCCTTCTTGCCGAATGCAGTTTGCTGCCATACACAGGACCCCAACATGAAGACATAGGCATGTTTTAGTAGCATTTGTGCAAAATTCATTAAACATTTTTTTTTACTAAAATCATAATTTCAATAGCATTGTATTGCTACTCTCAAAGCATCATTCTATGTAACATTGATAAAAAATAAGCCTCCAGTGACATCTTACTATTAGAGATTAAATGCTATTTCCCCACTATCAATCTGACACTGTTCAGTAATAGAGATAACATAGTGTTTTCTAATAATAAAAGTGACCATTGTTCAAACCCAGCCATGCGTGAAACATGACTGCTGAAAATAGTCACTCTTCCACAAGAATCTTGGCATAGTAAAACTACCATGTAGTACAACATATGAAGAATAAATATCCCAAAAACAACAGCTTTGAGGATGGCTAAAGTATTGTTCAAAAGTGCTGAGAACAATAAAAACTATAGATGGTTTCTTTAACTCCTAAATAATGGAAAAATGTCAGAATGTTGGGAAACCTCAATAAAAGTTTCATTAAATCATCTTTATCGGCTGTATTCAAAGAAAGTTGCTTAAAAGAAAGGTTGCTTTCCAAATATAAATAAATCCGTTCCAGTTGAATTCCTTGCATTGACTTACGCACAAATACCCTTAGGAAAGGTATTAATCCGTCTCTTCCCTCCAGTTATGGGTTAAATAATAGGACAGATTGGGTTCTATAGCCTTGGCTGGTGCTACCAATCTACCGCAGGAAGCAATGGCAACCTACTGCAGGATAATCTTCTGCCCAGTCAGTCATATATATATATATATATATATATATATATATATATATATATATATATAGTCATTCGCAAACAGATCTGTTTCACTGCATCACAGCTCATCAGCACGGTTAGACTCTGATTGCCCCCCAACCCAGGATTGAAACCCGATCGAAGCAGCATCAGCCGGTGACTCTACCCCTGGGCTATGGGCGCTCGGTGGAAGAAGGCAGACTTTTTAGCGCATATCATTATATATATATATATATATATATATATATATATATATATATTCCATTTATAAACGAGTTATTACACGTCCTAGTTTTCTACCATGAGTGGTGTCTTCAGGCGGTTTTCAATTTCAGTTTACAAATGGTAAATATTCAAAAGTTCTACAATATAATTGTATTGAACACTTTTAATACAAATGTGCCCTGGTCTAATTTTATTATGACCAAAAACTAAGTAATTAAGCAATCAATATATATATATATATATATATATATATATATATGTGTGTGTGTGTGAGAGAGAGGGAGGCTGGGTGTTGCACTAAATATTGAATGTGGTAAACTGTTATACATAATTTTTCTTTTAAAGCTAGTGTTTGCTTATATCTTCATACTTGCTGTTGTGCATAAATATTCAATTTTCAGACTCCATAATTCCACTGAGACAGATTGTCCTCTATATGTTGCTAGTCAGTTCTAGCAACAGACACTATGCAGTTTTCTGCCAGATTTGTTAAGCTTCCTGCTTCAATCAGCAATGAATATCTAGTCTCTTTGTTAACACACCAAGTTGTGAGCTAGACCATTTTGGCACCTATATCTGTCCCATTTATTTTCTATTTACCTTCGACTGTTTGCATATGTCTTAGGTTTATACTTATCCATATGTAAGTATCTGTAACTCTTAAATATTTTAATATTCATCTCTTTCTTAATTCATTTTTAATGAATTCACTCTGAATATATCCTACCTCATATCAATATATCAGCCCAGTTAAGTGTCATACATGATACACGCTTGGGTGATCATGTCACAAAAGAAACATGACTGACTGGGAAGAAAATTTTCTCACATTAGGTTGTCATTACTTTCTATAGTAGACTGGTTGCCAACCAAGGTGATAGAACCCAATCTGTCTGACTATTTAATCCATAGATGAAGGTAAAAGAGAAGGGTATTTGAGCATAAGTGAATGCAAGGAATTCAACTAGAAGTTGGACTCAGCATATTTTACTTGAAGAAAAAAAAAGAAATATATATATATATATATATATATATGGCAAATAATATTAAGAATGACAGACATTTTGTGTCAGTTAATTTTAATGATCACCTTTCCAAGTTATAAATAATATTTTTCAGACAAGGATGAAATTATGTTGGAAATTGTTCAAAGTTTATTTCAGAATAAACTTAAGAGAGTTCATCCTTAAATGTGTTAAAAAAGGAAGCTCATATCACACTTTGCTTACATCACAATGTGCTGTCTTCACACACCCTAACACTTTATTTTAATAAAGTACCATTTATCTATACTTCTGAGATGTGGTAGTATTTATATTATTTACACTGTTCGGACTGTTGTCCTCATCTTTATTGCCATATTTAAGATGTTTTAGCCATTGAGTACTCTTCTTCTTTTAGGTGCTAGGAATTTTGAACCAAACCCTTTATTTTGACCACTGGGATATATCATTATCATTTCATGTGTGATGTCACTTCTGGATGCCATGTAGTTATCTCCCTTTAATTATACTCTCTAATTTATTTGACCTAAAGAGTTGAGAGTTCAGTACCTGGCTACAGTAGTGGTGAACAAATAACTTAAGGAGTTGAATTAAAGGGAGATAACTACATAGCATCTGGAAGTGGCATCACACATGGAATGAAAATATAACCTAGTGATCAAAATAAAGGGTTCCGTTCCAAATTTCTAGTACCTGAAGAAGGCTGGAACGTATAATAGCCAAAATGTTGTCAGCATGGTAATAAAGATGAGGACAACATTTCATACAGTGTAAATAATGTTAAAAAATAGTGTTGTCATACCATTTCAAAATTTTATTAAACTCACCAATTGCCTCCACCTCACCTTATGATGACTGAAGAAAGTCAAAAGCTTGGAAAAAATTTCCTCTACTTTTCTTCTGAAATGAATTTAAGACAATTTCTGATGGAATTTTTTCTTGTCTGTGAAGGATTATTTTTTACTTGGAAAAGTTGATCATGAAAATAAATCAACCTAAAATGTCTTTTATCCTTAATAGCATTTGCCCAAATATACAGAATTTATGCTTATCTATCTACATAGGAACACTCTCAGCTATTGGGTGTGTATAATGATAATATACACGCTAAAAAGTCTGCCTCCTTCTACCCAGCACCCATAGCTCAGAGGTAGAATCGCCGACTGATGCCAATTTAGTCGGGTTTCAATCCTGGGTTAAAAAGCAATCGGAGTCTAACCATACTGATGAGCTGTGATACAGCAAAACAGATCTGTCTGCGAATGACTATATATATATATATATAGTCATCTGCAGACAGTACTGTTCCACTGTACTGTATTATGGATCATCAGTACAGTTAGACATTCTATTGCTTTTAACTAGGATTGAAACCTGACCGAATTGACATTGGCAGGCAATTCTACCTCTGAGCTATGGGTGCTCAGTGGAGGAAAACAGATTTTAGCATGTTATATACACACAATGTAAACATATGCCTGTAGCCGAGAGTATTTAAATTCATTACTTAATGAATGATGCGTAAATGTGAGTAGCTACTGTTTTTAAAGTCTGCCATTTATCCCATGTGTTCAATCGGCATGAGAGAGTGTAAATAGTCATCTGCAGAAAGTTCTGTTTCGCTGTATCACAGTTCGTCTGTACAGTTAGACATCCGATTGCTTCTAGCTAGGATTGAAACCCGACTGAATTGACATCAGTCATTGATTCTATGGATGCAAATAAGTATATATATGTGTGTATGCACAGATACGCATACACATCAGTATACAAATGTTCATCAGGTGTTAATTGAAAAGTGCTGAATGCAATATAACAGAGCAAAAAGAATAATTAATAAATTATTAATAATAATTAATAAATTATTAATAATAATTAATAAATATACATATATACATAATGCATGAAACTTTGAGTTGTGCTTAAAAACATAGGATAACAATTTTTTTGACATGCATATACACACACACACACATAAAACGAAGTTTAACGAAACTGGTTAGAAACAACTGACAATTTAAAATGTTTTCTTTGAACATTATTTTTGATCGATACTTGTATTTAAGTAGATGTTTATAATCAAACAGTATTATATATTTATTTCTACCTGCCCGATTGTTTACAATAAATTTTGTTATGAAAATGTGTGTCATTCGGCAGGATTTGATTCTCGACCACGAATGACCAACAGTCTAAACAAAGTCAAATCAAGCCTATATAGCACAATTTTCGATTCTCTGCACTGAAATGTATCATAATGTCAACAAATGTAAACATGCAATGTAACGGAAATTAACGAAGATTAACGAAACTGATTAAACAACTGACAATTTGAAATGATTTGTTTGAACATTATTTTTGATCAATACTCACATTTAAGTAGATATTCTGTTTATAATAAAGCAGTGTTATATATTTATTTCTACCGGCCTGATTATTTAAAATTTTGTCACGAAAATGTGTGTTATTCGGCAGGATTCAAACCTGCGACCCCTATCCATATAGGGGAAGATACCATGTGATCTGGCACGTCTTAGACCTCTTGACGACGAATGACCATTTGTCTAAATGAGGTTTTAATCAAGCCAATATAACACAGTTTTCGATGTATCGCAATAACCATTTTTGCTCTGAAATGTATCGTAATGTCGACAAATGTAAACATGTTACGGAAATTAACGAAGATTAACGAAACTTGGTTATAAACAACTGACAATTTTAAATGATTTGTTTAAACATTATTTTTGTTGATTAATACTCATATATTTAAGTAGATATTCTGTTTATAATCAAACAGTATTTATTTCTACCGGCCTGATTATTCGGCAGGATTTTCGTAACAAAAATTTATCGTATATAATCAGGCTGGTAGAAAATAAGAAATATATAATACTGTTTGATTATAAAAAGAATTTCTACTTAAATACGAGTATCGATCAAAAATAATGTTCAAACAAATCATTTCATATATATATATATATATATACTGTAATTTTGTTATTGCAATGGTTTATAAAATCATAATATCACTACTAAGTGATATGCTTTTATAAACCATTGTAATGACAATATTAAGTTCTACTCTATATCGAGCACTCTTTATAAAAGTAAATGCTTGAACAGTGGGTTTTTAATCTACATGTTCTTTCACTATTTTGTCATATATATATATATATATATATATATATATATATATATATATGATTGTAATATTTGTATTGTAAGTAGTTTATTGTATTGAGCACTTTTAAAAAGTAAATGCTATCAACTGTAAATCTTTATTTCATTTGTACTTACTCTTAATAAGATGTGTGTATACATATATATATATATATACACACACACACACACATATACATATATATATATATATATACACACATATACATATATATATATATATATGTATACATACACACACATATACATATATATATACATATATATATATATACATATATATATATATACACACACACACATATACATATATATATATATATATATATATATACACACACACACACACACACATATCACAGCTCATCAGTACAGTTAAACATCTGATTGCTTCTTAGCCAAGATTGAAACCCAACCAAATTGGCATCAGTCGATAATTCTACCTCTGATCTATGGGCGCTTGGTAGAAGAAAGCAGATTTTACTGTGTAAACATAAGCCACTAGCTGAGAGTGTTCTAATTCATTACTGAATGAACGATGCATAGATGCTAGAGTGGCTACTGTTTTTTCAGTCTACCATATAGATACGGCTCTGAGGTTAGAACATTTGCTTTTCAACTATGAGACCAAGGTTTGAATCACACTAGAGTCAGTTAATCAGGTGTTTCTTGATGTTATAGGCATGGGAATGCAATCCCAGCATGAGGCACCTTTAGAAAGTGCGTGAAAACTATACCCACGGGTTGATCCAACACTTGTTAGTGAAACCGAATAGATGGAAACTATTTAGTATCTCTCGAGTGTTACGCTAGCATGAAGACACATTGTGACTGAAGGATTTAGTATACTACCCATAATCAGATATACAGGCGGACATATATAACATAACAGTTCAATACACATTTCTTTGTTTCTGATGGAATTTATTCTATCTCTTAATACTTTGCTTAGCTTTTCATTGATACTAATAGTATAGATTTATTATAATATAACCGATGTAAAATATATTAGTTTATATATAGTATTTACATAAAAGGAAGCAAACTAAAACATATATTTATAACAATTAGGCATAGCTTAGATGTGGAACAAGACTGGAAGTAAGATGAAAGTCACTACTCAGCTGAAATTGATCATGTGAGACACGCTTGCTAATCGTTACACAGTATCAATGTGGTACAAAGTTGGGAATAGAATGAATCTTAGTAAGCAGTTGTAATTGATCTAGCAAGACATGCGTGCTAACCATTGTGCTACATCAATGTGGCACAAGGTTAGAAATAGGATCAGGCTCACTATTCAGTTGTAACTGATCTAGCAAAACACCCTTGCTAACCTCGACGCCACATCAATGTAGTACCAAGCTGAAAATTTGGAGCACCGGCCGAGAATAAAACTCGCTAGTAAATCATAACTGATATAGCAAAACAAGTTTGTTAATCATTACCCCATGGTGAAGTACTTGATGGGATGTGCATTGTGGTACAGTGAATATCGACTCGGAATGAGAAATCAGGGTGCCAAGTTTAAATTCCAGTTAAATTCCTTGCATTCACTTATTTTTTTATTTTTTTTTTTTTTTTTTAATCGTATCACCTCCGAGCAAGGCGTTAACACCACTGATTTGCAGGGGGCTACATAAGAGTAAAAAAATTAGGGATCTACAGAAGAGTAAAAAGATTAGATAGGAGAGAGTGAAGAAAGTGAAGAGAAAGACAAACCAGTTAGAAATGAGCAAGAGAAGAATGGAAATACTTATACACAAATACCCTTGGGAAAAGTACTAATCTGTCTCTTCCCTCCAGTTATGGGTTAAATAATAGGACAGATTGGGTTTTATAGCCTTGGCTGGCAACCACTCTACCACAGAAAGCAATGGCAACATACTGCGGGATAATATTCTGTACAATCAGTCATGTTTCTTTCAAGACATGATCGCCCAAAGGATGTATCAAGTATGGCTCTTAACTGATTGACTGAAGTACTCAAAAACATATATTTATATATAAAGCTAAAATATGGCAGCATGTCCGATCAAATGTCTGTCTTTTAGCAATTTTTCATGTGGTCGGCTGTATCATTTGATCAACAGACAAGCTTCACTCTGAGTTACAAAGGACAGGATGTTGTGTTCTCGGAATGAGAAATCAGGGTGCCGAGTTTGAATTCCAGTTGAATTCCTTGCATTCACTTACGCACAAATACCCTTGGGAAAGGTATTAATCCGTCTCTTCCTTCCAGTTATGAGTTAAATAATAGGACAGATTGGGTTCAATAGCCTTGGCTGGCAACCAGTCTACCCCAGAAAGCAATGGCAATCTGCTGCGGGATACATCTTCTGCCCAATCAGTCATGTCTCTTTTGAGACATGATCACCCAAAGCGTGTATCATGTATGGCACTTAACTAACTGACTGAAGTACTCGAAAACGTATATATATAAAGGTAAACTATGACAGCATGTCCGATCAAATGTCTGTCTTTTAGCAATTTTTCATGTTTTTCAGCTGTATCATTTGATCAACAGACAAGCTTCACTCTGAGCTACAAAAGACAGGATGTTGTGTATATCCATGATCGCTCACGTCCTGAAGAGACTCGACACATAGAAAAAGAACTGCTGTTGAAGAGCACTTGTTTCTTCCAATAATCCAAAACCCCCACCACCCTACTTTTGTTCACTTCCCACCCTGCCAGGAATAATCTGGCAAGTGACTGGTCTGCCACTAAAGAAGTCCGGACACCTGCTGATTCTGTTCGTCAGTCTCCAAATTTGAATTATGTGGGCAAAATGGATGAAACTCAAGCTGAGAGACGTTTAGTTTCTGATAGATTAATAAGAAGAATAGGAAGAGATTAATGTTAAGATGGAAAGAAAAGAGAAAAGCAGAGCAGAAAATAAGGAAAAAGATAGAAAAAAAGAAAGAAAAGAATGAAAGAAGAAAAGCATGGGTGAAAGAAAGGGGAAGGAGTGGAGAGAGCAAATGAAAATAAAAAAGAAGAGGACAGAAGAAAGACAGAGGGGTAAGAAGAGAATGAATAGTTAAAATAAACGAGAAATAGAATAGAAAAAAAAATGCTGCATCAAAAAGAAAAAGAAACAGGAAAAAGAAAAGGGAAGAAATTGATGTGAAAAGAGAAGAGGAAGGTAAAAGAAAGAAGAGAAGTGAGAAAAGGGAAAAGAAAGACACGGATGGAGAGAAGGAGCAGGTGAAAAGAAAAAGCTGTGAAAAGAGGTAAAAAAAAAAGATGTTGAAGAAGAGAAAAAGAAAAACAAGTAGATGAAAAGAGAAAAGTAAAAGGAAGAGGTGATAGAGGAAAGAAAAAGAAAAAAAGCTAGCAAAGAGAAAAAAGATAGAAAACAAAGACAGAAGAGAGAAATAAAATGAAGAAGAAAAAAAAGGACTAGAGAAAAAGAAAGAAAAAACAAAAAGAAGCAGGCGAAATGAAAGAAAGGAGATAGAGAAAAGTAAAAGAAGAAAAGGAAAGAATTTTAGGAGTATGAAAGAAATTTGAGAAGAAAAATTGAAAGAAGGATTTTATGGTGCAAGCAAAAAGGAAAGAAGAGGAGGTGTGCAAAAGAAAGAAAAGGAAGGCAGGGAGACATGAGCAAAAACACATTCAATTGCAGGTATGGCTAAAGATGGATGTGAAAAAACATTGAAATAGCACGAGATTTGGAAGCTGAGACGTCATCCGTAGAGGATGGATAGGTATATAAAAAATAAATGTAAGATGTGTGAAAGGAAAAAAATACAAAAAATAAGGTAGGAGGAAAAAGTCAAGAGGCTAACTGTAGGAGGAAACTGATTAGGGGAGGAGGAAAGAAAGGGGAAAGGAAAGGTTAAAGAAATAAGTGGAAGGAGTGAGGGAGAGAGAAAAGGGTGAAGGAAAAATGAGAGAGCATATAAAAAAACTAACAAATAGGAAAGATGATGCGAAGAGTTCAGAAAAGAGGGAAGAAATTTAAAAAAAATGTAAGGAGGCATCAGAACGAGAGAAAAAAATGAAAGGAAATATCAAAAGGGGATAAGAAGAGAAGATTAATGATACAAGAAGAGAAAGAGGGTGAAGAAATCCGAGAGGAAAAGAAGGGAATAAGAAAAAGAGATGAAGGACATGAGAATACAAAAAATGGAGGAAGAGGACAAAATTGAAGATCTGAGAGAAGTAATTCAAGGGAGAAAATCGTGATTGAAATGTGAAAAAAGAGGGAAGAAGGGAAAACAAATGAAGACAATAAAAGGATGAAAAAAAAAAGAAATAAAGAAGAGATGAAGGACATGAGAAGACAAAAAAATGAAGGAAGAGGACAAAATTGAAGATCTGAGAGAAGTAATTCAAGGGAGAAAATCGTGATTGAAATGTGAAAAAAGAGGGAAGAAGGGAAAACAAATGAAGACAATAAAAGGATGAAAAAAAAAAGAAATAAAGAAGGAAAATAAAAAAAATATTGGTGAAATAAAAGAGGGAATTGAAAATGTGAAAAGATAAAGAAAAGATATTGACAACATGAGAAAAAAAGTAGAGTTTGGAAAGAAGACAAGAAGATAATCTAAAATACAAGTAGGAAATTTATATCAAGTAATAAGAAATAAATAAAAAAGAATACAGATAAGAATGAATGAGATTTTTAAAATGGATGGTTAACAAGAGAAAAAAAAATCTTCAAGTAAAACAGAAAGATAAGAAAGAGATTTTGTTAGAGGAGAGAATCAGGTTGATAAGGGAGAAATTTGCTTACATTTGACTCTTGATGCAACTGCTCATCTCTGATCAAACAGGAGGCTGCCATCTTGAAAATGCTATTATTCACAAAAGACAAATCTATTGTCTAGAAGCATCAACCATTGCTAATATGACTGGCCTCTGATAGAGAAAACCTGAGTTCAATCAAACTGAACATATATTGACACATGACTATAGATAGATAAGAGCTGAATTTGCAGACTGTCGGATAGGAGAATGAAAAATCCACTTGCTACTACTGTGATGTAATTTCCTACCACATTTGTAAAGCTCAAACTTAATTTGGAGTAGTAGCCAAGTTGAAGTTGTTGAGAGTGACACATAGTGGAAGACTGTAGATACGGTTCAGCAATCAGAAGTTGTTTGTTACAGTATCAATCAAGTACAAACACATTTATTGGAAACAAGTGATGTTAATCCACACCTAGAACAGTACAAATTCTAACTTGGTTTAACATAGACTTTTTTAGATACTAATCTGGCACACATTTGCCATGAAATATGAATATATCAGAAATTAATATTTCCTTAATAAATAGGGAACAGTTCCAATTTGGGAAATAGATCGAATAGAATCTTTTTTTCTTTATTGTTCACCCAACACAATTTAGTGATCAGGAAAGGACTCTCTCGGGAGCCTGCTACAGAAAACAGTGATTCTTGGGGGAAAAACATTGTTGAAATGGAATTTGTTTCTTACTAAGGGTGTATGAAGTGAACAGCATGATTTGATTTTTTTGGTACATGACATAGCAGGTCTTAGCTATAAAGATCTGAAATTGTAGAACTAAGGAATGTGGCTGGCCAGTACATTTTCCGTGATAGAGTAGTGACAGGTTTGTGACATGTCATCTGTGGGAGAAAGGAATTTTAAGGTGGAAAATAAGTCATCACTGACAAGGCTGCGTAAATGCTTTTAAACTCTATGTGCTGTGGTGCAATGGATATTGGCTTGGAACAAGAAATCGAGGAGCAGAGTTTGAATTCCAGTTGAATTGCTTGCATTCACTTATGCGCAAATACTATTGAGAAAGGTATTGATTTATCTTGCCCCTCCAGTTATGGGTTAAATAATAGGACAGTGGGTTCTATAGCCTTGACTGGCAACCAGTCTACCACAGAAAGTAATGGCAACCTGCGGGATAGTCTTCTACCCAGTCAGTCATGTCTCTTTCAAGACATGATCACCCATGGCGTTTAACAGAATGACTGACAAGTCCAGAAAGTGAGAACTGGGCAGCTCCATCATTACTTTATTACTTTAATTCTTTCCACCTAAAAACATTTATGCAGTGATAGAACCTCTAACATATAGTACAAGTCTTTACTCCTGTGTTATTAAGTTTAATCATCACTGGATTCCCAATACCTACATCGTTGTACCAAAACTTAAGCTTATTAAATACTAGCAGTATAGCCCGGCATTGCTCAGGTGAAAGCTTTAAAACCAATATATATTCTTGGAGCTCAGACTCTTTGGACGTTGACACGAAAGACTAAAAAGCAATAGTTGTTTCCAGTTAAAGCGAAACCATAGATTGAAAGAAAAAGAAATGAATGTAAGTAAAAATTTTGATTTCCTGGTATCAATATCAAATTTTCTGCACTATTGTATGAACTGCAACCTTGAAACTTCTGAATATCGTTTCTTATGTCTTTGTCTATGAGTGTATCAAATTTGATTAAAATTGGACCACTCCTGCTATAATGCGATTTTTTTTATTATCAATTTTCGATATTTATCGGAGGTACTTCGGCACAAAACCTAGCTAAGAACACTTGCAAATGCTCATAGTACAACTGTGTAAATTTTCAAGAAAATCGGTTCAACCGTTTTGGAGTCTATAGGTAACGGACACACACACACACATATACACACACACAGACAAAGTTCCATTTATAAATAAGTTTAGATATGTATATTTTCTAAATATATATTGTTAAATCTAACAAACAATGTCTATCATGTTTAATCATGAGCCGTTCTAAATATCATATTTTGGCTTTAATTTCTGGTAAAAATAGACAAAAATTGTCCAAAATTTGGATAATTTTTTATTTTGCTGGTTCTAAGTTTTCAGCTCACATGAGCCATCTTTAGAAAGGTTACTGGAACATTAGCATAAATACATCCACTATCAAAATGACTTTATCTTGTATTGACATAAAACATTGCTAAGCAATGACAACAGTCACTGAATAGCAGACGCAGTTCGTAAATTTGTAAGGTTCTATGATATCATACCTCGTGAGAGACCAAAATATTAACAGAACCATATGTCTAGATAATAGACATTCATTGTCTGTTATATTTAACTGTATATGGTTAGAAAATTATCTGCTGCCTTGATACACTAAATATATGTATATATATATATATATATATATACATATATATATATATATTTATTTGTAAATTCAGATCATATTTATTGGGGGTAGCTATTTCAACTTGTTAGTTTGAGAAATGCATTGTCAACCCCAATCAACCAAAGAATGTCCGGGGAGTGAGAGTTAATAAAAGAAGGGATGAGGAATGTTAGTTAGGATGGGTTCAAGCTGAGGGGAATTGTATTATTAACTTTTTTTGGTAGTGGAAGGCATTGGGTTAGTAGTTGTAGGTAGGAGGGAAAAAGCTACAGATTCACTAAATTTAAAATCTAATCTATATAGGAGGCAAAATCTGTTATGAACAAATGGAAGAAGGAAATGATTAGTGAAATTTAAATTTACTCTGGTGATGACATATGCTAATAAATTCATTACATTTATTCAGAAGCACATTCTAATACTGAAATTTCAAAACTCTAATTTTTTCTGTTAAACATAGATTACATCTATTAGGAGTACATGCCGTGCCTATCAGCTTTCACTTTATCTATGGGTTTAGGCTTTCTTCCTTCAATTCCCAGTATTTTCTGGAGAGGGCTGTCTAATAACTTAAATTAGGGTTAGTAAAGGAGTGCCTGTGTGTGTGTGTGTGTGTATGTATATATATATATATATATATATATATATATATATATATAAAATCTGTTTGGGAGAATAAAATTCTGGCTGAAGATTTTATTAATTTTTCAAAACCTTAGAAAATTTACAGATAACAAAACCTGTAATTTAGAAATCTAAAAATTTAATAGTCAGAACTTGTCAAACATATTATATATATATATATATATATATAAAATCTTTTGGATTATCCTCTCTGTCTTCACGGGTTGCCATTCTCCCCCCTCTCTCTCTCTCTCAATATATATATATATATATATATATATATATATATAAACTTATTTATAAATAAAACTTTGTGTGTGTATCTGTTATCCATAGACTCCGAAATGGCCAAACCGATTTTTTTGAAAATTTACACAGTTGTACTACAAGCATCTGCAAGTGTTCTTTGCTAGGTTTTGTGTCAAGGTATCCCTGATAAATATCGACAATCTAAAAAATCGGGTTATAGAAGGAGTGGTCCGATTTTAATCAAATTTGATACACTCATAGACAAAGACCTAAGGAATGATATTCAGAAGTTTGAAGGTTGCAGTTCATACAATAGTGCAGAATATATATATATATATATATATATTAAAAGGCAAGATGTTTGTGTGTGTGTCTGTTTATCTGTCTGTATGTCCTTTATACAAATCCACAATTTTTATCCGATTCTCACCAAACATCACACAAATATTCTTTTTTAGGCTGAGTCTGAGCTCCAGAACCATGGATTAGTTTTAAAGCTTTCATTACACTCAAGTGACGCTGGGCTATATTGCTAGTGTGTGTGTGTATATATATATATATATATATATATATATATTTACTAAGAAGTTTTAGATTGAAAAACATAATACAGTAAGACACACTGTTTAATAAATAAAAATGGGGAGTTTGTTTCAAGTACAAAGTGCCCACTATAAAAATTTTATTTATTCCTCAGAAAGTGATTTGTTTATGTTTCAAAAACTGAGCAGATATGGGCTTTCAAGGAAAACAATCTGAGTGGAAGGGATGTGCTTACCATAAATAGGGTAAAACAAGACTTGCTTACTGTAAAGTCCTTCATAGCCAAGCAGCAAAGCATGCTAGATCAAATGTTATTTTTCTCTACAGAGAGGGAATCAGGTTCTATCCCTGATGGAGGCCACATTTTCTTTACTTAGATTTCTCTAACATAAAGATCAGTAAATGTAATACACACTGTTTAATCAATAACAATACAGTGTTTATTTTAAATACTAAGTGTCCAATATAGTAACTTTTAAAGTAATAAAAATACTGGATTAAAAGTAAATTACTGTTTACATTGTTCAGACTGTTGTCCTTATCTTTATTGCCATGTTTACGGCGTTTTGTTCATTGTGTACTCTAGCCTTATTCAGGCGCTAAGAACTTTTTAAAAAATTTAGGAATAAATTCATTAATTCTTTAGAAATATATAGTAACAAATTAAGTTTAATGTTCACTTATCCTGTCCTTACTCTGAGTTTTGCATAGATTATATCCACTCATTTGGAAACCTGATTGTAAGATTGAAAATTCAAGATGTCTAATCACCACAAATCTCACTGAGAAGGTACTGAATTAGCTCTACCTTAAGGCAGAGGTAATTAAACAAAAATTACTCAAAAATGCATTAGGCTACATATCACTGTGACCTCTTGCAGAATTCTAGAGTATCAGAAAACGCTAGTTGAGAGACAGTGATCTAGTCTGTGTAAATACAGGAACATGCGTGTTTTTTTCTCCTGATTTTGAGACAATAAAAGAAATCATTCCTTTTTTGACAATATACACATGAATATTTATAAATCTTGTCTTGGTTGAAAAAGTAAGGGCCCAGAGGCAACAGGTTAATCATATTTAGAACAAAGCAGAAAAGAAAAATTTTAAATTTTAGAAGTGGTGGTGGTAAACAATTTATTTTCAGCCCCTCGACCTATTTTTTTTTTTTTTTTTTTTTTTTTAGCAACAATTTTCCATTGAAATTTTTAGAGAGCAGACATCATTGTATTTTCTCACTTTTTTATCATCTTCATTTTGTCTTTTTTTTCTTTTTGTTTCTTTTTAATCTTGTCCACAAATTCAGCATCTTCTCACTCAGTGTAATTGGCACCAGTTTTGTGCTGTTGGCAGTCACTATTCAAACATTTTTTTACTTTATCTACTAATATAATTCTTTGGTACTGTCTGATCTATGATTTCACTAAAATCTTTTTTTCTTGGTTTTTACATTTTTTGTTCATACTAAATTTATTTAATACAAGGCTCAAGAGTCCTTCAAAGTAGATTGTTACTGTTAAAATTGTTATGATTAATGAATTGTATGATATGAATAAAAGGGGAGGTAGTAGTTTTTCAATTATTTCAGATATAGCAAGAAAGTAAAGCATCATGTAACATTTAATTTACTTAAACTGTTAAAATTTCTAGACATTTTATGTAGCTTCTTTTATGTGTTGTGCCCCTTTCTTTCCTTTTTTTAATCATTTCACCCCAAGCAAAGTGGTAATGCAACTGATGTGCAGGGGGGTGACATAAGAGAGAAAGATTAGATAGGAGGTGAGCAAAGAGAAAGATGAACCAGTTACAGGAGGTGTCAGAGAAAGGAGCAAGAGAAGGATGGGAATACAGGTGTGATAACAGTTGCAAAGGTAGAGAGAAAGGAAAATATATACAGGGTGATGTAGAAAGAAGTAGAGTCAAGTGGTTAAGAGATGAGTATTGACAGTGCATTTAAATTCCTGGAGGTTGTAGCCGCCAGCAAAGCAAGAATATGGAAGAGAGATCCACAGGCGAAAAGTGCGAGAAAAGAAGCTCCTGGAGTAGAATTCTCAGCTGCATTTGATTGATCTAACTGTGAATGGGTGGGACCCAGTTGCCAGTCTTGTTACACGAGTAAACTCATGTGGCAGGGGCACCAGAGACTTAAGTTCGTCGGAGCAGAAGCCATGAAAATATTTATAGAACCCATAGAGAGAAGCCACATCCCGTTGGTGAGAAAGTGGCTAGAGTCAAACTAATAAGTCAGTACCTATCAGGGCATTGGCAATTATGGCACTTCATAAAATCTCTTTGTGTATGATTTTGTATTGCCATTCTAGAGGGTCTAATGAAAGATCATTTTTAAGAACTAAAGAATTCATTTGCCCAAAGCTATTTTTAATATTTGATCTGGGGGAAAAATGTTTCCAATTAAAGTGAAACTGTAGACTGAAAGAAAAATGAATGGATGTAAGTCAAATTTTGATTTCCTGGTATCGATATCAAATAAGCTTTTTTCATCGTAAATTGCTTTTTGAAAGCTAAATAAGTCCTCTGAGTAAATGGTATCATGGCTGAGACTAAGAACTACAATTATACCTATTTAGAGCCGAAGACGAAGCAATAACTAAAATAAAAAGGCTGAAAAAAATACAGACATACAGGTAGATAAACAGACACACACACAAACATCTTGCCTTTTATATATATATATATATATATATATAATCGATTTTCTGCACTATTGTAAGAACTGCAACCTTGAAACTTCTGAATATCGTTTCTTATGTCTTTGTCTATGAGTGTATCAAATTTGATTAAAATCAGACCACTCCTTCTATAACCCGATTTTTTCAATTATCGATTTTCAATATTTATCGGGAGTACCTCAACACAAAACCTAGCTAAGAACACTTGCAGACTCTTATAGTACAACTGTGTAAATTTTCAAGAAAATCGGTTCAGCCATTTTGGAGTCTATAGGTAACGGATATACACACACACACACACAGACAAAGTTCCATTTATAAATAAGTTTAGATTTAGATAGATAGATATCCCACAATGTGATAATAGATAATCAGCTGGGAATGTTGCGATGTTGTAAGAGTCAGGACACAAATTTATTGTGGGTGATTTTCTGATCAAGGAACTCTCCAGAGTAGATTTCTAATACCATACATGAAACCTCTATGGATTCCTCTGTATTCATACGCATTATTCCCAACATGTTTGTTGAGGTTGTAAAAATCTTATAGAACAACCAGCCAGTAATCAACTAGAATAGAAGTTGAGTCTAACTGACTATAAACCACCAGTGCAAATTGGTAGGTGGTTTAAATAATAACCTGGGAGATTCCATTGTTACAGGCAAGTCTATTCTGTAAGCAGTGATTGGCTGATAATTTCAGTGACCAAAAAACCACCAGCGCAAATTGGTAGGTGGTTTAAATAATAACCTGGGAGATTCCATTCTGTTACAGACAAGTCTGTTCCGTAAGCAGTGATTGGCTGATAATTTCAGTGTGTACATTGAGCTCCATAAATATTCAGCACAATATCTACCATTTGTGTTTGGGCCACATAGGGACATGTATTCATTTACAACCCTGTTTATTTTTGTCTGCCAACTGGACACTAGTTGGACACATCAGGAAGGTGAGTCTCACACTCTTGAATGTTCACCTTCCTACAGGGAGATAAAAGAAGACCACCATGTTGAAAGGTAAGTTATTTGACTTCTACAGAGGTCATCGTCAACTATGACCAATTCATTTTCACTATTTTTGGAAACATCAAATCTTCATAGAATTTATCCTTTACAGTCTTGGCTAGCCCTTGTTATGGTACATATGTTGATTTTATTATTAATTGTAGCAAAAATGTAAAGGCTATTTTCAGGGTTTGGGAATGCTAAAAAATAGTCATCATATAACTTAATGAAAGTTTCTTTTTATTGCCATTTCAGCTTAAAAAGTTTTATAAGAACCCAGTATCTTCAGACAGCAGGGAAAGCATGTGATTATTTAATTTTTGTATATAGAAATAAATAAATTGCTTATATATAGATGCATTTGCATCTTTAGACCTACACACAGGCAAAACTTTCGAATATAATCTTTTCTTTCTAGAATTGTTGAATTTTTTTTTTTCCTTTCTTGATTTTTTTTTTGTTGTTGTGGCTTTGAATGGTGCGTGTTGGATGTAATGGTATCTGATTATACTCAGTATAATATTCCCCCTGGGGAATCTTTTAATATGATCTTTTGTCAAAGATGTAACCAGTAAATTTTTGAATTTTTCTTAATTGAACTAGTATTTTTATACAATTTTAAACATTTTTTGCTTTTTTTTTTTTTTTTGATTGATCTCTAATCTTCCTCTCTCTCTTTTCTCTCTTTCATTTACTTTTTCTCTCTTCTTCTCTCTCAGTGGGGATGGAACTGTGGAATTTAAAGAAATCAAAAATACTTTTCACCAAAATAGACTAAAAACTTTTTCTTTTATTCACTTTTCCTCCCCCATTACAAAAATATGCACACACACACACACACACACACACACACACACACACAAGCCAGTAAAAGAGGTATTGGTTTGCACCAGCAGATGGTAGATCAAAAACGTGCTCAATACGCAATCAAAAGAACTGAATATGCAGGGCGAGTGTGTCATAGAACCAAACACACCACTTACTTGCTACTTAGGCTTTGAACACACTAGTCTCCTCAAGCAATTGCCTGAGGAGGGCTGTGTAATTGAAACCTAGGTTACAATTAAGTAGTGTTTGTTTCAGTCTATGATATATATTTAAACAATTTATATGCTTTTATATATCAAGTACAATTTTTTTAATTTTTTGCTTCATTTTATTATTATTTTTTTTTTTTGATTGATCTATAATCTTTCTCTCAGTGGGATAGAACTGTTGAATTTTAAAAAATTAGATATACCTTTCACCAGAATTGATTAAAAACTTTTTCTATTCTCCATTTATTCACCACTACAAAAATTTATATATATATATATATATATATATATATATATATATATATATAAAGTACAGTTTTCACAAAAAAACTATGACAAAGTGAAAAAAGTTTTTGCATGACGCGTTTCATCCTTTAGGGCTTCATAAGACGAAAGTCTTTATTTTGATATGACTATATATGTGTACAAAGTAAAAGGGACATACAGAATTTTAAATTCAATTTTTTTCTTTTTTAAATATATGCTCTGAGGATATAGTCTGTAAGATTTAGTTTCTTTTTTTAACTTTACATCACATTCGTTATTGAATATCCAAAATATACATTTAAAAAAAAAAATTCAAATTTAAATTTCTCAGCATCACTTTTCCTACTTTGCTAAAATAAATTCTTCTTCTTCTATATGCCGTGTCCCTTCAAGACGTAGGCAATCATGGCCTTCCACATCTCACTATTCCTTGTAGCTCTTAGCATTTTTTCTCTTTTTTCTCTTCTGAAAACCCTTCAATGCCATATATTTGCTCAAACCTGCCAAGTATGTTATACATTGATTTCCTCTTTCTCTCTATCTATCCTGTGAGTATCAGATTTTTTCTGCCTGAATCTGTCTTGCACATATCCAAATCAACTATCCGTCCGTGCATGGAATACTGCTGTCATATATGCTCAGGCACCCCTGCTGTTCATCTCAGTGTTCTTAACAGGCTCCAAAGGAGAATCTGTAATGTGATAGGTCCTGACTTGGCAGCTCGACGCCAGCCACTTTTTCCCCAATGGTATGTTGCTTCCCTCTGTATATTGTCATGGTTTCTGCTCCAACGAACATAAATTACTGATGCCCCAGCCACAAGAATTTAATCATGCAACCAGACCGGCAACAAGGTCCCACCCATTTATAGTTAGATCAACCAAATGCAGGTGACAATTTTACTCCAGCAGCTTTTTTTCTTGCACTTCCTGCCTGTAGAACACCCTTCCTACCTGTAGAACACCCTTCTATATACTTGCTTTCCTGACAGCTACACCCTCCAGGAAATTAAATGCAATGTCAATACCCATCTCTTATCCACTTGACTCCAGTTCTTTCTACATCACCCTGTATATCTTGTTCTTTTCCTTTCTCTCTACCTTCGCAACTGTCTTCACACCTGTGTTCCCATCCTTCTCTTGCTCTTTCTCTGACAACCCCTGTAACTGGTCTGTCTTTCTCTTCACTCTCCTCATGTCTAAAGTTTTACTCTCTTATGTAGTCCCCTGCACATCAGTGGCAGCATCACCTTGCTTGGGGTAACATGATTAACAAATTTTTTAAAAAATCTCAGAAAATTCAGCTGTCTTTTTCTGATGTTAAGTATAAGTTTCTCTTTCATTTTCATCATAGTTAAATATTAAATGTAAATAGTTAAAAATTTCCAAGTCATTGTCAGTTTACTTTTTAAAGTAATTTGTATAAAGATATATGCAAATTGATATGTGTGAAATGTGCAGTCTTCTACAGACATGTCTAAACTTGTTTTCTTATTGTTTGTTTATATTTTTGTTGTCCATCTCTATTGAAAGCCTGAAAGAAAATGTCAGGTCAAAAGAAAAATGTCTACTTAATGTTTAATGGCCGTGTTTATAACTTTTTTTTATCTCTGCAGGTCAAAGTTGCATTTTTTTTTATCTCAGTCTGCTTTACATCTTTTCCCAATAAGCATAGAATAATTTGCAAACTAATTTTGGTTTCTCTTGTCATGACTTGTCTTCTATTATTAAAAATTCTATTAGTTTGTTTATTTCAATTGGTATTCGTGGATCGATGTGTATGTCTGTACACATGAACAAAAATGCTAAAAAGAACACACACATATATTATATTATTATATATAATTAAAAATTTGTTTACAAATATCAGATATTATACAAGTATAACACACACACACACATATATATATAGCCCTCCCTGATGAGTTAGAATATCATAAGTAAACTTCAAAGTCAACGTAAATATGCTCAGATAAAGAGACAAATTCTGTAGCTATCAATACTTTATCTCCACCCCAATATTGAGCACTTTATGAAAAAAACCTGCTTACCAAAATACTTTTTATCAGAAAAACCACTGAAAAAAAAACAACAATCTTGGTGCTAAACATTATCACAATTAAACAATGTCTATCTATCTATCTATCTATCTATATATATATATATATATATATATATATATATATATGGGAATACACATGTATAGAAATGTTATTGAGGTGTTAATAAAACAGTGCTCAATACCTGGAATATCATCACTAAAACCAAATCTTATAATAGAAAAGGAGAAAGATGTAACTTATGCTTTTACAAAACTTGTCATCTTAAATCATATAAATAATCTTAATCTACTTAATAAAAACAGTAAATTAATGACCATTAATTAATTCTTTAATCCTGATTGATACAGATTCCTGTTTCTCTTTCTTTCTCACTCCATTACGTCCCTCTTTCTTTCTTTCTTTCTTTTCCCAGGAAATATTATTATTAATAATTTTTTTAATTTAAAATTTTAATTTTAATTATTTTATCTCCATGTAATTTTTGTCTATTTAAATTTTACTATTGATATGCTGACTTTAAATGCGGTCATACAGACACAAATGATGCTGAATGCTCAGGTTGCCCAAAATCGGCAGTTGTCCTGGAAAACAGCAAAAAAGATCACAAATTCATTTTGGTCGATTATAAATTGAAGTTGCACGAGAGAGCAGAAGAGTTGAACATATCAAATGGCATTGTATTCACCATTTTGCATGAGCATTTCTCAGTGAGAAAGCTGTGTTCAAAGTGGGTGCTGCATTTGCTCACAGTTGATCAAAAGCAACAATGCTTCAACAATTCAGAGCGTTGTTTGCAACTCTTTCAATGCAACAAGAAAAAAGTTTTGCATAAATATATGACAGTAGATGAAACCTGGACCTTCAGAGTCAAATTGGTAGTCAGCTGAGTGAACAGCAGCAGATGACAAGCAACCAAAGATGCAAACATCAGCAAGCAAGGTTTTGGCCTCCCTATTTTGGGATGTGCAAGGTATTTTGTTCAATTACCTGAAGAAAGGCTGAACCATTAATTACAACTATTATATCGCATTATTGGTGGCTAGCCACATGTGGAAATTGAAATTAAAACATGGAAAAGACCCAGACATAACATGGAGTAAAGTGAAAAAATCCAAGCCTTACAACGGTAGCAAAATATGTAGACTGTATCAGGAAGAAAAGTCAGCAATTATGTTATTCCCCACCAAAAAAAAATGAATTATTGAATGAAAGAACAGAAATTATGACAAAGTGTAACCATACCATAAAATACCTATTAGGTTCATACAACCATGGATGAAAGCATTATAATTTCTTCTAATATTGAAAATTGCGCGTTCAAAAAATTCCCATTAAGTGAGCGTTAAAAAAAACCTATTACATGAGTGTTCTTAAAAAAATAAATAAATTGTGAAATCAGTTATTGCAAACCGTCTGAAGACACCAAATGGTAGAAACCTAGGTTGTGTAATAACTAGTTTACAAATGAAGAATATATATATAGATAGATAGAAAGTACACAATGGTCTTTATTATAGTAGGGAGGGTTATAGATTATTAAAGAAGTATTAGATATAATAGATGTGTAAAACAAATTCTCTCACACACACACGGTGCGATGTATAAATTGTCGCTGTTTCATATTTGTAATTTCATGCCTGCATGGTTTTGATATACTGCACAATACATTGCTGTCATTTTCACACCGTCTGTGAAGAAAAGAACATCAAGATGCAATTCACTCAGCCAGAGTTTTGTAAACAGCATGCTTGGCATTTGTACCAGAAGCTCCAGTACAAACTTTTCAGAGCATTTGGGTGCCAGTCTCACTAGGTTCTATCTTACACATTTATAAGTCTACCATTCATTCACACATTGAATACTGCTGCCACATATAGTCTAGTGCTCCTACTATATATTTAGAGATTCTTGATAAAGAAGACTCTGCAATGTTATTAGTCCTGACCTGGCATTTTGACTTCAATCACTTACCCACTGCTGTAATGTAGCTTTCCTGTACCTTTTCTATACATACTTTTATATCAGTTGTTTTGATAAACTTCCTGCGATGTAAATTGTACTTTTAATTCTCACCACCACAGAAAAATTGTACATATGGAAACTAGTTAGGACTTCCTAATGATTTTGAGGTATTATGGTGGCTGTAGTAAAAATGATAAAAATTTGTTGTTTTGGTGTAAGAAATACTATAGTATGTTTTGATCAGTATTGTATCAAGCTAAGTTTAAGATAAGACAGACTGAAGACCAGAATTTGTTCATCCTTCCTTTGGCCTTGTACCACACCTAAGTATTTTCAAAATGGATACAACTTTCCTCTATGG
The DNA here is from genome assembly GCA_037127315.1 of Ascarosepion bandense. Taxonomy (NCBI): domain Eukaryota; kingdom Metazoa; phylum Mollusca; class Cephalopoda; order Sepiida; family Sepiidae; genus Ascarosepion; species Ascarosepion bandense. The sequence goes on from JBBBDQ010000216.1 coordinate 1,117,574, forward strand.
TACCTAGATCTTATGAATTTAAGGGCAGTATCAGATTAGTGGTAAGTTATCATTTTACAGTTAAAATGGCTTGATGTAAACCTGACTCCTCATGCTATTCTTTGTTTTTATAAAAGCCAGATCAGGTCGACAATGGAGTACTGGTGCCATATTTGGACAGGAGCTACCAAACTTCACTTTCAAGTCTTGATAGAGTTCAAAAGTGTCTACAGATCCATGTTGGGGAATAATTATTTTCCACACTCCAAACTTTTCTCTGACAGGTGGAATGTGGTGTGACTCTCATTGCTTTTATCGCCTCTACCACGAAAAGTACTCAGATGAATGGCATCACCTGGTTCCACCAGGTCTGACCTTCACAGCTAAAACCTGCCATGCTACTTACATAGTAGCAAATCATTCACACTCTCTCTGTGTACCATCAGTAAGAAGTAAGTTCCACTCAAACAGCTTTTTCCTGTGAATCACTGCCCTATGAAACAGACTCCCAAGAGAATGTTTCCCCAGTCACTATAATCTTGACCTGTTTCATTCTAGAGTCAACTGTTATCTTCCCTCCCTATCTATACGAACTATTCCATAATGTAAACCCCTATCTGGAATGACCCTCGGCTTTGTACAGAGTGAACCATACTGTAAAATTTTTTAAAAAAAGCATTCTTTTCTTGTACTTTTCACTAGTGGAACTCTCTCTAGTTCCTTGCTTTTCAGTCAATCGTTATCTTCTGTCTTCTTAATTCCTGATCTTTTATTGTTCTTTCTCCTTAATAATGTTTTTACATTTTATTCTATTTTAGCTGAACAGTTAGTAAAAAAAAAGGCATGACTCTAACAATCCCTGCAATTTCATCTTATGCGTCATTAAATATATTAGTTGATTTGTTAGTTACAACTGAGTAATGAGTTTGATTCTCACTAGATGTCTCATATGTTTGGTCTTGTGTCACATCTAAACTACACTTAGAAAGTTATTTAGAGCAACTCGATATGATTTAATGGATAGAAAGCAAGAACATTTACGACTGAGTACTGAGTTCCATCCTCACTGGTTGCCCTATATTTTCTGCTTTGCACAACACATCTAAGCTGTGCTTAGAAAATCCCCATATTAGTTCATAATTATCTCCCCTGTCTAGTTAATGCCAATAAAGTTATTGCTGTAATCTCTGAATGATGAAAGCCAAGAAATATATTTTTTATTTACATTTTTTATCGATTAAAAAAAAAATATATATATGATTTTATTTGATGATATGCTGCATCAGTGGACACATCTGGTTTTCAGGTAATGTACAATATGATTGTCTAGAAGTTTTAGCATTGGTGGTTACAAATTTACTGCTATCAATAATCATATAGATATAGATATTTCTCAATCAATTGATTCTCCTTCCAATTTTTTTTTTTTTTTTTTTTTTTTTTTTGCCAAATAGTTCCAGAAACTTTTTCATTTTATAAAATTTCTCAGGAAATATAACAATGTTGTTCTCTTGTACACAAAGCATCTACAAGTGTGTAGTCCAGATATAACATTTATGAAGTCTGTCTAGAACTTATTCAACCATCCTGAATACCCCAAGAACCAGGCACACAATCTTCACGCGTCTTAGCTGCTGATCGGAAGGAACCAATTCAGTATACGCAAACAGATGCTCTATCATGAAATTTCTTCAGTGAAACACCATTGCCTGAGTTTATGTACAGTTGCGTTCACAATGACCCAGTGGGTAAATTTATATATTGTGCAAGGTTTTTTTTGCAAAACATTGACTCACTTGGGTCTGTCAGGCTTCCTTCCTCATAGTCTATATTTGGCTGTATGTGACTACTGATTTTTCACAAAACTCAAATCACCATTAAAATAGCATGGATGAGATTAAAAAGAAAACAATTTAATTTCTTTATAGTTCCGACTATTTTTATGGCATGCTTTTCAGGTATTCCCAGCAGTGGCACATACTGGGATTGTAGTTGACATTATGAAGGTCACCTCTCTGTCAAATCATGCGTAATGATATTTATACCCAGGTCTCAGGTATGACTATTTTGGGATTGTATTGCGGCCCCATACTAGGTTTCTTTTCTGACTTGGAATTTCTGCCTTTGATTGTTAAGTTCTCTTTATCTTGTTAATTTAAGGTAGGTTCTTTAACTTTTTTTTATTTCTCTTTCTCTCTGGTAACTTACTCAAGTTTATTTCATTTTCAGGCTTTGTTGTTACTGTGGATTCAGTGATACTAGTATGAGTATATGTGAAAAAAAAAAAAAAAAATATATATATATATATATATATATATATAACATAGTCTCTTTTAGAATTTACCCAGATTACATACCAAGTGTACTAACTCGAGAGAACTCAATGTTAAATTCATTTATTTGATTTAACAGAGTAATATTTTATAAAGGATTTTTGATTATTACCATGGATAATACGTATTTCACTGCTTTGATGTTCTTAACGTGGCTCATCAGATCCAAATGGTACAACAGTAGGTAATCGAGATATCACCCCCCCCCCCCCCCCGCTCACCCCCCAAAAAATTCTTCTCTTTTATTTAATTCTACGTTGAAATATTTTAGTGGGGTGATATTTCAATTGCCTACTGTTGTACCATTTGGATCTGACGAGCCACGTTAAGAACATCAAAGCAGTGAAATACATATTATCCATGGGAATAATCAAAAATCCTTTATATATATATATATATATATATATATAGATGGAATGATTTGCTGGAACATTATTTTTTATTTAAGTAGATATTCTGTTTATAATCAAACAGTATTATATATTTATTTCTACCAGCCTGATGATTTACGATAAATTTTTGTTACAAAAAATGTGTGACATTCAGCAGGATTCAAACCTGCAACCCCTATTAGCATAGGGGAAGCCACCATGTGATCTGGCACATCTGATACCTCTCTGGATAGGGGTCGCAGGTTCGAATTCTGCCAAATGATACACAATATTGTAACAAAAATTTCTCGTAAATAACCAGGCTGGTAGAAATATATAATACTGTTTGATTATAAACAGAATATCTACTTAAATACAAGTATCGATCAAAAATAATGTTCAAACAAATCGTTTCAAATTGTCGGTTGTTTATAACCAAGTTTTGTTAATCTTCATTAATTTCCGTAATATATATATATATATATATATATATATATATGTATATATATAGTCATCCACAGACAGATCTATTTCACTGTATCACAGCTCATCAGTACGGTTAGACATTCAATTGCTTATAACCAGGGTTTATATATATATATATATATATATATCTAAATCTAAACTTATTTATAAATGGAAATTTGTCTGTGTGTGTGTGTCCGTTACCTATAGACTCCGAAGCGGCTGAACCGATTTTCTTGAAAATTTACACAGTTGTACTATAAGCATCTGCGAGTGTTTTTAGCTTGTTTTTGTGTTGAGGTACCCCTGATAAATATCAAAAATTGATAATAAAAAAAAAACGAGTTATAGAAGGAGTGGTCCAATTTTAATTAAATTTGATAACTCATAGACAAAGACATAAGAAGCGATATTCAGAAGTTTCAAGGTTGCAGTTCTTACAATAGTGCAGAAAATTGATAATATAAATATATAAAAAGCAAGATGTTTGTGTGTGTGTCTGTTTATCTGTCTGTATGTCCTTTATACAAATCCATAATTTTTATCTGATTCTCACCAGACTTCACACAAATATTCTTTAGGCTGAGTCTGGATCATGGATTAGTTTTAAAGCTTTCATTACACCCGAGCAACGCCAGGCTGTACTGCTAGTATATATATTTGTGTGTGTGTATATATATAGTATGTAGTGTATCGAGGCAGCAGATGATTTTCTAAACATATATATTTAAGTATAACAGACAATGAATGTCTATTATGTTTAATCATGAGCCGTTCTAAACATCATATTTTGGCTTTAATTTCTGGTGAAAATAAAGACAGATATTGTCCAACATTTGGATATTTTTTTTATTATGCTGGTTCTAAGTTTTCAGCTCACATGAGCCATCTTCAGAGAGGTTGCAGGGATGTTAACATAAAGACATCCAACATCAAAGATAATATTTTCTTGTGTTGACATGAACATTGCTATGCAGTGATAACAGTTACTGAATAGCAGATGCAAGTCGTAAATTTATAATCCAGTTCTATGACATCCCACTGCATGAGAGACCAAGATGTTAACAGAAACATATGTCTAAATGCAATATAATGTGTTGTAACCAGATTGAAATGTGATTTTATTAAGTGCGTGTTACTTTGATTTAATGTAGATGGCCTCCAATATCTGAAAGTTCTTTTTACTGTATGTATGTGTGAGTATTATTGTGTTATCAACTAAAATCTGTCTAATAATATCTACATTGCTATGTTTTTCTAAGAAATGTTGTTTAATTGAACTCTGATCAGAAAGGTGACAGGTATGTCTACTGTAAAGTGTAGTTATAGTAAAACCGATATATGTAGTCAGTTTATTATTAGTACCAGAGATACAATCTCTGAAGGGCATGTAAATTGATACACTACATTGGTTTTCTGTAGAGGATTTAGTTATGTGGTTGTAGGGATATTAGAGACTATAAGGTCAATTGTGACTATGAGGTCAATTGTTTGAATTTTTTAAAAGTTTATGATGAGCTTAATTTGATAATTATTATTTATTGGTTTAACATTTCTACATATTATGTTTTGAGTGTTGTTTCATCTTGTTTGTAATTATCATGTATTTGGTTGCAATAGTATAAGTTAATAGTGTTATGTTTATTTTGATGTACACTAATATCATTAATATTATAAATACCGCTGCCCCGATACACTAAATATATATATATATATATATATATATATATATATATTTCAAGAAAAAGTTTGTTTTTTTTCCTCTAGTTAAAAAACGAGTCAGCACTTTTTGGGCAGCCAAAGGCTTATTTATTTTGTCTTTTGTATGGTTTTATATTTCTTAGTCACCTTGTTGTACCAAAGATTTAAACTACTGATTAAGGGTAGCTTCTCTTTGACCCTGTGACATTTTACTTCCCCTGACCCTGGCCATTAGACATATTAGACATAGTCTCTCTCTCTCTCACTCTCTTTCTCTCTCTCATTCTCTTACCTTGTGGTCTGGCTACTTAGCATCTGATCCACCTATGGTACCTGAAAAAGAGATGAAATGTATTTTGGCATTATTGTCTTTCGGAATTTTACTGGACTTCAGTTCTGGTTTTGATTGGTAAGTGTGCTAGACCATTCTTTTTTCTTATTGTTACTCATTTAAGTAAGGAAATGTATTTTCCTACTTACTTTTACAGTACATTTGTCTCTTTGCATATAGCAGTGGTTAAGTTTCAGAAAAAGTTTTTTTTTCCTCCAGTTAAAAAATGAGTCAGCACATTTTTGGCAGCAGAAGGCTTATTTATTTTGTCTTTTGTATGGTCTTTTCTTTGAATTTGCTAGAGAAGTTTCTGTAAAAGTGTTATTTTGGCTTTGAAGGCTTCTCAAATTATACTAAGTTAAAACTTAGTAAAAAAATTTTTTTTTTTATTGGAGTAGATAGTTCCAACTAATGCCTGGTTTCACATTCCACCCTCTTCTTTTGAGCAGGAGTAAAGGTGTTTGCCTTGTTTCTTGTTTAGGAAGGGGTTCCCAGTTCTTTTCCCTCTCCTTCGGTCTTACTGTAAGTTCTGTTACAAGATTTTTGCAGTGTTTGAGGATGGTGGCAATGTCTCTTCATTCTGAGGGTACCGGGTTGGCAGTTTCTTGGTTGCTACTTCCGACTGGTAGTTAGGAGTCCGAACTCTTGCGTAGCGTCTTGAGAGGCTGCTCTGATCAACGGTTGAATAATATCGGGGTTTCTTGTAGTGTAATGTGGTGCATGGATGGGTGTCCTCCGGTGGGCAACCCTGAGGCCACATTATGCTGCAGGCTGTGCCAGTCTCCATCCTACACATGCTGCATACAGTGTTCGACATTCTACTCTAGACCTCTCTCTCTTAATAAATTATGATGAATACACTCAAACAAAATAGCAAAACTAAACCAGCTAATCAGAAAATGCTCAAACTTGTCTGTGTCTCCTTCGCAAACATACGAGTTATTCACACTAACTTTTACAGCATAGAATCATTCCTTCGAACAAACTCACCTGACATCTTAGCTCTCTGTGAAACTAACCTTGACCCTTCTATCCCCTCTTCTGAGTTTTACGTTCCTGGTTACCTTCCCCTCTTCATGAAGGACTCCAATGTCCATATGCATGGGCTTGGTGTTTATCTCAGTGAACACCTCCCTCAAGCTAGGTTGATCTCTCTTGAATCCCTAGATCATTCTTTCATGTGCTTCTGTCTCTCACTCTAAGCTCAGTTAGCTATCTTTTCTTTCTTACCACTCCCCCTCATCTTCTGACTGTTCAGTACTTGATAACATCTCTAACAATATTAATAAGGCCATTTCTTCTCATCCATCTGCCCATATATTTGTGTTTGGTGACTTTAACGCCCACCATGCCAAGTGGCTGGAAAATTCTGTCACTGATCTTGCTGGGGTTCACACTATGATTTTTTTCAATCACCCAGTCTCTTACGCAAGTGGTGGACTTCCCCAATTATTTCTCCAATAAACGTAATGGAAGGGACTCACTGTTAGACCTCAGCTTCACTTCCATCCCAGACTCTTGCAATGTCAAGCAGCTTTGCCCTCTTGGAAACTCTGAACATGCAGTAGTTTTCATTAACATCTCCTTCCACTCCCACTCCACCCAAGAAACTCAAACCAGCAGAATATCCAACTTACCAAAGAGCAGACTGGAACTTGTTCCGCGACTTCCTGTGTGACATTCCTTGGAACAATGTTTTTAGTCTTCCCATTGAAGACTGTGCATCCAAGGTCTCCTCTTGGGTTAAGGCTGGCATCGATGCATTCATCCCAGCCAGAAAGTTTCAGCTTAAATCCAATTCATCTCCTTGGTTCTTGCCTGCTTGCTTGGCCAGCATTGCTCACCAGAATCACTTCTTCCGGCTTTACAGAAGCCACTCATCGGACCATAACAGACACCTTTTCGCCTCAGCTTGTAATAAGTGCAAAAAGATATTCAATGAAGCTAAGATGTTGTTTTCTGCCAGAATGAAGCAACACGTAGAATCCTGTAAGTTCGGTGCCAAATACTACTGGCGACTCTGTAAAAGTGTGCTTAACAATAGTAAAACCTCAATATTCCCTCTAATCAATGAATTTGAGGTCCTCACCTCTTCAGCGGACAAGGCTGAATGCTTTGCCTGCAGATTCTCCACTAATTCAAGACTGGATTCATCTGGAGTATCTACACCTGACTTCCCAACTTGACCTGAGGCCCAATTGAATGATGTCCACATTACCCCCTCGTTGGGCTCTAACATAATCTTAAAGCTTGACCCTCATAAAGTGAGCGATGGGGACAGAATCCTAATCATAGTCTTGAAGAAATGTATCCCTGAACTCTCCTCTGTCCTCTCTAAGCTCTACAATTACTGTCTTTCTGGTTCCTGCTTTCCTGCCTGTTGGAAGTCTTCCTCTGTAGTTCCTATATTTAAGAATACTGGAGAACCCTCGGACCTTGCTAATTACCACCCTATCAGCCTCCTACCAATCTTTGCCAAAGTGTTCAAAGCCAACGCCGAGGTTGTTCAGCCTCTCATAACCCACAGACTCTTCTTGGACAAACAGTACGGTTTCCACTTCACCAGGTCTGCTACTGATATACTAATGACCATCACTGAGTATATATACCAGGCTCTTGACAATAATGGTGAAGCTCAAACTGTTGCCCTGGATATTTCCAAAGTGTTTGACAGTCTGGCATGCTAACTTTCTACGCAAGCTGTAGAGCTATAGTATAACTGGACAATTGTTTTACCTAGTCCAGTCATTCCTTTCAAACCACACAATGAAGGTAGTAATAAACGGACATGACTCCCAAAACTACCATACGAACACGGGTGTCCCTCGAGGATCTATTCTAGGTCCTACGCTTTTTCTGATCTACATTAACGATCTCCCTGATGTTATAAGATCCCAAGTAGGCATGTACGCAAATGACACCACCGTTTACTCTTGCCTTGATCTAAAATCTGCTGAGGTTGACAAAGCGAGCCTTGCTGCCGAGCTTGAGAAGGACCTCCAATCCGTGGTGGACTGGGGTAAGAAATGGCTCATAAAATTTAATGCTTCCAAAGCAAAGCTACTATCTATTAACCATCATAGGCAATCACTCTTACCCACCACCCATTAGCATGGAGCAGGATAGCTTCCCTGAGAGTAAAACACTACACCTCCTTGGCCTCACACTCTCAGCAGACCTAAAGTGGAATGACTATATCGGATCCATTGGTAAATCCACTGCTAAGAAGATTGGTTCACTGTGCAGGGCGAGGAAATTTTTCCCATCTAAGTCCATATTGCACATGTATAAATCTACTATCTACCCGTGTATTGAATACTGCTGCCACATCTGGTCAGGTGCCCCTGCTATTCACCTTGGGGTTCTTGACAAAATCCAACGAAGAATCTGTAATGTGATCGATACTGACTTAGCATCTCGGCTGCAAACACTCTCTCACTGGTGTGACGTGGCTTCCCTGTGCCTCTTCTATAAATATTTTCATGGCTTCTGCTCCAGTGAACTTAGATCACTGGTGCTCCCTAGGTATGAATTTACACAAGCTACTAGATTAGCAACTAGGTCTCACTCTTTTACAGTGAAACCAGTAAAATGTAACTACAATTTCTACTCTAACAGCTTTTTTTCACACACTTTCCATCTGTGGAATTCCCTTCCATATACTTGCTTCCTCAACAGCTACAATCTCCAGGAATTTAAATGTAAGGTCAATAGATATCTCCTATCTCATTAACTTGCATCCATTCTCTCAAGCTCTTTTTCCATCTACTCCACCCCCATCCTCGGTATCCTCATCCGTCTGTTACCCTCTTCCTGACATTTCCTATAACTAACCCCTCTTTTGTCATCACTTTCCTCAATGTAACCCCCCTGCGCAACAGTGACAGTAGAATGCCTTGCTTGGGGTGAGATGATTAAAAGAATATATATATATATATATGAGGCATGCACACTTTATTTTATGTACTATTTGTTACTCATATACTAAAATCCTAAAAATCAATAAAAATATGAATTATGGTATTTTAAAAGCATATAATTCTATGTATCAAATTAATTTTATATTTTAACTTATATAAAACCAGTTATCAAATGTATAACAAGATATTGTAGAGTCAAGTTCAAATTCCAGGTGGTTTCATTGCATTCACTTACATTCAAATACCCTTGGAAAAAGTATGAACCTGTCACTTCTCTCTCTAGCTATGGATTAAAGAGCAGAGTATATTAGGTTCTATAGACTTGGTAAGCAACCAGTCTACAGCAGAAAGTATGGGAACTTAATGTGGGAAAATCTGTCCAGTCAGTCATGTTTCTTTTGAGGTATGATCACCCAAGCATGTATCATATATAGAAAAATAACTGACTGATTCCCATGCTTTTTAAAAGATCTTTGAGAACTATTGGTAGCAGTGGTTAACCGTGTTAAAAATTCAAAATAAATCAAATTGTTTTTTCTACAGTACCTTTTTCATACTTTGTTTTTCATATAACAGTGAATTAATATCATCTCTTTCATATGTATTTATAGTTTCAATAAAGATATGTATTTGCTGACACATGACATTCACAAAGTGGGTATATAATATTCAATGTAGGATCAAGTTTGGGGATAATCTTCAAAAAAGTACTTATAAGATCTTAACTTCTAATCCTCTTAGCATCTACTTGAAAGAGTTTTCTCTACTTCTTAATCTCTACTCCACATTTTATCTTCAACATTTTAGGAAAAAATATTCCACCTTTGTTTGTTTGCATTTGACTTTTGTTTAGGGAGAGGCACTACTTAAATGAACCAGTGTGTTTGTAGAAAAAATATGGAAAATTTTGGTGGTAAATAATTTTTTGCAGATTAGCATTAATTGGACATTCCTCAAGCTACCGTATTTGACAAATATCTTTTTAGAAAGCAAGTACTGTTTGTAATGCAGTGTCAAATTGATCACTGAGTTTGAAGTTGTGCTTTGTTCATAATTGTTTGCCATAGATGCTGTCATTTTTTTCAATTCATAAAGTACACATTTATCAATCCCATCAGCACATTTCCAAACTTGATATTTATACTATTTATATTATTCTGACTATTGTACTCTTCTTTGCTGCCTACTGTAGGAAAATCTTCTACCCAGTCAGTCATTTCTCTTTCCGGATATGATTGTCCAAGCTTGTATCACATTTTGTTTTTTTTTATCATATCACCCCAAGCAAGACGGTAATGCCACTGATGCACAGGGGGCTACTTAAGAGTGTAAAGATTGGAAAAACCACATCCTAAACAGGGAACAAGGGATGAGCCTCTTCACTTGTTCAATAGACGTGGGTGGAGTGTGAACCGGGTGATAATTTAGTCTATTTACTCCAATTGAAAAAAAAAGAAAAGAAAAGTGAAAAGATTGGAAAAGAGAAAGCTGGAAACCACATCCTAAACAGGGAACAAGGGATGAGCCTCTTCACTTGTTCAATAGACGTGGGTGGAGTGTGAACCGGGCGTAGTTTAGTCTATCGACTCCAATTGAGAAAAAAAAAAGAAATGGCACTTAACTGACTGGCTATATAACAATAAACACAGGACAATTTCTGCACAGATGAAGAAAAGGTTTGAGGCAACGGAGATGTCCTTCTACAGGAGGATATTGAGAATAACACGGACAGAGCCAAGAAAAGATGTCAGTCAGCTAAGGGCCATATGTGATACACGCTTTGGGTGATCTTGTCTTGAAAGAGACATGACTAACTGGGTAGAAGATTATCCCGCAGTAGTTTGCCATTGCTTTCTGCGGTAGACTGGTTGCCAGTCAAGGTTATAGAGTTCAGTCTGTCCTATTATTTTATTGATAACTGGAGGGAAGAGACCGATTAATACCTTTACCAAGTGTATTTGTGCATAAGTGAATGCAAGGGATTCAACTGGAATATGAACTCGGCTCCCCGATTTGTCATTCCACTGCACCACATCACACAACTAAGAAAAGATGAGGAAGTTAAAAAAGAAATGAAAAAAGAAAATGAGAATGCATTTTTGCTTATGATCATAAAGAGGCAGAAGAAATTTCTGGGACATTATATAATTAAAAGTAATATAATATATAATAATTATATATAGTATATTATAATTAGAAACAGAGAAAAGATGAGGTAGTATTTACTTCTGGGATGAGGTAGTATTTACACTGTTTACATTATTCGGACAATTAGCATAAAAAAAATTGCAGCATAATAATTATTATAGTATAATATAATTAGAAACAAAGAAAAGAGTATTTGTCTATACTTCTGAGATGAGGTAGTATTTACACTGTTGGCAAATCAAGGAGCTTAGTTTGAATTCCAGTTGAACTCCTTGCATTCACTTGTGCACAAATACCCTTGGGAAAGGTATCAATCCATCTCTTCCCTTCAGTTATGGGTTAAATAATAGGACTGATTGGGTTCTATAGGTATGTAGTTATATATATATATATATATATATATATATCACCACAGATGAAGAAAAGATAGAGATGTGGTTATATGTAGAAGGAAGTTAAGAAAGAAAAAGACATTTTTGTTTAAGATTAGTGTCATGGGTCCGTACCTGTAACTCCAGAATTAACTCTTCCTAACACTATATATACTACGTCTCTCAAGAGAGAGAGAGAGTCGAGTTGGTAGTAGTTCACTCCAAACCAAACCTTCCACATTTTGTATTGTTATTTCTTGTTAATATATATTTATTTCTACCCTTGTGGTCCTGTTGTTCTTTTCGGATCTTAACCTGGTCCATAACAATTAGAAAGGGGGTAGTTAAAATTTTTAGGCCACATAATGAGAAAAGTGAACTTTGCAGTTAAATTTTCAGGGCAGTTATAAGAATGGTGAGGCTTGCTCATTAATAATTCAAAGTTGCATTTACTCATGCTACTAGATTGGCATTAAGGTCCCACCCTTTTACCATAAAAATAGTTAAATATAACTGCCTGTTTTACTCAAACAGTTTCTTTTCTTGCAATTCCTGTTTGTGGAACTCACTTTATTTTGCATGCTTCCCTGAGAGCTACAATCTCCAAAAGTTTAAATCCAACATCAATTGCTATCTTTTATCTACTTGATTCCCATCCATCTGTTGTCTTTTTTTTAACATCGCCAGTATCTTTTTTATTCGCTCACTGTAACCCTCTGTGTACTGGTAGCATTTCTACCTTGCTTGGGGTGAAATGATTAAAAAAAAAATAGTTAAGATAAGTACATTTTTTCTTAAGATCAGAAAGAGGTAGCTAAAATTTCTGGGACACATAACAAGAAAATTGAATTTTATGGTTAAATTTTTAGGGCAGTTATAAGACTAGTGAAGCTTGGTCTTTAATGATTCAAAGCTGATTTGTGGTCGTATCTATATACAGATACATCAGACTGATATTTTTCAGAGTTAAGAGATTTGTCAGTGCTGATAGTTGTGAGGACACTGATTTGATTTGCAACTGTTCAATTTTTTCTTTAACAGAATAATATGAAGTTAAACTTAAATTATCGAGGCTACACAACCAGTTCCAGTAATACTGAAAATGGTTGGATAATTTCCGGACATACCTTGTTCTTTCAAATGTTTGCTCATGTTCAATGATGTGTTTTGTTTCTAAATTAGGTATTTTTATTTCGCAAAATGAAAACTAAGAAATTTAATATTTTGTCTGTAAGTTTTCACTTGGAAAAAATAAAAATTAATAGTCGACAAATAGATGAAGTGGTGAAATATAACACATTGATAGTCCGTGTATGGATTGTGTGTCGTCTTTCTTTTCTGTCTAAGTTTTCTTCATTGTCCTTTTCTCTTAATAGATCTTTTACTTTTGTCACTCCTTTTCCTCAATCTCTCTTTTTCTTCCCTTCTCCGTGTTTTCTTTTGTCACTCCTTTATTCACTCTCAATTTTCTCTTTCTTCTCCATGCTATTGGTTTCATAATTGGGTGTGTTGGCCAAAACTGACATTTGTCTATTATTTTTTTTTCAAGTTGACAGAAAGTCTTCCCATCAGCCACTACAAAATGTCAGTTTGAGAAGAAGTATAAAAACAACTCCAACAGTAAATAAAAGAAAATATAGTAGAGGTATAAAACAATATAAGTAAACATATTGTTAAAAATAATATTTTCAAATAGGAATTATGATCAACAAAACTTTATTTACATTCTTCAGACTGTTGTCCTCATTTTTATTGTCATATTCATGATGTTTTGGCCGTTGTACACTCTGACCATGTTCAGGTGATTGAAATTTTGAACCAAACCCTTTATTTCAATCATTAGGGTAGATTGTTCTTGGGATCAACAAAACTTTACTTACATTCTTCAGACTGTTGTCCTTGTCTTTATTGTCATATACATGATGTTTCAGTCATTGTACACTCTGACCATCTTCAGGTGACTGGAATTTTAAGCCAAACCCTTTATTTCGATCACTGGGGTACATTGTTTACGGGGAAAATTTTCTTACTCGGTCAGGGTATCTGCAAAGTGTTGAATCACTTTCGAAGGCTGTCATGATGGTATATGAACCACAGATGTGCAGGGGGTTACATGAGAGGTGAGTGAAAAGAAAGATGAACACAATACAGAGGATGTTGGAGAATAGATAGGAGGAGGATGAGAATATTGGTGTGAAGACCGTTACATGAGAGTAGAGTGAAAAAGAACAAGTTAAAGGAGGTGTCAAGGGAAGGATAAGAGAAAGACGGGAGTCAAAAAGATAAGAGATGGCAATTGACATTGCGCTTAAACTCTTAGAGTTTGTCGCTATCAGGGAAGCAAGTAATCAGAAGTGTGTTCCACGGGCGGAAGTGTGAGAAAAGGAACTGAGGAAGTAGAAGTGGCAGCTACATTTGACAGTTTTGACTGTAAAAGAGGAGACCTAGTTACCAATCTATTAGCTCAAGTAACTTTGTGTAGGGGGTTACCAGGGAGCTAAGCCCATCAGAGCAGAAGCTGTGAAAAATTTGTAGAAGTGACAGTGGGAAGCCACATCCCGTCAGTGAGAAAGTTACTGGAGTCGAGCAGATCGGGATCAATTACACTGCAGATTCCCTTTTGAATTTTGTTGAGAATTGCAAGATGAATAGTAAAACTATAATACAATTAATAATGTGAGGTTCGTGCAAAAATATTCCGGCACCCTCTTTTCTGAACACAAGATTGAATGCACAAACTATTCATTAAAAATGTTAGAAACTTTCAAACACACCTAACAATCACAATAATCTCTTATAAATAAGTGCAAGTGTTGTGTAGAAAGACTGAATAACCTTCTCTACACTTATTACTGAAATATGGACTTATCAATCTGGTATGATTAGAATGCCTAGTCATGGAACAGGGGCAAAAACTGGGTTGAACTTCCCAGTTGTATGCTTGCCACACCATGACGTGATGTAATGGCTAGCAAGCTTGTCTCACTAGAATCATTTACAATTGAGTAGTGAGTTCAATCCTCACTGAGTGCGCCATACTTTCGGCATACTTATCTACTGTATTATCAATCCATGCTCACATGTGATTGAACCCTTTGTTTTTCAACCCCTTTTTTTTTTCCAATGTTTTTTTTTAAGTCTCATAAACCAGCACCTAACACATCACACAATAAGTCTTGGGCTTAACAAATAAAACAACAACTTTTAGGCAAGATTTTACTTTATTCATCAACATAGTTTCTTTCTAGAGTGATACACTGATTCCAATGCTTCTCTAACAATTTGAAGCTTTTTTGTTGAACGATTTGTCTTTAACCTCAAAATATGCCTCAGTTTCTGACATCACTTCTTTATTGGAAGAAAATCTCTTTCCTTGGCACATTCTTTTGAGGTCTGCAAACAACCAGTAGTCACTGGGGAATAGATCTGTAGTATAGAGTGAATGCAGAAGCAATTTAAAATGCAATTCATGTAGTTTTACCATTGTTGCGATCAACTTGTAACACGGTATTTGTCTTGGTGAAAGATCATTTTTTTCTTCTTCACTTGTGGCCATTTTTGGTAAATTCTTGTTACAAAAGCACCAGTAATGCTATCTAATATTTACTATTTATGGTTCTTTCTTTCTAAAGGTAATCAAAGAATGAAATACCTTGTGTATTCCAAAATAAGGAGGCCAAAACCTTGCCTGCTGATGTTTGCATCCTTGGTCAATTTGGATGGCTTTAACCTACTGCTGTCCACTCAGCTGACTGCCAATTTGACTCCAGAGTGGAGTGGAGTGGTAGATTCATGTTTCATCTATTGTCACATATTTATGTCACATATCTTTGTTGTTGCATTGAAACAGTTGCAAAGAGTGCTCTGAATTATCAACATAGTGTTGTTTTTGAAATGTGGCACCAACTTTGAGCACAGCTTTCTCATTGACAAATGTTCATGCAAAATGGTGAATATACTGCCTTCTGATATGTTCAACTCCTCTGCTATCTCACACAACTTCAATTTATGATCGGCCACCTCTTAACCAATGTTTCCGATAAAGCAGAGTCCGAATAATGCTTATCAAGCCATTGCTTTGCTTGAACAGTATTTTTTCCTATCAGAAAGCAATGCTTCATCATCACACGAAATTCTGATTTTTCTATTGTTTTGAAAATTTGCAACAATAGCGTCACTGAAATAACTGTAATTTGTAAAGTAATAATTTGATTAGACCAAAATTTTGTCATGTGCAATTTGAAGGTTAGTATTTCATAAAAATTAGTGGTGCCATGTATATGTGAGGCTCAGGACTTATTGAGTGATGTGATGTGTTATGAGTATTATCCAATTTTTATAACAGCAATGACAAATTCTGTCTGTATGTCCCTGCCTTGCATCAATGGAACAACATTAAGCCTATATTCTTAACACATAATATTTTTAATGAAAAATACATTAATATCAACATGTGGATACATGTGTTCAGCATGATACCAACATGTGGATGTGTGTTTAGCATAATATCAAAATGTGGATGTCAGTGTTTAATGTAATGGTTAATAATTTGGAAAGTGGAATCAGTGTGACAGGTTCAAATTCTGACAAAGTATGCTAAATTCAGAACAAAACTGACCACATTATTAACTTGTAATAATATTTATTAATGAAAACAAGATTAAATGTAGCACAAGGCCAGTTGCTGAGGGAAGGATGGTCATCATTTGTCTTATCTTTAAATTAGCTAGTTACAATTACTACCTTAAGCATACATGAACATTTACCAGCTCCCCCATTAGTGCAAGATGTGACACAAAGTCAAGGTTTTATGTGGGGATCCTGAACTCGTGCAGAAAATTGCCCAGTCTCTGCAGCTACCAGTTGCGCTGACCTCAGTGGTGACCACTAATCCACCACTTTGGTTCAATAGGTACTGTTCGCCAGTATAATTTTTCTCAGGTGCATGTCTGTCCTCGGATATAGATACAATGAAGCCGCACTCTTCTGAATGATGATCTCTACCTAGTGTATCTGGCTCTCTGCAGTCCACCACTCAGGATCAAAGTGTAGTATCTCTTCTCAGATACTCATTGCCTGCTCACCAGCCAAGTTTGGAAGCAATGACTAGCTTTTGACCAGCATTGACAAACAAAATCAGCTTTCTACCCAGTTACTATGTAGGTGGGGGCTGGGTAATTTTTGACCAATGATCCGAAGGTATACGCTCAGGTTCCTCTCGTTAAAAATCGACCTTGTGTCACAACTTATTATTTACCCTTCTCTACCACTTGAATATCAGTAAGTATAAAGCATACATGGCATTCTTGCTATCCTTTGATATATATTAATAACAAATGGTGCTTACAACATTAATGGTGATATTTAATTTGCATAACAATTTTTAAATGTATATTTTAATAAATATATCTTCTGAATCATTCATTTATAATGCAAATTTTAAAAATTATTACAGATCAGCAATGTTTCTTTTAATAAAGTTTTATTTTTAAATTTACTGTGTTTGTATAGAAAGTATTCATATACAGTCAGTCAGTTAAGTGTCATACATGATACACGCTTGGGCGAGACCATGTCTCAAAAGAGACATGACTGACTGGGCAGAAGATTATCCCGCAGTAGGTTGCCATTACTTTTTGCGATATACTGGTTGCTAACCAAGGCTATAGAACCCAAACTATCCTGTTATTTAAGCCATAACTGGAGGGAAGAAACAGATTAGTACTTTTCCCAAGAGTATTTGTGCATAAGTGAATGCAAGGAATTCAATTGGAATTCAAACTCAGATTGTCAAAATTCAGTTGTATATCAGAAAAACTATAGCGTTCATAATAAGCATTTTTATTTTCTGAGATTTCACATTACTACAAATTAATCAAATAGAAACAAAAATATTCCATGGAATTAACTAAATAAGTCAAAATAATCTAGATATCAAATTCTTACAAAGTCTGTTTTATTCACTTTTCATTCCTGATCTTGAAAAAGAAAACTAGGAAAACATCAACCTCCTTGCTCTGTGTCAAATAGCAGAGGAGACTCTGTTGTTTAGAGAAGGACATCTCTGCATTCAAACCACTATAAATAATGGGATAGACTGGACTCTTTAGCCTTAATAGGGCAACCAGTTTAAGTGAAGGACAATGGAACTAATGCTCAATCCAGACATGAAGTGGAACTTGTATATTTGTACGATTGCTAAAGATGCTGGAAAAATGATCAATATCTTGTACAGCTCCCAAAAAAATAAGGAAAATAAAAAAGCTGATGCCCAAAATGTCAATAACATTAAACTCCCATATACAAATTACGAAAATGAGATCATACAAAACAGTAAGCAATTTGGGATACATTTCCAAACAACAAACTGCACAAACATCAGTGGACAGTCAGGTTGGAAAATAACAGAACCATTACCTGATTGAAGACAAGACAGTGCTAAGCAGAGGCCAAATTTGACTTGCTGATCTTATGCACACATGCTTACTCAAAGCAGAAACTGCACCCTGATGCATCTCTTGTGATCCGTTGTTAAGTGCATTCTAATAGACTGCAAATAATACAAGAAAACTTGTAACAAATACTATGATGTAAATGACCTTACCATGCTTTTAAAAATGTATCTGTCTCTTAAATAATCATCTACCTGAAAGAAATAAGCTGCTTCCAGCACTTATAGAAGGCATAATTGTTATGGTGGTACATCCTGTCATCCCTCGAGAATAGAATGCTCTACTTTATAAAAGACGGTAACAAGCGGTACGAACAGGGAAAAGTCTTAGGCGAAGACATTCACTATTCGATAGTCGATTCCGCTCCAACCCGTGGCTTGCATATATGTGTATTATTGTTAATTGTACCTTAGTACAATAAATCAGTATTCCTTATTCCTGGTGTGGAGTTCCATTCTTCAACTGATCTTTTTATACTGTATTCCTTTTTGGGATATATCAATAATACATTTTCTTATCTGTAAACAACATATCTAAAAATAAATATGAAAGTATAAAAATATGTATGAAGTATATAATTGCATGCAAAATATCTTTAGTTGAAGCCATAAAGCTGAATACAAAATATTTGGATTTTGGTATTGAGTGGCTCATGGAGGTTGTCATACTGCTGAACAAAATCGACCAACCAACCATTTCAGTATTAATGACCCATAGTAATGACCCTGGTAAAATAAACGATCAATCAATAAATAAGTCAATCCAGCCGCGCTGTGTATTTACTAGAGTCACTCAGTCAGTCAGTTAAATGCCATAAGTAATACACGCTTGGGCAATAATGTCTTGAAAGAGACATGACTGGCTGGGCAGAAAATATTTCTGCAGTAGGTTGCCATTATTTTCTGCATTAGTTTGGTTGCCAATCAAGGCTATAGAACCCAGTCTGTCTCACTATTTAACCCATCGCTTGAAGAAGAAGCAATCATTCAATCTCAGTTTTCTGAGAATTCCAAGAGTTAGATCAATCCTAAAATAAAATATTACTGTCATATCTGGGCTTGAGCTACTCAGTCTTTGGGAAGGAACAACTGAACATCACAAGACAACTCAATACCATTATAACTGAATAAACATAATTTATTAAGTATTAAAATCTTAATTGATGAACATTTTCTTCAAATAAGGATTTTCGAAAAGCACTCTATAAAATATGAACCAGTTTTTTGTTTTCAATTATTTTTTGTAAAGTAAGCCATAAATTAAATTATTTTAAAAAAAATTTTAGAATGTCACTTTATTAAAAATTAAATGACATTATCATTTTTACTTTATTTGTTTCTAATGAAGTAAATTAACATGTAAAAATAATTCAATAAAACACACTAGTTTTTAATTGTTTTTACAATTAAAAACTAGTGTGTTTTATTGAATTATTTTTATATGTTAATTTACTTCATTAGAAACAAAAATTTTTAATGATTTACTTTATAAAAATAATCAAAAACTAAAAACTGGTTCATATTTTACATATTGCTTTTTCAAATGCTTTATTTAAAAGAAAATATTCACTAATTCAGGTTTTAATTTTTAATAAATGACTTTTATTCAGTTGTAAAAAAAAGTTGTTTTTCTGATGCTAAGTTGTCCCTGCACTCAGTCAGCATTGTTGAGTTGTCTGTTCTTGTATATATTTAATAATTTATGATTTACTTTATACAAAATAATTAAAAATAAGAACTGGTTCATATTTTACAAATATATTCATGGCTTCTGCTCCGACGAACTTAAGTCACTGGTGCCCCTGCCACAAGAATTTACTTGTGCAACCAGACTAGAAACAAGGTCCCACCCATTTACAGTTAGATCAACCAAATGCAGCCGACAATTCTACTCCAGCAGCTTCTTTTCTCACACTTTCCGCCTGTGGAACTCCCTTCCATATGCTTGCTTTCCTGACAGCTACAACCTTAGAAAATTAAATGCAATGTCAATACCCATCTCTTATCCACTTGACTCCAGTTCTTTCTACATCACCCTGTATATCTTGTTCTTTTCTTTTCTCTCTACCTTTTGCAACTGTCATCACACCTGTGTTCCTATCCTTCTCTTGCCCTTTCTCTGACACCCCCTGTAACTGGTCTGTCTTTCTCTTCTCTCTCCTCCTGCCTAAACTTTTACTCTTATGTAGCTCCCTGCGCATCAATGGCGGTACCACCTTGCTTGGGGTAAAACCATTAAAAAAAACAAAACAAAAAAAACATAATGCCTTATTTTATTTGAAGAAAAATATTCACTAATTAAAGTTTGTTTTTCTGATTCCGAGTTGTCTTGTACTTAGTTGGGGGTGTTGAGTTGCCCCCCCCCCCCCGCTAATTCTTACTGTCCAGTCTTAACAAAGTTCATAAACATTTGCACAGCATTGTGAGTAAAGTATTATTTTTCACCCTGCAAGACTTCTCTTTCAGACAAGTCATTGCTAACCCCTTACAACTCTATCACTATTTTCATGGCAGATGTTCTACATGCTTTAGTTCCACCAGTTTGGACCATTACAGCTAGCACCTGCCATGCTACATATACAGACTTGGTGCATCCTTATCCTCTTTATATTCCATTGGTAATGAGGAAGTTCTACTTTGACAACCACTTTTTCTGGAAGTGTTACTTTGTGGAACAGACTCCTGAGATGATGCTTCTCGAATTCAAATTCAGGGTCAACTTATTTATTTTATATATCCCCATAATATGCACTTGTTACTTCCTCCTTTTAAACTCTAACCTTGAGTTGCTATGAACCTTGTATTGGATGAACTATCGTATTAAAAACAAAAAAAAAACAAAAAAGAACAACCTGAAGAACAATCTATATAACTCCTGATTGGGAATAGCAATAATAATAATTAATGAAAATATTAGCCATTTCTTGATGAGGAAACATTTGGTGTTCCTGAATCAAGCAGCCAGTATTACCTTCAGTTAGAATTTATAAAATTTTTTTTTTTTAGTAGTTTTTCGGGAACATAGATTTCTCAAATCCGGAACCTATTATCACTTTCCAGTATTGGTGGGGATTTTCTTCCTAACTTTTTATTGAAATTGATGATAGTGTGTGGGTTTGTGGGTATATATAATGTCAAAACCCATCTCTTATCCACTTGACTCCAGTTTTTTCAGCATCACCCTGTATATCTTTTCCTTTCTCTCTTTCTTTGCAACTCTCATCACACCTGTATTCCCATCTTTCTGTTGCTCTTTTCTCTGACACTTCCTGTAACTGGTTTGTTTTTCTCTTTACTCTCCTCCTATCTAATCTTTTACTCTTATGTAGCCTCCTGTATATCAATGGCATTACTGCCCTGCTTGGGGTGAAATGATAAAATATATATTGATTGTTTAAGTACTTAATTTGTATTAAAGTGTTCAATACAATTATATTGTAGACACCACTCATAGTAGAAACCTAGGTCACATATAACTCATTTACAAAGGGAAAATATTCAACAGTTCTACAATATAATTGTATTGAACACTTTTTAATACAAATGTGCACTGGTCTAATCTGATTATGACCAGAAACTAAATAATTAAACAATCAATGAGTGGTGTCTTCAGGCGATAAATCGCCTAAAGACATCACTTGTGGTAGAAACCTAGGTCACATAATAACTCGTTTACAAATGGAAAATATATAATATAATCCAAACACCTGAGTGTGATAGAAGGAATATATATATATAACATACAAATAAACACACAACAGCCTTTATTACAAAAGAGAGGATATATATTATTATATATTGATGACATAAATATTTGCAAAAAAAATAAAATAATAATGCACTGTTAAAAAGCAAACACATGGCAAGAGCTTTAATAACTGGTAGTAAAGAGAATGACCTGAGTCAATGCTGCCTCGCTATTGTCTCCCCCTTCATGGCTTTATGAGTGTGACAGGAGGGATACATATATACACACACACACAAAATGGTATTTATTACAATAGAAAGGATCCCTTACTGATAGCATGGCAAACGTAATTTTTAGGTGCTGGGTAAGTCAGTCAGTTAGTTAAGTGGCATACATGATATATGCTTAGGCGATCATGTCTTTTTCATGACATGACTGACTGAGCAGAAGATTTTAACATTACTTGTCATTAATTTTAATACAAATGTGCACTGTCATTACTTTCTGCACTAAGTGAATACAATGAATTCAATCAGAATTTGAACATGGCTCTCCAGTTTCTTGTTCTGAGCCAATAACCACTGTACCTGATTGCACATTTGCCAGGCAGAGTGTCTAAAAATTGTGTTGTACATAAAACTTCTGCTATAAGTGAGGAATAATAAGTATATTTATTAATATATATTTAATAGTTATGTTAGATAACATCAGACACTATTTCATTAGCACCAGTACTCAATGTATGATATAGATATATATGAAGGGATATATGATATCTGTAAAAGTGACGAGGGTGGACGTTGTGTAAGTATTTGTTTGTTTGATAGGTTTGACTTAGCATCTGCATTTTGTAGTCTAGCTCGACAGGAGTTGCACTCAGATGTAGATCAAAATTTTAGAATGCTAACGACACCTTGAAATTTTTCAGAAAGCCAAAATTATTGGTAGAAAAATATATATTATCACCCCATAAAGTCAGGGGTCAGTTTATGTATTGATTATCATATAGAATTGATCACCCCACTTTATATTATCTATATATGTTGCCCCTCCCCTTCCCACCCTAATCCAATAGAGACATTCTACATTGTTATCTATATCTATAAAAGTGGTGATGGTGGACATTGTGTAAATATTTGCTATATAAATTCATCATATGTTTTCATTCTTATTATTCCTTAAACTACCCAAGTGAAACCGAGCTAAACTGCTAGTATATATATATATATATATATATATATATATATATAAAATAAATTGCATACAGAGTGATTGAAAAGTAAATCCCCATTTTAAAATACTTATATGTTTATTAGCTATAATTTTGCAAGAATTGGAAAGCAATTAGTATGAGGTTTTGTTTAAAATTCAATATGGGCACCAGATTAGGATACCATCTTCTTGAGCCATCTAGGAATCTTGTCAACTAAATTTACCAGGAACTATTGTGGCATGGAAGACATAATGTCATGTATTCACCCTTCAAGTTCTTCTGAAGTTTTTGATTGGTATAGTAAACTTGCTCCTTTAGCCAACCCTAGAGGAAAATGTTACAGGGTGTTAAATAAGAGCACCTGGCTAGCCACTCATACATAAAATTGGGAGTTCATTTTCAGTCACACTGCATATGTAAAAAAAAAAAAAAAAAAAAAAAAGAGAGAGACTGAAAAGTACTCAAGTAAGAAGACCATCCTTGCAAAAATCTGATGTTTGGTCATATTTTGGGAAGCGGGTATGGCCAAGAACTTTTCAGCACAAATTCATACCATTGCAGTATCAAGATTTTTAAAAATATTTTTGAATAAACAAATGTTTTCTATCACTCCCATCCTTTATTTTGGCATTAGCATACTGAGAAATGTCATTTCCACAGTCTCAAGTGCATATTTACAAATATGTTCGTAAATAAATACTATTTATTTCTTTACAATCTATATGATAGATATCAATTTTGGAAAAGAAGTCGAAATTGGATAAAAGATTTTCATTGCTGGGAAAAAAAATTATTTACTTTGTTCAAGATAACAACTTTTGGAAAATTACAGATTTCATGAAATGCCAATCCTCTCATACCTTTAATTTACTTACTTTTCATCCAATTTTAACTTTACTTCATTTGATTTTTATATATATATATATATATATATATATATATATATACACTTTTCTATTTTATACATTATTTTTGCTATGTAAATACATGATTATATCTTTGTCATTGTGTCTGTTTGATTGCACACACAAACATGCACTTATTTGAAAAATGTGATTGATATATATTAACGTATAGCTCAATATATCATTCTCTCTCTTATATATATAATCAGTAAATTTCATATATAACACTGAAAAAGCACTTTTGTACTCACTGTGTTAATGCCTATTTATTTATATATTTCTGTGCATATGAATATATATCTTCTTATAAAATGCACACAGACACAAATATACACACACACACACAACATATATATGATAATAAAATAGTTTTAAGGTTTGCTATAGTTATGGGTAAAAAGGCTTAATATCAGAGATAGAGTATATGTAAATATAAATCTGAAAATGGGTACTCAGGACAACACCAAGCAGTGACAGTCTGTTTCATAGTTGAGCACAATCTTCAGGCCATGTGCACTGTGTTATGAAATGATTATTTATGTATGGTGGTCAGTGGTGCATTATGGGTAATAAGATCTATTATATTATCCTTTCTATTATAATAAAGGCCATTGTGTGTGTGTGTGTATATATATATATATATATATATATATTTCCTCCTTTTTCGCTCAGGAGGGATAACCTGCGAGGAAACAGCTAATAATCCTCTCAAATACTTTGCTATCATTTTTATACGGCAGGGGTACTCTTGTCTTTATTTAAAACTTTTCTTCACCAAAGCATTTCGCCCTTTTAGAGTCTTTATCAAGGTAAATATAAAGATTTTATTTTGCAACTTGTATTAATAAACAGAAGTGGAGGAAAGATATCTTTAAGGATGATAGTGGTTACACCATACAATTGTTGAAACATTGTAAATATGAAAATGAAGATGAGGACAACAGTCCGAACAATGGAAACAGTGTAAATTGTTATAATATCTTATCTCAGAAATATAGATAAATGTTTTGAAATATTACAGATTTTTAAAAAATTAAGAATGTCTTACATATTCTTACAGCCAACTGTGTACGGAAAGCCAAATTATGGAGAATGTGAGGTTATAGTTTAACCTTTACTTGCACTGTTTGCTTTAAGAATATTTTAAAGTTTTCTTAAATTTGAATATTTATAAACTTAACAATATTTTTCCTCCACTTCTGTTTATAAATACAACTTGCAAAATAAAATCTCTACATTTACATTGATAAAGTCCCTCAGGATACAAGGCATGTTGGTAAAGAAAAGCTTTCCTTTTGCCTTTTATTTATATTGTTTTAACAGATATATTTTATTTATATCTGAATCTAAAATACAACACACACACACACACACACACACACACACACACACACATATATATATATATATATATATATCAGATAATAATAAACAAAGAAAGTGCATTAATTAGAAAGTGCTAGATCATCCACAGTAATATATCTGAATTTTCACACCACACACATACACATAGATGATAAAAATACAGTTTTAAAGTACACTATGTACACATGTATGGCTGGCTACTTGTATCCAAGGATGCCTGTTTACAAGGGCAGCTGGCTAATTCCTGTTGCAGACTTCTGCTCAGACACATTTATTTTTGTTCTACACCCACAGAAATAATCTGTGTTTTATACTGCAACTATGCTGAGCAAACCTTAGTTGAAGTTTCTGGGAGAGTGTGTGCATTAACTGTATGTGTGAGTATTCACATACAGTAAAAAGAACCTTCAGATATTGGAAGCCATCTATATTAAATCAAAACAACCCACACTTAATAAAATCACATTTCAATCTGGTCACAACACATTACATTGCATTTAGGCATATGGTTCCGTTGTTAACATTTCGGTCTCTCACATGGTGTGACGTCATAGAACCGCATTAGAAATTTACAAACTTCGTCTGCTATTCGGTGACTGTTTTATGTCAACACAAGATAAAATCATCTTTGATGGTGGATGTCTTTATGTTAATGTCTCTATAACCTCTCTGAAGATGGCTAATGTGAGCTGAAAGCTAAGAACCAGCATAATAAAAAAATATCCAAATGTTGGACAATTTTTGTTTTATTTTCACCTGAAATTAAAGCCAAAATATGCTGTTTCGATGCACTATATATGTATATTCTTCTTCATATGCTGTGTCTCTTCAGGACGTAGGCGATCTGGGACTTCGCATTTGTTCCTTTTTAATATCTTTCATGTTGGTATATCTCCCAAAACCTGCTCTGCCATTCATTTGCTCAAGCCTATCAAGTATGTCTTGCACTGTTTTTCCCTGTTTCTCTTTCCTTCTGTCCATCTGGTGAGTATTAGATTCTCCACACCTTCTTTCCTCATTATATGTCCCAGGAACCTCAGCAGTCTCTTCCTGATATTAAATATGTGTTTTTTTCTCATGTCTTTTCACCAATACCTTGTCATTGCTCTTGTGTTTGATCCATGGTATCCTCAGCATCCTGCTGTATAACCACATTTCTGCTGCCTCAAGCCTCTTCTTCATCCTTTAAGAGATTGTCCAGTATTCACTGCCATACAGAAGGAAAGATATCACATAGCAGCCCAGCACTCTTTTCTTTGTTTCCAATGAAATTTTCCTGTTTATCAGTATTCTGGTTAGCTATTAAAATGTGTCCTTGGCTATGCCAATGCATCTTCAAATCTCAGATTGCTTTTTAGGCATTTAAATTCCTTTATGTGTTTTATTTTAGTTTCTTCAACCTGTAGTTGGTATTTCAAGTTCTTCTTTTTGCTGATGACCATACCTTCTTCTTGAAGTTTATGCTCAGTCCTTTCTTCTCGCTTTCTCTTGCAACCTTCTGTAGGAGGTCCTGCATTATATATAATATTTGGGTAGCAATTTCTCATTTATAGAAGTTTAGATGAAAATGTTCTTGGTAAGTACTGTCTATTTGTTTTATATAATTCAAAGTATTTTCTTTATTTCTGGTTTAAATTTGAATATACAGGGTGCAATGAGTAAATTGTCACCATTTTATATTTTAATTTCCTGCATGTATTTTGTTTGTTTTTGATTTTGTCAACTGCACAGTATAGTAGGGTTTGTAGGGCACTGTATGCGATAAAAAGCACACCATGATACAATTTCACTCCACCAAAAATTTGGTAACGCCATGTTGTACTGCTTAGCATTCACACCAGAAGCTCTAATCTGAACATTTCAGTGCTTGGATGTCAGCCTGAGGACAGTACAGAGGATTCAGAAAGAGTTGTATATGACTAATGGTGATTTCAAGGTTGTTTGAAGCAATCACTAGTGATAGCAACAGTATAATAGGGTCAGTTGGGCACTACATGTGAGAAAAAGAGCATCATTATGTAATTCACTCAGCCAGAAATTTCTAAACAGATTGCTGTAAAGCTTGGCATTCATGCTGGAAGCTCCAATAAAAATGTTTCGGAGTGTTTGGGTGTCAATCTGAGGATAGTGCAGAGGATTTGAATGAGTTTAATGGTGATTATGAAGGTGTTTGATCACCAGTGATGGCAATGTTACGCCTCCATTCATGTTTCCACAGGACCTCAAATGCAACACACAGGCCTACATCAAGTGCCTTGAGAAGATAGTGCTTCCCTGGGTCAAGAGCATGGCTGTTAGAAGACCTTATATCTGACAACAGGACTCTGTACCATGCCACATGAACAGGAGGACCCACTCATGACTTTGAGACAATTCCTGCAACCCTTACATCTGACCACCCCCTTGATTATTATGTGTGGGATGTTGTTGAGCGAAAGGCCAATAAAACTCCTTGAACACCAGAGAAATTCTAATGAAAATCATAGCATTTGATGTTTTTTCTTCTTCTAGGTGCTATGTTCCTTCATGGCTCACTCCCAGCTTTCTGTCCTTTATAACTCTGAGCAATGTTTATCTTTTTACGATACCTTCCCCTTCCTGTTCAATCATCTATTTATACAAGCCTGCTAGATAGGTTATTTGATGCTTCTGTCAGTTTCTCTTAATTTCTGTTGGCCCTGTGAGTGGCATATTTTCCATGCCTTCACTTATCATTCTGTGTCGCAGTAATTTCAATTTTCTCTTTCTAATTTTATATATAAATGTCTTTTTTGTTTTTATTTTCCCCTAAACTTCAGATATTTATGTCACATTTTCTTTAATCATTTAACCCCAATCAAGGCAAGACCACAGTGTGCAGAGGTTTACAGTGAGAGAAAAAACAAGGTACAAAGGGTATCAAAAAAAGGATAAGAGATGGATGAGATTTAAGGTGATAGAAGATGGCAATTGATGTTGCTTTTAAACTTTTGGAGATTGTAGCTATCAGGGAAGCAAGTATACGGATGGGAGTTCCATGGACAGAAAGTGTGAGAAAAGAAACTATTAGAGTAAAAGAGGAAGTTAAATTTAACTATTTCAATAATAACACCTTGATGCCAGTCAAGCATATATAAATTCATGTGGTGGGGACACCAATGAAAGAAGCTCGTCAGTACAGTTGCCTTGAAAATATTTGCAGAAAAGACAGAGGAAAAACTGAGATGTCAAGTCAAGATCAATTACATTGCAGATCCTCCTTTGGATTTTATCGATAACATCAAGATGAACAGCAGGAGCATCCGACCAGATATGGCAACAGTATTCAATGCACCAATGAACTGTAGTCTATCATTTGTTAAAATGCTTCCCAGATTTTTTAAAACTCTTTACTTATTTCAGTTTGACATCTCCAATTCATTGTTTGCATCTTTTAACCAACATTGTAATCTGCTAGATCATGTGACACTTGCTAACATGGCCTAGGATTAAAATGAGTATGAAGACAAATATCTGAGAAAGTCAGAAGGTTCCATGGCTGAAACATTGTGATTATAACAACTAATGTCAATGTACTGGTTAGGGTGACAATGTATATAATGCTCATTCCTCATCTCATAAATGCCAATTAAAATTATGGTGTTTTGGGTTTGGAATGTTAATTTATTTAAATCATAGGTGACTGTGTTGATAATATCATTTGCAAGTCACTTAAAATATAGTTAGTCACCTCTTGTATGATGCGGATAAAGCAAACAGCTTTACTTATATATGCCATGGAATCTACTGTAGTTTAAATTTTAGTTTAGCACACAAGAAAATTTGTTACTTTTTTATCTGTTATATACATACCTATGAACATTAATGGGTATGTCACAATCCTCATATACACATTGGAGACGATTATGAGGGGGGTTATATTGCTGTCTAGCAATTCACCCCCTAGCAATGATTATTTACATCACACAGCTGGCGAATATTGTATTTTGTTGATGTTATAAAGATTACTATTTCATTTTTTAACCTCTGTTTTGGTTATTTCTAATACAGTAACCTTTTTTAGGTTACAACATTATCCTATATGAATACCAGCAGTATAGCCCGGCATTGCTCGGGTGTAATAAAAGCTTTAAAATTAATCCATGGTCCTGGAGCTCAGACTCTTTGGATGTTGGCACGAAAGACTAAAGAACAATAGTTGTTTCCAGTCAAAGCAAAACTGTAGATTGAAAGAAAAATGAATGGATGTAAGTCAAATTTTGATTTCCTGGTATCGATATCAAATTTTCTGCACTATTGTAAGAACTGCAACCTTGAAACTTCTGAATATCGTTTCTTATGTCTTTGTCTATGACTGTATCAAATTTGATTAAAATCGGACCACTCCTTCTATAACCCGATTATCGATTCTCGATATTTACCGGGGATACCGTGACGTAAAACCTAGCTAAGATCACTCGCAGACGCTTAGAGCAAAACTGTAAATTTTTAAGAAAATCGGTTCAGCCATTTTGGAATCTATAGGTAACGGACACACACAGACAAAGTTCCATTTATAAATGAGTTTAGATAGGTGATATGGTGAAAGACTAAACTTATCAAAATTAATCGCCATGTGTATATGGTATTTCAGCATTGATGCCACTATTTTCTCTCATTCACACACACATAATACAAAATAATTTTCTTCTTATGGTTTCTCTCAAACATAATGTTTCCATTTTTCCCTTTCTCAAATAGAATCAGCAAATCATGGTTTATCTCAATCCTAATGTTATCATCACTCTTGTTCTCTCTCTCTCTCTAAAAGGATCAGCAAAAATATTTTTCTTATGATTTATCTCTAACATTGTTATCATCTCTCCACACTCTCCCTCTCATTTGCTCTCTTTCTAAAAGAATCAGCAAAAATATTTTTCTTATGATTTATCACAAACATTATGTTACAATCTCCCCACACTC
Source organism: Ascarosepion bandense (assembly GCA_037127315.1). NCBI lineage: Eukaryota > Metazoa > Mollusca > Cephalopoda > Sepiida > Sepiidae > Ascarosepion > Ascarosepion bandense. The sequence continues at coordinate 1,147,756 of JBBBDQ010000216.1, forward strand.
TCTTTCTCTCTCTCTAAAAGAATTAGCAAAAATATTTTTCTTATGTTTTATCACAAACATTATGTTACAATCTCCCCACACTCTCTTTCTCTCTCTTGGTCTCTCTCTAAAAGAATCAGCAAAAATATTTTTCTTATGGTTTATCACAAACATTATGTTACAATCTCCCCTCTCTCTTTCTCTCTCTCTCTCTCTCTCTCTTTCTCTCTCTCTAAAAGAATTAGCAAAAATATTTTTCTTATGTTTTATCACAAACATTATGTTACAATCTCCCCACACTCTCTTTCTCTCTCTTGGTCTCTCTCTAAAAGAATCAGCAAAAATATTTTTCTTATGGTTTATCACAAACATTATGTTACAATCTTCCCACACTCTCTCTCCCCCTCCCCCTCTCTCTCTTTAGTAGAACCGGCAAAAATCTTTTTTCTTATGATTTATTTCAAACATTATGTTACCATTCCTCTGTCTGTCTGTCTGTCTGTCTCTCTTATTGAATCAGCAAAAATATTTTTCTTATGGTTTATCCCAAACATTATGTTACCATTTCTATTTCTCTCTCTCTCTCTCTTTTCTATAAAACCTGCAAAAATCTGTTTCTTATGTGTTAATATTCACAAGTTATTCTACTTGGCAAATTTTTAAATGAAAAAGAGTTAGCATACTCATTAGAGGCTGAGTGACAATTTTATATCGGGCACAAACATGGAGACTGAAGGAGTCCGAATAAAGCATTCTGTTTCCATTACATGTCTGAGTTCCTTTAATTTAAATTTACTTGGTAGCAGAGGACATCAATCAACAAAATGGCTTCCAAATTTATACCGCCACATTCTTTAAACATGGATAAATACAATATTTGGAAAAAAGAAATGCAAGTTTAGGAACTTGCTACCTGCATTGACAAACCTTGCCTTAACACCTATGGTGTTTTTATTCCTAGAAGAAAAAACCAGAGGTCATGTTGAAACTGGACATTACTACATTCATTACAAGCCAATGTTTGAATGGAAAAATTATATAAATAGTTGTATATGCTCTATGCTAACCAGTGATCTTTTATGACACATGAGTCATTTGAACAATATTGGCAACAGAATGACACGTCAATAGATGACTATCTTATTAATTTCAAATGTCATGTTGCAATGTTGAAGAACCTCAAAACACAATTACCAAAGCTCGTACTTGCCTACAGAGCATTAAAAAGTGTGAATCTGACACCTGGGAATGAGCTAGTAAAAGCAGCCATTGGTGAATGAACACTGTCTGCAAATGTCCAAACAATTTTTAAAAATTATGAACAGACTGTTTTCCAGTGCTTCACTAGTTGTGATAAAGAGAGTTAAGAATTGTGTCTACAATGGAAACAGCCAGAAAGACACTAACAAAGTATATTACAGTCACTTGTCAAACAGGCGTCTTTCTCGGTTGGTGAGGTAGTAATAATAGAGGCAGAAGAGGAAATAAAAACAAAATTCTGGTTTCTTCTGACAAAAGTTTGGACTCATTTGAACCTGAAAGCAATAACACCAAATGCTTCACTGCCAATTCCACTGGAGTTACAATTGTCCAAACACTGATAGCACCAATAATGAGCAGGACAGGAGTCAAAAGGACGACTACAAATCTGTAGCCAACATCGTGCTGATGGGCAGCAAAGGCGGAAAGACAACGGTGAAATATTTTTGAATGAGACACTTGGTTTAGCAGTCTTAGACAGTGGTGCTTCCGCAACTGTTTGGGGGACTAAATGGTATGAGTGTTTTCTGGAAACATTCCTGTACAACAGTAACAAAAAATAAATATTTGATAAAGTCTAAGAACTAAAAGTTCAGCGATGGAAAGAAGTTAAAATCAGTCTTCACAGCTACTTTAACATGTGTTATTGCCGGCATTGATGTCAGTATTGTTATTGATGTTGTGGAGAGCAGTAAAACTAAGACGTGCATTTTGACACTAACTTCAAACATATATAGTGCAGTCATACAAAAAACTGTGATACCGTTTTCTATAAAAGAAACTTGTGCTAGATAATTTGGTCAAGGAACTGTTATAGGGTGGGAGAAAAAGCAGGTACTATGTGTATGGCAGTACATACAAATACTTTTACAGCTTCTGCTCTGATGAACTTAGCTCACTGGTGCCTCCTATATATAAATTTCCTCAAGCCACAAGATTAGCAACTAGGTCCCACCCTTTTACTGTGAAACCAATAAAATGTTAACACAAATTCTACTCCAGCAGCTTCTTTTCTCATACTTTTCGCTTGTGGAATTTCCTTCCATTTACTTGTTTTCCCGACAGTTATAATCTAAGAATTCAAATGTAAAGTCAGCAGTCATCTTCTATCTCACTAACCTGCATCTTCTCTCTCATACTCTTTTCTCTGTCCACTTCATTCTCGTCAGTATTTTCATCCTTCTCTTACCCACTTCCTCACTCTTTCTCATAACTTTCCTCCTATGTAACCCCCTGCAAAACAGTGGCAGTAAAATGCCTTGCTTGGGCAATATGATTATAAAAAAAAAACAAAAAACATGTGCATCTATCATATTTAGTCCCCTACCACAATATAGATGTGTGTTGTGGCGCAGTGGATATCGGCTCGGAACGAGAAATCGGGTAGCCGAGTTCGAATTCCAGTTGAATACATTGCATTCACTTACGTGCAAATACTCTTGGGAAAGGTATTAATCCATCTCTTCCCTCCAGTTATGGGTTAAATAATAGGACAGATTGGGTTCTATAGCCTTGGTCGGCAACCAGTCTACCGCAGAAAGCAATGGCAACCTACTGCGGGATAATCTTCTGCCCAGTCAGTCATGTCTCTTTCGAGACATGATCACCCAAGCGTGTATCGCATATGGCACTTAACTGACTGAGCACAATATATATGAAAGTTCTGAAGATGACACAATAATGAGACCAACACTCAACATCTTACAAAAAGGGCTTGATAAAACTGCAAATGTATCAATTTTTGAAGAGAATGATATGGATGGCAAATGAAAATATTGAACATCATCAGACCATGACAGCAAGGAGCAGACCACCCAAGCAAGACCACATTCTTAAGGAAATTGACCTCCTGGATACAGGACAAGCCTTCCAATGATGATTCAGAATAAGTAGAGCAGGACAAGCAACAGGCTGAAACAAACATGAATGTAGTTATGGAACAAGGCAAACCCTTTTAGCTGGACTTTGAGCATTGAGTATCAGAATGTGTTGGCGTAAGAAAAAAAAAACTATCTACTTGTAGTAGCAACAAATGCCTGCAATAGATTTCTGTCTCTCAACCTCACCACTTGTAGCCAAATCACAGTGCAAACAATAATTCCTTGTCATAAAAGTCAACAAAGAAACAACAAAATGGAGTCACACATCCAACCTTCTCTTCTAACCAGCAAAAACACATGTTCATTTCTTTTCTTTTTTTTTTTTTCTTCTAACAATTCAATTTTTTTTTCAAATCAGACTTTTTAACTGTTTTGCTGAATCCATCTAAAATTTTGTTAACTTAGAGTATCTACAACATAAAAAAAAAAACAAGTCTCCCCCATAAGTGAAAAAACAATGGCTTTTATTCACCGAGAGATCTTCCTGATTGGTCATGCCATTCAGGAGAGGGAAGAACATTAGCATGGATTCTAGTCCTTTAAAATAGATTTTTGCTAACTACTTTTTGGTAATTTTTCTTTGGCAGACTGCATGCAAAACACAAACTCTTTTTCAAGGTAGCTGATGATTATCTCTTTCACTACAGAATGGCAAGCAAGTGGGGCTGAGCAAACAGAAAGAAACAAAAACCTTTCTTGCAGTCAGGAAAATATAGAGATTTTCTACTCAAATGATGATCTGGCAAGAAAGAAGGAGCTCTAAAGCTGGGTTTTTTTTTTTTTTTTTTTTTTAATCGTATCACTCCGAGCAAGGCGGTAACACCACTGATGTGCAGGGGGCTACGTAATAGTGAAAAGATTGGAAAAGAGAAAGCCGGAAACCACATCGTAAACAGGGAACAAGGGATGAGCCTCTTAACCTGTTCAATAGACGTGGCTGGAATGTGAACCGGGCGATAGTTTAGTCTATCTACTCCAATTGAAAAAAAAAAAAGTGAGAAGATTGGTAAAGAGAAAGCTGGAAATGACATCCTAAACAGGGAACAAGGGATTAGCCTCTTAACCTGTTCAATAGACGTGGGTGGAGTGTGAACCGGGTGATAGATAGATCTATCTACTCCAATTGAAAAAAAAAACAAAAAAAAAGTGAGAAGATTGGTAAAGAGAAAGCTGGAAACGACATCCTAAACAGGGAACAAGGGATTAGCCTCTTAACCTGTTCAATAGACGTGGGTGGAGTGTGAACCGGGCGATAGATAGATCTAGCTATTCCAATTGAAAAAAAAAAAGTGAGAAGATTGGTAAAGAGAAAGCCAGAAACGACATCCTAAACAGGGAACAAGGGATTGAAAATAAAGTTTACATATAAATTCCTGACTAGGTCAACCCAAAACGTCCACAAAAAAAAAAGTCTATACAAATAAAAGTTCTAATGGAAAACAGATTTATGAAGCTAGACTTGTAGCTCGAGGTTTCCAGGAAAAAGATGCTTGCTATATAAGAAATGATTCTCCTATCTTCTCTAAGAACATCTATGCATAACATTGGGATTAACGCCATCTAACCATTGGATGCGTAAATCCATATACATAAAAACGGCATTTCTACAGAGTAAACAGTTAATATAATTGGTTTATTTGATTCTTCCTAAAGACGTTAATGTACCTCCAGGTTATATTTGGAAGCTCGCTAGATGTGTATATGAGCTGACTGATACTTCAAGATTCTGGCACCTGGCATTCATTTTTTATGAATTAATTAAATTAGGAGCAGGAGTTTCAATATATGAACAGGCAATATTTACATGGCATTTTGGAAACAAACAACAGGAAATAATTGCTGCCTATGTTGATAATTTCTGCTTTGCAGTAAAAGAAATTTTTTTAGACCAGAATTATAGAAACAATTCATAATCTATTTGAAGTCAAAGTTGCTGAATTCTAATATATAAGATAAAACACGTTGATAGAAGGACAGAATAAATATGTATTGCTTATAACGATGCCTCTTTTGCCAATTTGGCTAATAGTGGGTCACAGGGGGGTGTATACTCTTTTTGGTAGGAAGTATAAAAAGATATATATCTATCGCTTGACAATTAAAATGTATTAGAAGAATCACCAAAAGTACTTTGGCAGTCAAAACATTGGCCATAGTTGAGCAGAAGCATGTCTTTTTAATAGAAAATTTTTATCGGAACTGCTTATGGCCTATCACATTGATAACACCGGTTCTCACTTGATCACCAAAGTTAAGCAACATTGAGCCTGGTCACTACTTAGATGGGTGACCACTTGGGAATACCAGGTGCTGTAAGCGTTTAGTGATGGATGTGTGTTGTGGTGCAGTGGATATCGGCTCGGAAAGAAAATTCGGTGAGCCAAGTTCAAATTCCAGTTGAATATCCTGCATTCACTTAAGCACTGGTACCCTTGGGAAAGGTATTAATCTGTCCCTTCCCTCCAGTTATGAGTTAAATAACAAGGGTAGGACTTGCAGACCCTGCCCTTAAAAAAACAAAACAAATTCCAATGAATCTTGATACTCGAAAAGAAAAAAGTATTACTAGACACAAAACTTATATAAACAACAATAAATATGTTGAAAGAAAAAGGTATTATCAGCAATAAATAAATAAAATTTAGTTGGCAATAAATGACCTGCCAAGGTTGATTTGCCATAAAAACAAAACAACCAAAAATTATCAGAACTGTGGCAATGAGAATGAAAATATACAAATTATTTGTAAAACTGATAATTCCTTTCTCTCTGATACAGTACATTCATCAGCACAAATTCTGAATACAAGACTTCACATAGAAATGAATATTTTAAGATAAATAATAGAAAGAATGTGATGCCAGTTCTTCAATATGGCAGTGAATGCTGGACAATATCATCAAAAATGAGGACAAAACTGGAAGCAGCGGAAATGTGGTTCTACAAAAGGATGCTGTGGATATCGTGAACTGAACATTCAAGCAACGTTGAGGTGTTGGAAAGAATGGCAACCAAAAAGAAATTAATACTGAGTATCAGGAAGAGACAACTGAAGTTCCTGGGACATGCAATGAGGAAGGAGGGCTTGGAGAACCTGATACTGACAGGCTAGATAGAAGGAAAAGAGACAGAGGAAGACAGCAGATAACATATTTGCAGGGCCTGATCAGGTGGATGACTGAACGGGGTTGCCAGGAGTAACAGGAGCACACATACTAAGAGCCACAAGGGATAGGGAGATGTGAAGAACTATGATCACCTACGTCCTGAAGGGACAGGGCACACAGAGAGAGTGAGAGAGAGAGAATAGAAAGAAAAGAATTTGCCAAAGTCTCTTGAATACCAATTAATCTACAAACTGCAGACTCGCTGACAAAGAAAAGAGTAACATAATTTAAGTTTCTTGCGTTCATATCAAAACCTAAAGAATCCTCTGTTTAATGAATTTACTTTCCCTTATATAATTTTTTTTGTGGATTAATAAATATATATATATATATATATATATATATATATATATACACACACACACACACACCTGATGTTGAAAAAGAACTGTTGGCAATTCTTCAAATAGAAATGAGGAAGCTTACCCAGAAGAGGCTAAGCCACCTTTTTTGATGGGGCACACATGTGGAGAATGAAGAAGTCCAAGTAAATCATTATGCTTCCATGACATGTCTGAGTTCGTTTAATTTGAATTTACATCATAGTTTATCTCCAGCATAATTTTGCCATCTCTCTCTCTCTCTCTCTCCAATAGAATCTGCAAAATCATTTTTTATGGTATATTTTTAATGTTTTTTTTTTTTATCATATCACCCCGAGCAAGGCGGTAACACCACTGATGCGCAGTGGGACTACGTAAGAGTGAAAAGATTGGAAAAGGGAAAGCAGGAAACCACATCCTAGACAGGGAACAAGGGATGAGCCTCTTCACCTGTTCAATAGACGTGGGTGGAGTGTGAACTGGGCGATAGTTTAGTCTATCCACTCCAATAATTTACTTTCTCTTTCTCTCTTTATTTCCAAAATAAAATCAGCAAAAATTTATTTCTCGTGGTTTATCTCAAATGTAACATAATCAGCAAAAATCTTTTCTTGTGGTTTATCTTGAACTCAATATTACCATCTCTCTTTCTCTCTCTAATAAAATCAGCAAAAATCTTTTTCTTATGGTTTATCTCAAATATAATGTTACCATCTTTCACTATTTTTGTCTCTCTTCAATTGAATCAGCAAAATCTCAAACATAATGTTACCATCTCTCTTTTTCTCTCTCTAATAAAATCAGCAAAAATCTTTTTATGGTTTATCTCAAGCATAATATCACCATCTCTCTCTTTTTCTCTCTCCAATAGAATCTGGAAAAAATTTTTTTTCTTATGTTTTATCTTAAATATAATGTTACTATTTTTGTCTCTTTCTTTCTAATGGCATCCAGAAAAATCTATTTCTCACAGTTTATCTCAAATTCAGTTTTACCATTTCTTTTTCTCTCTCTCCAGTAGTATCAACAAAATACTTTTTCTCATATTTTATCTCAAACTCAATATTACTGTACATGTGTGTGTGTATGTATATATAATAATCTCCAATCGAATCAGCAAAAATCATTTGTAATCCATATTTCAAAAACTTCCATACAGCCAATATCAATTCAAACAGTGGAGGGAAAGCATAAATCTTTCAAATTCGACTGTGGATATGAGTAGAATTGAAAGCAGAGAATCCAAAGAATTTTTAAAAAGAACAAATTGCACAATTCTTTGATTCTTGCAAAGAGATGGCTTGTGAAGAATAAAGATATTGTTTATTCTCAATAAAACTGAGGAAACCAGAACTGTAATGGTCAGGAGGAGGTCTGCATTTACAGCTAAATATAAAAACAATGCTACAGTAGTACACTACCACATGCAAATTCAAGAACCTAACAAACACTTCAGAATAAATTCTTTCCATTTATTAATTAGGTTATTGTTCTCAAATGTTCTTTTTATTATGTTTGTTCTTTAAGCAGCACTACTAGTTTCAATATGGTCCTGGGCATGACAATAAACTGCATCCGGCAGCAAGGCCTTTGATTGGGAGGTTGTGAGGAGCATGGAACCACCTCTTAATTGCTGTTGTTTCCAGGTCCACCCTGACTCGGAGTGGTAGCACCTGTTAGGGTCCCAGCTATGGGCAAATAGTTAACCCCCAAATGGAATCAAAACACTATGAAAGTATAAAAATAGACTTTTATAGAAATATATACATAAAAATAGACTTTTATATGAAAATATATATTTTTGAAGGAAAAATATTACCAATAATACATTTTTGAAGAAAAAATTATTACCATAACACATTTTTGAAGGAAAAAAAATCATTCTCAGCAAAACATTTTTGGATACAAAACTAGAAGATATTTTCAGTTTTCTAAAATAAAAAAGAAAAAAAAATCATTAGAATCTGACTAAATCAACCTTTTCATGATAACCAAACATTTAAAAAAAACTCCTTTAAAACACTACCTTTTTGGCATTAAATAACCCACAGAGGTTGATATGCCGTTAAACAAAACTCAGACTAGTTTCAATATTATTTTTGGTATGCATTTTGGAGGAATGTACATAAAAATCATAAAAAACATATTTAGTTGTAATGTAATCCATTACCTCATAGCAGCAAACTTACTGACTGCAAAGCTTGACTACAGCCACTTCCACACTGACGAAATGTGGCCTCCCTCTGTCTGTTCTATAAATACTTTCATGGCTTCTGCTCGGACGAACTTAAGTCACTGATGCCTCCTCAACAGGTGTTTACTTGTGCAACCAGATTGGCAACTGGGTCCTACCCATTCACAGTCAGGTTAGCCAAATGCAGATGACAATTCTACTCCTGCAGCTTCTTCTCTCGCACTTCCTCCCTGTGGAACTCGCTCCCATATTCTTGCTTTAGTGATGGCTACAACCTCCAGGAATTTAAATGCAATGTCAATACTCATCTATTAACCACTTGACTCTAGTTCTTCTCCCACCCTGTATATCCTTTCTCTCCACCTTTGAAACTGTCATCACACCTGTATTCCCATCCTTCTCTTGCTTCTTTCTAACTGATTCGTCTTCCTCTTCACTCTCTTCTACTTAATCTTTTTACTCTTATGTAGCCCCCTGCACATCAGTGGCATTACCACCTTGCTCAGGGTGAAACGATTAAAAAAAAAAAGTGGTTATGAAGATGACCATGTTTGTTTTTGTTTTTTTTATTCTCTTTCTGGCTGTATGGTATTGAGCACATCTTTCTTGTGGGTCATGAAACATAAAAAAAATTCATGATGAAAGAGGTACTGATTCTTTATCCGTCAGACACTGCGTGTGACTTTCTATGTACATATATAATGTATATGTCTGAGCTGTACTTGAGTTATTTTATGTCTTTGTGTCATTTAATGCAAACACACACAGACACACACACAGTTTGACCAAGTTTGAAATAATGTAACCCTGATATAAGAGAGTAGTCGGGACCGGATAAAAATTATCTTGTATCTGGGTTTGGTATATTTTATATACATTACCACAGACTCTAATATGGCACCAGAGAAACTATCTCTTATATCCGCGTTTCTCTTATACCCGGGTTATGTGGTTATATATTCGTATAATACTCTCCCCTCCAGATCAACCCTTACTCTGGCTTCAGCAATAAAATCATGATAATGGTGATGAGTAACAGTAAAGTGTTTAAACCAGGCATGGCTGACCATTTTCAATTAGTGGACCATGCAATTTATTGCTCAGCACTCAGGCAAGCTGCACTCCTAAAAAGATTCAGTATAATTTTTCATGGTAGTTATTTGAGCTCTTTTCACTACAGATGATCATGTGCGTAAGTATTACCTTAGAAATAGGGAAAAAGTTTTTGCTTTGTTTAAGGAAAGATTTTTTGATAATTAAAAAATTGAATGTTTGTCTGTATATCTGAGATAAGGTATTGTAATTATTTACATTGTTTAAACTGTTGTCCTCACCTTTGTTGCCATATTCACAATGTTTTGGCTGTTGTATACTCTGACCTTAAAGGTGACTGAAATTTTGAACTGAATCTTTTATTTCGATCACTTAGCAAAGTATTAAGAGACAGGAAAATTTCACAGGAAACAAGAAAAAGAATACTAAGCTGTTGCATGATATCTGTCCTCCTGTATAGTAGGGAATGATGAACAATTTCTTTATAGATGAAGAGATTCAAAGCAACAGAAATGTGATTTTACAGAAAGATGTTGAGGGTACGATAGACTGAATATGTGAGCAATGATGGTGCTTTATAGAGAATGGAAAAAAAAAAGAAACTTATACTTAACAACAAGAAGAGACAGTTGAAGTTTTTGGGACACATAATGAGGAAGGAGGCTTGGAGAATCTGATATCCACAAGGTGGATAGAAGGAAAGAGGAACAGGGAAAAACTGTGCATGACATATTTGATAAGCTTAAGTAAATGGATATCAGAGCAAGATTTGGGAGATATAACTAGATAAAATATATTAAGAACTACAAGGAGCAGGAGGATGGGGGGGGGGCATGATCGCCTGCATCCTGAAGGAACACAGTACATAAAAGAAATATGTTTTGAATGTCAGCATTTTGATAATATCCGTATTTTCTTTTCGGGGTACATGTACTATCCATTTTGGTTGTTGCTGTTATTGAAAGGTCTCAAGTGATATTGTTTTTAGTTTTTTAATTATCTCACCCCAAGCACTGATGTGCAGAGGGCTACATAAAAAAGTTAGTTTTAAGCAGGGGGAGAGTGATGAACCAGCTACAGGGAGTGTCAGAGAAAGGGCAAAAGAAGGATGTTAACACAGAAGTGAATACTGTTGCGAAGGTAGAGAGAAAGGAAAAGAAGAAGATACACGGAGTGATGTAGAAAGAACTGGAGTCAAGTGGATAAGAGATAGAAATTTACATTGCATTTAAATTCCTGGAGGTTGTAGCCATCATTAAAGCAAGTATATGAAAGGGAATTTCACAGGCGGGAAGTGCAAGAAAAGAAGCTGCTGGAGTAGAATTGTTGCCATTTGGTACAGTTCTTTGTTTTGTGATTCTGTACTACAAGCTCATGAGGTCCAAGGAGGCGTAGTTCTTGCTCAGACCTACATGCTTCTTTCACTGGAAAAAATTTTTATTCATTGATTTGAGAAAGCAATTGTATACAACTGACAATTTAGATATATCTGAATGAGTTTACCATCGCATCTGTATAAATGTCTCAATCTGATGAGGCTATTTAGGAATAAAGTCATGTTTTTTAGGCTATTATTAAGAGACAAGCATCTTACCTTTTATTTATATATATATATATATATATATATATATATATATGTATATAATCGATTTTCTGCACTATTGTAAGAACTGCAACCTTGAAACTTCTGAATATTGTTTCTTATGTCTTTGTCTATGAGTGTATCAAATTTGATTAAAATCAGACCACTCCTTCTATAACTCAATTTTTTCGATTTTCGATATTTATCGAGGGTACCTCGACACAAAACCTAGCTAAGAACACTCGCAGACGCTTATAGTACAACCGTGTAAATTTTCAAGAAAATCGGTTCAGCCATATCGGAGTCTATAGGTAATGGACACACACACACAGATACACACACAAACAAAGTTCCATTTATAAATAAGTTTAGATTATGGGATTACTAATTGTTGTGGAGGTGTGGCAAAACTTTGCCATAAAGTGGTAGTGCCGGAAGTAAGACATGGAACAAGAAGGTAGGTTCAAAACAGTGTATTAGTATAACAAGAAACAAGTGTTAATAAGTAATATAGAAATAAGTAAGTCCGAAGGTATTATTACGATGCCTGACTAGTAGCTGTCGTTAACTGCTGTACTTGACTGCTCTTGTTAGCTGTCGTTAACTGCTGTACTTGACTGCTCTTGTTAGCTGTCGTTAACTGCTGTACTTGACTGCTCTTGTTAGCTGTCGTTAACTGCTGTACTTGGCTGCTCTTGTTAGCTGTCGTTAACTGCTGTACTTGACTGCTCTTGTTAGCTGTCGTTAACTGCTGTACTTGACTGCTCTTGTTAGCTGTCGTTAACTGCTGTACTTGACTGCTCTTGTTAGCTGTCGTTAACTGCTGTACTTGACTGCTCTTGTTAGCTGTCGTTAACTGCTGTACTTGACTGCTCTTGTTAGCTGTCGTTAACTGCTGTACTTGACTGCTCTTGTTAGCTGTCGTTAACTGCTGTACTTGACTGCTCTTGTTAGCTGCTTCCAACAGCTCTCTGGTAATCTATATGTAGCAAGAGGACAAGTCCATTTCTCGTAGGAGGGCACCATAACAGTAATATTAACCATTTCCTTATTTATAAACATTTGGCAAATAACCAGTGCTACCATCAGTTAAAATGTATAAAATGTTTCTGTAAAAAAAAAACAGTTGTTATTGCTCTTTCCAGTTTTAATACGGTTTCATTCCTAACCATTTTTTGAAGTAGTGTGGAACATCATCATTTTGGTTATAGCATTATTTTCTCTTCCCATATCCATTTTAGCTATTGCTGCTGTTGAATGTCTTCAATTGATGTTGGTTTTTGTTATTTAGTAAAGTTCTTTGTTGGTAATTATACAGCCCCAGTCTATGATGTCTTATAAAGTCTTGTCATTGTGCTAATAGTAACCATTCCCTTATAAGCATTTAACATTCATTGTCTGTGCAACCAGTGCTATGAAAGTTATGCTTTTTTTCACTCCATGATTATCATGAGACAATAATCAATGTGTAGTCTTTGTTCTGTTCATCTTTAATGGTAATATTAACCATTTCCTTATAAGGATATATTTGGTATTCATTGACTGGATTATATGAACATTGTTCAAAAATAATTTTTTGAAAACAATTATTTAAAAAAACAGTTATTCAAACTTTAAATTGTTGGAATGAAAATTACTCAAAAGGGCAATTAAACTAAATGATAATTATTCAGAATGCAAAATTCTTTATTGCAATAAAAAATGTAAAAATTAAAAAATGAAATACACAAATGATAATTATTCAAAATAAAAATTTTGTTCATAAAATAATTTAGTAAGAAAAAAATCCTTATAACCTTAAGTTATATGATACTGAATGTAAAAAGTCAACTACTGAAGAGTACTTGTTAAAGGATGCCACTATTTTTTAAGTTTTCTATTCACATCATCGTATTTCTTGACACACTTGATATTTTGACAAACTGCTCTGACTTTTGCAATATTGATTTCTTTCAAGTTCTGTTCTCTTTTCAGAGTGTCTAAGAATTGCTGCAAAAAAGCCCTATTCAATCTTTCAAGAGCTTTATTCTGGGTAAATTAACATTAACTCTTTCAAAGCAGGAGTACATATATATTCCAAACATAAGTATTCTGAATAATTATCAGTTGTTATAATTGTCTTTTCGGTTAATTTTCATTCAAACAATTTGGAATTTGAAGAAATATTTTTTTAAATAATTGTTTTCAAATTATTGTTTTTGAACAATTTTCTCACTATGCCATTGACTGAGTCGCCATTGCTACCATCAGATGAATTTTTAAAAACACTGTATTAAAACAAGTTTGCTAACTGCTATCACTCTTTTCAGTATTGACAGGGGCTTATTAGTCTCATAGTCAATCTAGATAGTCTAGTATAAAACAAGTGCCAATCACTCTAACAATCACCAGTAGCAGTCTAAGACTTAAAGTAATTGTCTAACACCTTAACTGTTGTAATTCTTTTTTCTTTAAATAATGTCCATCCAATAAAAGGCTCAATAGCCACTCACTGAATGAGGTGTAAGAAGAGGAAATAGCAAGTGAAGATATGACATGATTAGCCAGATGATCAATGATCCTTCGGCTGGAGCATCAAGACACCTAGTTTTAAAATAATAGTCAAATGAAAGCAAAACTGCAGCCAAAGTCCTTGGTTCCACTGCTGTTTGTCTTGAAACAGATGCATTGGCATGCAGGCTTGATACGCTTCCCTTATGATTTGGTATTGACCTGACTTCATTATATTGCTAACATGAGAGACAATATTGGATCATTGATTGAATCGCAAGCGGTCGGGCTTGGTGCTAATTGATTGATTGATAATACTGCGGCATTCTTTACACTTCAAAGCTTTCTGCAAGGACTATGCAATCAGCTTCTGATGCATTTTCCATGAATAATAAGACAGAGATAATGGCCACAGCAGAGAAGCATCAGTTGAAACTTGACCTGGCTTTATGTGTTTCATTATTTGCCATTTTTTGAGCAGTGATATTTCAGTAAAATTGTTATTTATGCTGGAGAGAAAGGAAAAAAACGACTTCTGATGGTGATAAAATTTTAGTATTAAACAGTCAACCATATTTTTCAAGTCATTTTCATCTATTTTAACTGATCTAAAGTGTTGTCTTTGTGGTACTGCTTTAGAAATAGTGCCTTTGTAGCACATTATCCCATAGCCAATAATTATAAAACAAGTTTAGTTAGATGGTCATTGAGTCTCTTACTGTAGAATCCAGGCAACTGCCTTAAACAAATGTTCAAAGAAAATCAAGATTAAATTTAAAATACTGGTTTTGTTGCTGTTTGTATTGAAACGGATATATTGGCATTCAGATTTGATGTTTCCCTTGTGAGAAAATGAAATTAAATCAATAAATAAAAATAAGGAAAAAAAAATTGAAAAAAATCATTTTCTCATGATGTAAGTCATAAAGAAATCGAAAAGGGTTTCTAGTCACATGCACAATTTTATAACCCACTTCTGAAAAGAACAGACTCTCTCTCTTTTTTTACCACTTTCCAATGACAAAATTCTGATGTGATTTTTCAGCTGTGCTCATGAAATAAGTGATTTGGTTGTTTCAACTCAGCACAAAGCTGACTTGAGCTGATACCATTTTAACCATTGTTATCTTAAATTATTTCTGAACAGAAAAAAGAAAACTGAACATACCCAAGAGACATTGAGAACGGGAATAAATGTTTGTAGTAGGAACTCAAGTTTTTATATGCTCTTCTCTTCTTTTTTACTTGTTGAACATGCATCTTCACATAAAATAAGCACGACCTTTCAACTTTCTAAACTTCCAGATCATTGCTGCTCGACATTGATTTTTTTTTTTTTTTTGAATGAATTACTTTGAACAACCAATTAAACAATTCTGGTAATATAAATTTGGTTATTTTGCACTTATTTCAGAAGCTACTGCAAAAAAAAAGAAAAAAATGGGTGTCAATAATGACAATGCATAGAATTCTATTTTGGATTTCTGGGAATGCTCACAAATTTTCCTTAACTGAAATTGATTCCTTGCCTTCAGGTGAATTAAAGCCATTTTAGATGTGTGTCTCTCTCTCGCTGCTCTCATCTCTCACTCTTGACTGACATGGAGGTCACTTATATAGTCTTTTTGAATTTAGCACTGGATCACCAAAGTCCTTCCAAGTCGCTCCCATTGGTCAAAAATCATTTTAACACCTACTTGCGAAATCTGATTTCCACTGACTTTTCTTTAAGCACATGGTCAATCCTTTTTCTATTTTTTTTTTTTTTTTTTTTTTTTTTTTAATCATCTCACCCCAAGCAAGGCATTCCACTGCCACTATTGCGCATGGGGCTACATAGGGGAAGGTAAAGAGAAGGAGTGGATAGACATAGGGAATGTCAGGAGGAAGGTGACAGATGAGTAAGGATAGCGAGGATGAGGGTCGGGCAGATGGGAAGAGTGCTTGATAGAATGGGAGCAGGTTAGTGTGTTAGGAGGTGTCTATTGACCTTACATTTAAACTCCTGGAGATTGTAGCCATCCGGGAAGCAATCATTTGGAAGAGAATTCCACAGTCAGGAAGTGCGAGGAAAGAAACTGTTGGAGTAGAAGTTACGGCTGCATTTTATCAGTTTCACTGTAAAAGGGTGGGATCTAGTTGCTAATCTAGTATCTCGTGCAAATTCGTATTTAGGGGGCACCAGTGATCTAAGTTCATCGGAGCAGAAGCCGTGAAAGTATTTATAGAAGAGACACAGGGAAGCCACGTCTCGCCGGTGGGAAAGAGACTGCAGGCGGTCTGCCAAGTCGGTGTCTATCACATTAGGAAAACCAGGATTTCACATGTCATTGTGAATATTTGTAAAAGTGAAGAAGGTTGATTTTAATTAATTTTTTATCCACTACAAGATCTCATAATGTCAATGTTAATTTTGTGCTAATAGTTTTTCATGCTACATCTTGTTTATAGAATTCTCTTCAAAAATTTTAATACAATGACAATGATTTATTTTCTGTTTCCTTTAGTCCTGCTCTTTGTCTTTGTTTATTTTATGATCAGTAACTGTTGCATGCTTATGGCCTTTCTTGGGGTGAAATGATTTTCAAAAAAATCTGTTTTGGTTTATTCTCCTCAAAGTAGACACATGAGTCAAATTTGTTTTTTTTTTTATACAGAAGAAAAACTTGGGACCTCAGCTGTACAGATAATGAAGCGTATTCAGTTAAAGTAAGATAGATTTACTTTCCAGGCCTTCTTGTGTTGCACCCATAAATCAATATACCTCGTTACATCTTCTGCGGTCGTTGCTATTTACAACATTGTCTAAGGCTTGTTTTTCATGCATTTTCCTTATCCGCTGGGCACTCTGGATGGTAATTCATATTTCTTACATCCTCCCTTTTCATTTTTTTGGATTTGTTCTAATTTTTTCTCCACCTACTTGTCAGTCAATCTCTCAGATCCCTTGAACAAAGATTCCTTTATGTGGATAAAAGAAAGAAACAAATATTTCCTTAGATTTCCTATCAGGGAATAGAGAAGCTTAATGAGGAGAAGATCGCCATCACTGGCTATCAAGGAAGAAGGAAAAAATATGTTATTTTTTTCTTTTTTATCGATTACTAGACCTTTAGGGTTAGGGTGCATAACAAGGAGTCCAGAAAATGCACAGCATGTATTAACTCAAACAAGGACAGACAGATTCACTGCTACGAAAGAAATACAGATAAAATCAATCTCTTGGGTGAGAGGAATCCTTGTTTCTTAATAATCTGGAAGATTTACAAATGAAGATTAAAGATGAACAACTGAATTTGGTAGTAGATAACAATACC
>JBBBDQ010000216.1:1185000-1535000 GCA_037127315.1 Ascarosepion bandense
TGTCTACACACTTTATTCAAGGAATTCTCATCATCCTTCTGTAGAACCACATTTTTGTTGCCAGTATTATTTTCATCTGTGAAAAGATTGTCCTGCATTCACTGCTATACAGTAGGATTGATATTACATAACAGTTCAACACTCTTTTCCTTCTTTTAATGCAATTTTCCTATTTGCTGGTCAGTCAGTTCAGGTGCCATACGTGATACACGCTTGGGCGATCATGTCTCGAAAGAGACATGACTGACTGGGCAGAAGATTATCCCGCAATAGGTTGCCATTGCTTTCTGCGGTAGACTGGTTGCCGACCAAGGCTATAGAACCCAATCTGTCCTGTTATTTAACCCATAACTGGAAGGAATAGACGGATTAATACCTTTCCCAAGGGTATTTGCGCGTAAGTGAATACATTGGATTCAGCTGGAATTCGAACTCGGCTCCCCGGTTTCTCGTTCCGAGCCGATATCCACTGTACCACAACGCACATCCTATCCACTGTACCACAACGCACATATTTTTGTGTGTACTTTTTGCTAATCCAATACACGTTTGGATTTCAATATCACATTTTCTATCTTCTGTTAAAACATTTTCTCCAAAAAACAATATTTAGCAAAATATTCCTTTTAAAAAACACTGCATTTCACAACAGGTCCTTATCTAACATAGGGTCAAGGATTTTCAAAATTTAGCAAAATATTTCTTTTATAAAAACACTGCATTTCACAACAGGACCCTATCTAATACAAGATCAGGGATCTTCAATTTAGTAAAATATTCCTTTTATAAAAACACTGCATTTCACAACAAAACCTTATCTAATACAGGGTCAGGGATCTTCAATTTAGTAAAATATTCCTTTTATAAAACACTGCGTTTCACAACAAAACCTTATCTAATACAGGGTCAGGGATCTTCAATTTAGTAAAATATTCCTTTTATAAAAACACTGCGTTTCACAACAAAACCTTATCTAATACAGGGTCAGGGATCTTCAATTTAGTAAAATATTCCTTTTATAAAAACACTGCGTTTCACAACAAAACCTTATCTAATACAAGATCGGGGATCTTTAGTTTAGTAAAATATTCCTTTTATAAAAACACTGTGTTTCACAACAAAACCTTATCTAATACAAGATCGGGGATCTTCAATTTAGTAAAATATTCCTTTTATAAAAACACTGTGTTTCACAACAAAACCTTATCTAATACAGGGTTAGGGATCTTCAATAACGGAAAAGTTATACTAATACTGTTTACGAGTTTGTAACAACAAAAATTGTGGGGGAATTCTCTTCCTCCTGATTTAAAGATGTCTTCCTTTTCAATGTAATCAAATCTGCATTTCCTATTTTATTTCACCAAAGTTAAGCAACGTGAAACCTGGTCAGTAGCTAGATAGGTGACTGCTTGGGAATAACAGGTGCTGTAAGCTTGCATGTTTGGGTGGTATAATGGATAATTGTTATTTGATGACCCAAGTTCCAATTCTTGTTGTGTTTGTTATATTCACTTATGCACAAATAGCTTTGGGAACAGTATAAATCCACCTCTTCTCCCCCAAGCTGTGTGTTAATAAGTAATATTGTATCAATAAAACCATTATTATCTCTCAAAAGCATGAATAAAGTTGCGTCCAAAATATTTAGATTTTGACATTAAAAAACACATAGAAGTTAATATGCTGCTAAATTAATACAACCAAACAATATTTTGTTTAATTTTTTTCCCTTATTCTTACATATATAACAACCACTCCTTTCCCTGTATAGGTGGCTAGCTAATCCCTGTTTGCAGGTGCCTTCTCAGGCATATTTTTGTTTAACACCCACAGAATTAATTTATGTTTTATACTGTCAGCATGCTGAGCAGATATTAGTTAGAGTTTCTGGCAGAGAGAGCATATAATCTAATATGATTAGCAGGGTGCACACAACATACAAATAAACACATACACACAGACACACACACACACACATATATAGTTATGTGAATTAATAAATATACATATGAGAATACACACATGGATAAAAATATTATTCAGGTGTTAATAAAACAGTGCTCAATGTAGTAAACAGAGTTATTATATATATATATATATATATCTATATATATATATATATATTAATAAATAAATACATTATCCTACATTGGTAGCACAACTTAGTTTTATGCACTACACAATCATCAGGTGCCTATTAGGAAATGACTGCTTAGAATGTTCAAGTACAGTTTTTTAATTTATCAAGAGTAAAATTTAAATAAACAAAAATTACATGGAGATAAAAAATTTAAATTTTAATTTAAAAAAAATTAAAATGCAGGAAAATGAATTCAAAGAGGCAGAATTTATGATTATTAATAGTAATATTTGTGGGGAAAAGAAAGAAAGAAAGAAAAAGGGAGGAAGTATGGGAGAGAGAAAAAAAGACAAACATATAGAGTAATTTGTATCAAGCTAAGAATTTAAGTATTTTTTTCTATGGCAGCGTGTAGTCATTAATTAATTTTGTTTTAAAAGTAGATTAGAGTTATTTATATGATTTCAGATGACAAGGTTTTCTAAAAAATATAAGTTATAGCTGTCTCCTTTTCCATTATAAGAGTTGGTTTTAGTGACAATATTTCAGGTCTGTTGTTTTTAATTTCCAGTAATATATGGATACAGCAGTGCTTTTGCTGTATTTACTGTTGTTTAAAGACAACATGTGGTTATTCAAACAATATTTCCACTTATTTGCAGTAGCTCCAATATTGAATTTAAGATTATCATCATCTGAATAGATCAGTTGTCATACATGATACACACTTTGGGCGATCATGTCTCAAAAGAGACATGACTGAGAGGGCAGAAGATTATCCTGCACTAGGTTGCCATTGCTTTCTGTGGTAGACTGGTTGCTAGCTAAGGCTATAGAACCCACTCTGTCCTATTATTTAACCCATAACTGGAGGGAAAAGACAGATAATTACCTTTCCCAAGGGTATTTGGCCATATGTGAATGCAAGGAATTCAACTGGAATTTGAACTCAGCACCCCGATTTGTCGTTCTGAGTAGATATCCACTGCACCACAATGCACATCTACATGGATATGTGCTCTATAAATAATTCTTTCAGACATATACTGGCCATTCAACAGGCAAGTCATATTTTTTTGGCAGTTGCAATTGTTTTTAGAAGGGTCCCTATTATTATTAATAGGGTAACTGATATTCAGATGGGCCAAGTATTTATCTAAACATTTATAAATGGAACTTTGCCTGTATGTGTGTGTGTGTGTGTGTGTCCATTACCTATAGACTCCGAAATAGCTGAATCAGTTTTCTTGAAAATTTACACAGTTGTACTATAAGTGTCTGCGAGTGTTCTTAGCTAGGTTTTGCATTGAGATACCCCTGATAAATATCGAAAATCAATAATCGAAAAAATCGGGTTATAGAAGGAGTGGTCCGATTTTAATCAAATTTGAGATACTCATAGACAAAGACATAAGAAACGACATTCAGAAGTTTCAAGGTTGCAGTTCTTACAATAGTGCAGAAAACCGATTTTATATATATATATATATATATATATAAAAGGCAAGATGTTTGTGTGTGTGTGTGTCTGTTTATCTGCCTGTATGTTTCTAGTTTTTCAGCCATTTTATTTTAGTTTTTGCTTCGGGTTTGGCTCTAAGTAGGTATAATTGTAGTTCTTAGTCTCAGCCATGATACCATTTACTCAGAGGACTTATTTAGCCTTCGAAATTCAGCTTACAACGAAAACAACTTATTTGACATCGATACCAGGAAATCAAAATTTCGCTTATATCCATTCATTTTTCTTTTAGTTTATGATTTTGCTTTAACTGGAAACAACTATTGTTTTTTAGTCTTTGATGCCAATGCCCAAAAAGTCTGAACTCTAGGACCATGGATTAGTTTTAAAGCTTTCATTACACCTGAGCAACGCCAGGCTATACTACTAGTTTGATATATTCTTATGCAATGAAAATATATTTATCTATGTTCTAAATGCAAATATAACATTGTTTTTGCTGAAAATCTTTTTTGATTTGGGTGAATGGTAGAAATATTTGTGAATTAAATTTAGAAAGAATTTTCCAATGTTTGTTTGGACATTATGGCTAAAGTGTGGGTTAAACCAAATAATATTACATTTACATATTTTCTGCTTATTTCTGCCTACTTTGCTTTGAACAGAGTATTCTAAACCTGTGTACAGTTTACTTTTTTATAATGCATTAATGTATTTAATTTTGGAGTTGTAAAAAAACTTCCTTATTACTAGTTAGTACATAGACAAAACTGGATTGATTTATACAAGTTATTAATGATATTCTGGTGGTGATTTGATTCCTTGTTCATGTATTTGTGATTGTGTGAATCTTTAGCATATAGTTTGTACAGGCCATTGATCAGGTCAAAGGTTACATCTAAGTTTACAACTTTAGCATTAGAGGTGGTAGTTATGTTAAGATTGTAGGCTTAAAAAAATTAATTAAACCTTTTCTTAACCTGTCTGTTGTGATATATATATATATATATATATATATATATCCGCAGACAGATCTGTTTTGCTGTATCACAGCTCATCAGTATAGTTAGACAGGATGTCATTTCACACAGGATTGAAACCTGACTGAATTGACATCAGTCGGTGATTCTACCACTGAGCTATGGTTGCTCGGTAGAAGAAGGCGGACTTTTAGTGTGTTATATATAATTTAGCATACGCCAGTAGCTGAGAGTGTTCAAACTCATTACTGAACAAATGATGCATAGATGCTTGAGTAGCTACTGTTTTTTCAGAGTCTACCATTTATACACAGTGCTCAATCAAGGTAAGATAGCATAGTCATCCGCAGACAGATCTGTTTCACTGTATCACAGCTCATCAGTACAATTAGACATCCAATTACTTCTAACCAAGATTGAAATATATATATATACATCCTAGATACATCAATATGTATCATTTAGTGACAAAAAAGAAACTGATCCCTTACTACTAAAAACTTACACAACATCACTGCAAATGATTCAACAAAAAACTCTAAATTTCAGCAAACCAATGATGCTTATGAATTAACTTAACCTACTTTTGTGAATATGCTAAAATAATAATTCCAACAATGCATACATTGATTCCAAACATACTACAGTTTCATGCCAGATTAACTTGTCATTTATCTGATAATATTTCTGTTAAAACCAACATTACAACAAAATACAAGATATCCAGTAAATCCTTATGAATAACAGAATAAACTTAAACAACTACAAATATTATTAAACATAAAACCAAACAATAAAGTTTTATCCAATTTAGAAACAAGTATACTGACTAAGGAAGTGTGTTGTGGTACAGTGGATATCAACTCGGAATGAGAGATCATGATGCTGAGTTCGAATTCCAGTTGAATTCCTTGCATTCACTTATGAACAATTATCCTTGGGAAAGGTATTAATCCTTCTCTTCCCTCCACTTATGCATTGGATAACAGGACAGATTGTATTCTATAGTCTTGGCTGGCAACCAGTCTACTGCAGAAAGTAATGGCAACCTACTGCGGGATAATCTTCTGCCCAGTCAGTCATGTCCAAAAAGAATAAAAAACAAAAGAACAACCCAAATAAAATGCAGAAATGTGATACTTCATAAAATCCGACATGTGTGAAGATATGATATATGAAAAAAGCATAAAACAAAAACTTTTATGAAATTTATATTTAAATTCATGGCAGTTTATATTTAAATTCTATCCCAAAATTAGAAAATGGGTGAAAATATAGAAAAATAATACCTAAAAATATCCATTTTCGTTTCTTTTTTTTTTTTTTTTTATATAATCATATTGCTCCAAGCAAGGCATTTTACTGCCACTGTTTTGAAGGGGGTTACATAGGAGGAAAGTTATGAGAAAGAGTGACAGTTTATGTGGGGGTGTCAGGAAGTGGGTAAGAGAAGGATGAGAATACTGATGAGAGTGGAGTGGACGAAGAAAGGAGCATGAAAGAGAGGCTGCAGGTTAGTGAGATAGGAGATGACTATTGACTTTATATTTAAATGCTTGGAGATTGTAGCTGTCAAGAAAGCAAGTAAATGGAAGGGAATTCCACAGGCGGGAAGTGTGAGAAAAAAAGCTGCTGGAGTAGAAATTTGTGTTTACATTTTATTGGTTTCACAGTAAAAGGGTGGGACCTAGTTGCTAATCTTGTTGCTTGAGTAAATTCATATATAGGGGGCACCAGTGAGCTAACTTTATCAGAGCAGAAGCTGTGAAAGTATTTGTAGAAAATTTCATTTTTTTATTCTCTTATATACTGTGTCCATTCAGGACCTTGGCAATCATTGGACTCTACAATTCCCAGTCATTTGTAGCTCTTAATAAGTTATATTTTTTTGTTATTTCTCCTAATCTTTATTCAGCTATCAATTTACTCAAGTTCACTAAGTAGGTTATGCATTGTTTTCGTCTGCCCCTTTTGCTTACAATCTATCCTGTAAAGATAACATTTTCCAAGTTCTCTTTACTAATTACATTTTTTTAAAATTTAAATCTTTAATAAAGAACTCATTTTTGTTGATCTTTAACCTAAATTTATATAAATAAAAATATGATTCTGTACATTCATGCCCTCATATTGCCAAATATCTTTAAGAAAAGGATGTCTCATCAGTGGTATACATTAACGAATGATCAAGAATTGGTGATTCATTGTACAAACCACTTTCCCATAATTGCCATACTACTCAATCTGTTTTAAAAATGAAAAGCTGTTACACTCATTTTAAACCTTTGTTCCTATTAGTCTTTACTGTAGCTTTTAGTACTTTTGAATTATATTTTATCATAGACGGTAACATTGTTTTTGAAGAGGCAACAGTAGCCCTCAGAGGTTTTGAGGGGCGGAAGTTTTTAATGTGTTTCTTGTATTGTTGATATCTTGATTGATATTTCCTGATTTTGCTCTTAGAATATTCTCCGTCGGGCAAATCAATAATCGTGGCATAGAATGTGATGGACTCATCCCCTTGTTTTCCTAGTTAGGCATGCCAACCCAAAAAGATTTCTGACTTGAGATGAAAAAGCATTCTGCGCTTTGGAAATGGATATTTCTAGAGAAACGTTCAACTCTTTGTAAAGAAACCTTGTGTTCAAAGCAGAATGGATTTCTTTCTGTATTTTATAAGAATCATTTCACTTTTTACAGAGAGAATTTTCATTTTTGGTAGAGAAATAGTTTGTCCCGAGTAAAGTTAGTTTCCTTTCTTTGTATTCTTAATCACTTTACTTCTTATTAAAAATGTTTCTAAAGTATTGTTTGAATTTTCATGGAGCACAGATTTTAGTTTGAGTTAAGATTCTTATCTGAAATTTTTAAAGCAATACTGCAGTCTTTATGAAGAATTCTATTTGTTTGTATTAAGAACAACTCCAACATTTTTAGAAACTAATTTATACATTGTACTATTTTAGAAAATGATCCATTGTTCTTTTATTTTTTTAAATTTTAAACTTTCATCTTTCCAGTGCCGTTCTACAAGGTACCAGACATACAGACATGTTACAGTCTTTACTATCATTGAAGTTAAGCAATAATGAGCCTGGTCACTATATCTAGATGGGAGATCACTTGAAAATACCAGCAGCTGTAAGGTAGCATAATAGATAACAACTCAGAAATTGGAGAGCTGGAAATTGGAAATTGGAGAGCTGAGTTCAAACTCCAGTTTGGTTTGTTATATTTAAATACATGCAAAATACCATTGGAGACGATATGAATTTACCTCTTCTCCCTCCAGCTATGGGTTAATTAATAGGACCTGTATCAGTAAACCATTATTTTTTTTCTTTTATGTACCATGTCATTTCAGGTCATAGGCGATCATGGCCCTCCACATCTTCTTATTACTTGTAGCTCTTAATACCTTTTATCTTGGTATTTGCCCTAACCCTGCTTTGCTTAAGCCCAACAGTTATGTCACAGGTTGTTTACATATTTCTCTTTCTCTCTATATGTCCTAAACTATTATTATGTCAAAACGTTTTTATAATGTAAAGATATTTTCTAGCTTTAAATAACTTTCAAAAGGTTGATAAAGCATAAAAAAAATAAACAAATCAATCAATCAGTACAAGGTATCACCTTAAACAAAAGGAATAGATAGAGGGGGAAAATGGGCTGACATTGTCACTGATTTGACTGAGAAATAATTCAAAGTATCTCAGATATTGACACGCAGCTGAAACATATGAAGGGAGACATTATCTAACCTATCCTTCCTTAGGTGTTATTGTTAAAAAAGTTGAAAAAGATAGACCATGTTAAAGACCTATCTACACTGAATATTAAAATTTAAATTAAGATTATTACTGTTGTAGAATGGCTGACATCTCTGCAACACTCTCAATGATGGAATGGCTCATGGACTGAAATGGTCTATTTAAGTAAAGAATAGTAGCATTTGAGACATAATATTCGATTGTCATTCGAGTAATATTCAGACTGATTACTTCGTCAACTTTTGCCATCTAAACATCTTCTCTCTGTGTTGTAAGTTCTGTCTTGTCTGTCATTGTAACTATTGTACTGTTCTGTGTATATGCGTTTAGCACCGGAAATTGTGCTGAATAATACAGCAGTACACTTTCTCTCCATATCATATTTACTTTGGCAACTATTGTGATCTAAACCCTTCCTCTCTGTTTTGTAAGTTCTGTCTTGTCTGTCATTGTAACTATTGTACTGTTCTGTGTATATCCGTTTAGCACCGGAAATTGTGCTGAATAATACAGCAGTACACTTTCTCTCCATATCATATTTACTTTGGCAACTATTGTGATCTAAACCCTTCCTCTCTGTTTTGTAAGTTCTGTCTTGTCTGTCATTGTAACTATTGTACTGTTGTGTGCATATCCGTTTAGCACCAGATATTGTGTTTAATAATACCCCAGCACACTTTCTCTGTATATTGTATCCACCTCAGTGATACAACAGTTATTTCAAATGCTTTTATAGTGGATACTCATGTTTGAAGTAGATGTCCCATTTTTATTTTATTTTAGACAGTGTGTATAAAAATAAATCCATTACTTCTTTAATATATATATATATATATATATATATATATATATAATCATATAATTATGAATTAAATGTACATTGCAACACAGAAATTTTTTATGTTTTGAGATAGAATGTAAAAAGGAAATGTAAATCATTTTTACAACCAACATCCAACATTGCCTGATGATGAGATTCTATCTTGAAACATAGAAATTTCTGTGTCGCAATGTACATTTAATTCATAATTATATGATTATATTAAGCTCTACAATATTTATTGTATTGAGCACGGTTTATAAAAAAATAAATGCCAGGGGACTCAAAACCATAAAACGTTTGAGCCTATTCACCTGGATATATATATATATATATAATGGTGAGTCAAAAAGTAATGCAGGTTTTTATTATATAAAAAATAAGGAATACAATCAAACATATAGCTATACATCAACGTGTCTCTGGAACTTTAGAAGTGACGTTTTTGTTGGTATTGTTTCTAGAAATCTAGATATGCCCTTTTTATTACTATTGTCTCTAGAACACTTCTTGTGATTACATGTTCAGTAGTCACTGAAAATGCATGATTTTTAATCTCTCTGAAAAATTACTTATATACAATACAAGACTTTTATTATTGTGTAAAAAAACTGTACATAACAACTTGTACTAAATTGAAGTATGTATGTATGATAAATGTGCATTTATCTTATATCTACTTTGATATTTGAGGAGATTACACCCACTCAGTGGGAAATTTGATGGTAAAACTGAATGTCTTCACACAAATCATATTAATATATATATATATATATATATATATATACACGATAGACATCTGATTTATATTTGTCAATACTTTGATAAATTGCAGTATTTTATATGAAAGAAAAGTATTTTAAAGATGTTTTTCATCATATGCTACAAAGTGTACTTTGTGTTTTTAGTCTTTAAATACTCGTCTTTAAAAGCTTGAGTGAATTTTTTAAAATCATTCTAGAAGTCATTTTCAGTTCTTTCTACTGAAATTGAACCTTGCTCTCCAGAACTCCTAAAGAATACAATTTTATTCTGGGAAAGAAATTATAGTACCATGAGTAGCTACAGCTGTGTAATTTCTTTCATCTTTTACAGTCTACCTTTATCATCATATCTAAATCCTTCTTCTCTTAGCTTTCATTTACACAAGTTAATGATTGCAGGTGCCAAATTTACTATTTCTGCATGCAAACACACACACACACACACACACACAAATGTTGAATATCATCAAATTGGTCAGATGTAGAAGCCGACTTGATATCTCATCTAATTTTGTCAATTTAGATGATACATTTAATCACATCACCGATATATCATTTTGACAAGCTTACATTGAATCTATAGCTTTCTATATAAAATCTATAGCTGCATCTACTGCAAGGAAGGTTGGGTCACTGTGCTAGCCCAGAAAGTTTTTCTCATCAGAATCCATTTTGCACATTTATAAATTTATAATTCGTTCGTGCATTGAATACTCTTGCCATATCTGGTCAGGTGCTCTTGCTATTTATCTTGAGGTTCCTGACAAAATCCAAAGAAGAATCTGCAATGTAATCAATCCTGACTTGCAGGCCACCCTCAGTCACTTTCTCACTGACATGATGTGGCTTTCCTCTGTCTTTTCTGCAAGTATTTTCATGGCTACTGCTCTGACAAGCTTCTTTTTCTGGTGCCCCTACCACATCTATTTATTTATGCTACTAGACTGGCATTAAGGTCCCACCATTTTATTATTGAAATAGTTAAATGTAACTGCCTCTTCTACTCTAACAGTTTCTTAGTTCCACAAATGAGAAGTGTAAGATATCTTTCATTTAATTGCTTCCCTGATAGCTACAATCTCCAAAAATTTATCTGCTATGTTCTTGAACCTTGTTCATCTTTTATCCACCCACGTCTATTGAACAGGTAAAGAGGCTCATCCCTTGTTCCCTGTTTAGGATGTGGTTTCCAGCTTTCTCTTTTTCAATCTTTTTACTCTTTTCTTTTCTTTTTTTTTCTCAATTGGAGTAGATAGACTAAACTATTGCCCGGTTCACACTCCACCCACGTCTATTGAACAGGTGAAGAGGCTCATCCCTTGTTCTCTGTTCAGGATGTGGTTTCCAGCTTTCTCTTTTCCAATCCTTTCACTCTTACGTAGCCCCCTGCACATCAGTGGCATTACCGCCTTGCTTGGGGTGATATGATTAAAAAAAAAAAAATACACTCCTGATCAAAAATTTAAGACCACTTAAAAATCTTTAAAAAGAAATATTTGTTTACAGATAGATTTTAAACTCCTACCACTTAAGGTTACCAATACTACAATCTAAAAGGTTATGGAAACAAAAAGCTACATTCCAAACATTTTATTTAGAAATTTACATTTTTATAAAATGAGGCGATTTACGCATGATCAAAATTATAAGACCAGGGGTATAAATTGTTAGATCTATGATAATTCCAATGTTTTTAGTGCAGTTAGAGATTAGCATGTTGAGCGTTCTTGAATTCTAGAATTCCATAAACAAGGTTTGTCACAGCGGGCGATCGCAGCTAAGGTAAATCACAGTAAAACTGTGATTTGCAACTTTCTAAAGAACAGTGAGAATTATGGAAAAGCAAAATCCTCTGGTAGGCCCCAAAAAATTTCTCCTGCATTGAGTAAGAGAATAAAGACGGGTTGTTATGAAAGAGGCAGGACTTTCTTCTAGTCAAATTAAGGCAGTCACAGATGCTGATTGCAGTCCTTTAACCATCAGACAACACTTACGACAAAAAGGCATGGTAAATAAAAAGTGTAAACAAATTCCTCAGCTGCTTCCACGTCACAAGGTGGACTACTTAAAGTTTGGTTGTGAATACCAAACATGGGATGTTGAGAAGTGGAAGAAAGTCCTGTTTTCTGATGAGAAAAAATTCAATCTAGATGGTCCTGATGGCTTCCAATGATATTGGCATAACAAAAACATGCCTCCTGAAATTTTCTCCACACGTCATAGTGGTAGAGAGTCCCTAATTGTATGGGGTGCCTTTTCTTACAGAGGGACAATGGAGCTCCAGGTGGTGCAGGGTTGTCAAACAGCGGCTGGTTATGTTAGCATGCTACAAAAAGCATCATTGATGATGGAGGGACATCGTTTGTGTGGAGATGGATGGTTATTCCAACAGAATAATGCTGCAATCCATGCTGCAAGACGGACCTTGACCTTTCTACAAGAAAACGGGGTCCATCTCTTGGGACATCCTGCATGCTCACCAGACTTGAACTCAACTGAAAATGTTTGAGGATGGATGACAAGAGATGTTTATCAAAATGGCAAACAATATTCAACAAAAAATGAACTTCGTGAAGCCATCTTCAGAAGCTAGAGCAACATCCACTGCACCTTAATGAAAATTGCCCGACAGAATTTTTGAAGTCATCAAAAGCAGGTAGAACTCATTATTAAATTTAGTTGTTGAATGTTTTCATACACTTTTTGTACAATTTCGTAGAATTTTTGTTTCCATAACCTTTTAGATTGTAGTATTGATAACCTTAAGTGGGAGGAGTTTAAAATCTATCCGTAAAAACAAATATTTCTTTTTAAAGATTTTTAAGCGGTCTTAAAATTTTGATCAGGAGTGTATATATATATATATATATATATATATATATATATATATAGGTTTAGTTGAAAATGAGAGACAAGAAGACAAGATGCTATTGTTAAATTTTTTTATAATTTTTAATGGGGTTTTTATAAAATCAACATAAAATGAAATTCTACCTTGATAATGGATAAAAGCATAGCTGAAAGCACTTGGAAAAATTAAACACTTGAACAATTTTTATATAATCTGTTTTCTGAAAAGAAAAAAATTATAAGATCACATGAACAATTATATAAAAAACTTAACCATTATACCTTGTCAGTTTGTTTTATTTAAGTTTCATTAAAAATGAGATTGCTGCCCGAATACACAATATATATATATCTAAACTTTGTCTGCATGTCATTTATGCAAATTCACAATTTTTATCAGATTCAAACCAAACTTCACACAAATATTCTTTAGGCTGAGTCTGAGCTTCAGGACCATGGATTAGTTTTAAAGCTTTCATTACACCCGAGCAACGCCGGACTATACTGCTATTATATATATATATATATATATATAGAAACACATATGTGTATTGAAACTGGTGTTATAAAAAGAAAACAACATTTATGAATTTGACATTTAATCTTCTTTGAAGTTGTCTCTTTCTGAAGACAGTTTATTCATCATCATTTGCATTGATGGTCATCTTCATGGAGTTCCTTTTTGGGGATTGTTGCATTTTCTTGGATTTCTTTAAGGTATTGTAATTCTTGTTTCTTTCAAGTTAGATTTGATTTTTGTAGAGGAAAGAATTGTAATGAGTGAAATCTGGAGAATACAGTTTTTATCAAACCTGGAAAATATAGTGCTCAAATTTTTTTTAATCACTCATGAAACCTTTGTGGAGTGATGAGATGACCATGCTCTGCATACTTTTATCACGGCATTGTTATAAACAACAGAAGTGAGTGAGAACATTATAACTTATTTCTGTGGGTTTTAGGAAGATCGTAAAGTTTGGGTCCCCTAAAACCAACAAAACTAGTATCTTAATGTACCCCATTATCTCAGGAATAGATAGCGCCTCCACCAAACAAAAATTCTAACTCCTCTCTTTGGAACAATCAGTTCATCTTACATAAAGATCTCAGGCAGCTGAGTTGAAAAATTAAGGGAAATGAACATGAGCAATATATATATATATATATCATATAATATAGTTTCATGGTTTGCTGCATTTATGGGTAAAAGTGTTTAATATCAAGGATAGAACATGTGTAAATACAAAAGTGGACAAAGACAACACCGAAAAGTGACAGTGATGTTTAAACATAATCTTCTCAGTGAAGATTGAATTCAAGCATGGAAAACACTGTCACCACTCATCGTTAGCCTCATTACTGACTGATATAATTATTTACAATTTTAACTGAAATTGACTGAGAAGTTACTTCCATCAGCGAACTGCTAAGCATATGGAAGATATGAAACCAATCCAAGCTAGAGGATCCGAAGAAGAGTTGACATGTGAAATTTGTAGCCGAACCTGTCTGTCAAGATCTCATGATAGTAGGGGACTTAATGCTACTACATATAATATTCAGAATGAGTTCTCTTGTAATGTCTGTGGGAAGCAGTGTAAGAATGTGAGTTGTCTCACTGGGCATTTTTAATAAAAACCCAAGGATTGACTAGTGGTATTCAGTAGATTGACATGTACTTTCTGTGGGTTTAAGTGTAAATCAATGCCGGGACTAATTAAAAATAAATTTTTAAAAAAGTTTGAGTCATCTTAAATGACACTAATGAGAGAATCGTAACTCATAAAAATCTTTATATCAAAAGACAAAGTAGTCATGTTCTGCCACAAGTGGACTTCCACCATTTATATATATATATATATATTTATTTCAAATTGTCGGTTGTTTATAACCAAGTTTCATTAAAATTCGTTAATTTCCGTAACATGTTTATATGTATATATATATGTAAATTTTAGTTAATCTACTTTATGTGGGTGGATTTTTTATAGTAATGATAATTTGTTTTATCTTTTTTATTAAAAATTTAGGCAAAATCAATCCAAACTCATAAAGTTCATGTGGTAACCTAAGAAGACCAATAATTCTTTTTCTCCCTCCTCTGCTGGAGAGCTTTTCTTCCTATGTTTTTCTTCTCTTCTTTTCATTTAAATGGAACTGCAATTAATAAAAGCTGCACTTCATCAGTTTCCCAGATATTTTACAAGTGTATTTGGCCAGTTGGCATTTTCCTTTTCTCTCATAATCTGGTATTTAAAAGCAATTTACATTTAACTTTATTTGATGATTTTTGTTTGTCTGAAGTATCGGAAATTGTTTGTCTGCTGTCAGTAGAAAGGACAGCATTATTTTCCTGGGTTAGCTCACCATTTATTACCAGAAAAAAACCAGGCTTCATGCATTCGTTGCTAGGGAATCAGGTTTTAAGCACTTTCAGTGCACAAGGCAAAATATTTTATAAGGATTCATTCCATTTGGTTTTTGGGGTCTTTTTTTGATTTGTGGATATTTGATGACAATAAAGATTTCAGGCAATGAAAGTCATAATATTTGGTTCATTATTGAATGCAAAAGAGACATCACTAGTTTGAATTATCAGAGAATCATGGACAATGAGATCAGAACAATCCCCCCTGTAGATTGAATAAAGTGTTTGGATTAAATGTTTTGGAAAGATATTTTATCTGACAGATACTTAAAAAAGTCAGATGCATAGAAAGGCTGGATCATTGTAATAATATCACCTGAAATGAAAAATTAATAATAATTTATATATAAGTGAATGACCATGTTCTTATGCCAGACAATCTCAACCAGGTGTATAATTCCCCCACCTCCAAAATGGCATTTCAGGGTATCAGAGGGGAGGGGAAAATCTTTGCCATTTTCACAAATGTTTTCATTGGTTGTAATTTTCATCAGAATAAAATCAATTTATATACTCTGACCTTTTATTGAACAACAATAACCTGGCATTCTATTGAACTTTTTGTCTCATGAATTATTCTTCAGTTCATTTAATAATTAGTTACGAATCAAAACAAATTACTGTACATGTATTCAAATTTAAAAATCCATCAACTTTTTTTTATTAGTATTAAATTTTGTAAAACTCCCCTATAATAATAATCCATATAAATGTATATATAAGTTAAATGCCATAATGTGATACATGCTTGAGCAATCATGTCTTGAAAGAGACATGACTGACTGGGCAGAAGATTTTCCAGTAGTAGGTTGCTATTACTTTATGCAGTAGACTGGTTGTCAACCAAGGCTATAGAACCCAATCTGTCCTGCTACTTAACCCATCTGGAGGAAGAAGCAACAGATTAATACCTTTCCCTAGGGTATTTGCACGTACGTGAATGAAACAAATTCAAACTTAGCTTTCCAATTAGTCTAAATCATTACACCACTTCCACCTTGTTGTCCTTTAAGTTGTGTTGTTTGCCTATTTCCATGAAGGACCCAGCTTCTAGCTCAGCCATCAGCTACATCTAATTTAACTCTATATTCATCATTAAAAATTACTTTTGAGAAATCAGTTTTCAGGTACTTTTATGCCCAATTTCCGTAATTCTTTTTCTTGACATTTACTAAAAGTTTGTACTTTTACTTCTCACTTTTCTTCACAACTTTCTGTAGGATGTTTTGTAGTTTTCTTTCTGTGCCTGCTCTGAACACTGTGTCATCTGCAGATCTTAAGTTGTTAAGATTGTGGCCACCAATAACGAATCTTAGTTGCACTTTTCTCAGAATTGCCTCAGTGTATAGTTGATTTTCTAAGTGCCTCTTAGATGTGGCACAAGGCCGAAAGTATGGGGTACCCAATGAGGATTGAACTCACTACTTACTTGTCATAGGTTCTAGCAAGACAAGTTTGCTAACCATTAAACCATTCTGACATACCCATTGCCTCGCTGTACAGATTGAATAAGGATATCTTTTATAAAGGAGATAGTATAGGCTGAAATTCATATATATATATATATATATATATATATATATATAATGAAAATTAATGAAACTTGGTTATAAACAACCAACAATTTGAAATGATTTGTTCGAACATTATTTTTGATTGATACTCATATTTAAGTAGATATTCTGTTTTTAATTAAAGAGTATTATATATTTATATCTACTGGCCTGATTATTTACGATAAATTTTTATTACAAAAATGTGTGTCATTTGGCAGGATTCAAACATTACCAGATCAAATGGTAGCTTCACCTATGTGCATAGGGGTCGCAGGTTCGAATCCTGTCAAATGACACACATTTTTGTAATAAAAATTTATCGTAAATAATCGGGCCAGTAGATATAAATATATAATACTCTTTAATTAAGAACAGAATATCTACTTAAATATGAGTATCGATCAAAAATAATGTTCAAACAAATCATTTCATATATATATATATATGATTAAAAGAGAGACAAGATGAAATCTATATTTTATTTTAGCCAACGTGTTTGTCCTCTGACAGACTTTATAAGGCAAAAATATGATATGAATTTATTTTAAATAAAGTATCTATAAACAATACGTTGTTGGTTTCTGAAAAAACCAGTAATAAATATTGATAAGATCAATGAAAAAATATTGAATGTTTAAAAAGAATATATGCTTTATATATCTTCTTTTTATATGGTTCATGTTCCTTCGGGATGTAGGTGATCATAGCCTTCCACATCACCCTATACTTATCGCTCTTAACACCCCTTCTCCCAAGCCCTGCTTTGCCATCCACCTGCTCAAGTCTATCAAGTATATAATGTGTTGCTTCCCTTGTCTTTCCTTCCTTCTATCCATCCCATGAGTATCAGATTCTCCGAGCTCTCTTTCCTCATTACAGGTCCTTGACAATTTGGCTGTCTTTTGCTGATGTCAAGTATCAGTTTCCAATTCAATTCCATCCTCTGAAAAACATTGTCGTTGTTTACATGCTCAGTCCATGGTATTTTCAGTATTTTTCTGTAAAACCACATTTATGCAGGTCTCATTAAAAATGATAGACAAGGTATTATGGTCAAGTTTTTTATGTAATTTTGCATATCATCTTTTCCGTAAAATATCTGTTGACCACACAAATATCATAGCATCATCCACATGCAAAACAAGGCTAAAAATAAGGGAAGCATTATTAATAAATTATTAATTATTATTAATAAAAAAAGAAAAAAGCCAACAGTGAATAGGATGGAGTACATACTACAGGCCCTTCATGAGTCTGACGAGGCTCACGCAGTTGCTCTGGACATCTCCAAGGCTTTCGACAGGGTTTGGCACTCTGGCCTCCTATGCAAACTACGGGGTTATGGTATTACCAGTCGCCTGCTTGACCTAATCCAATCTTTTCTAAATTACCGCAAAATGAAGGTCGTTTTGAATGCTGGTGTCCCACAAGGCTCTATCCTGGGCCCGACGCTCTTCCTTATTTTCATCAACGACCTCCCAGATGAGATCAAGTCCCAAGTAGGCATCTACGCAGATGACACTACAATATACTCCCACACCAGTAAGAAACCTGTCGTGGCGGACAGACATAATCTCGCTGCTAACCTTAAATGGGATCTACACTCTGTAGTGAACTGGGGCAAGAAGTGGCTTGTCAACTTCAATTCGTCTAAGACCAAGCTGTTGTCTGTCAACCATTACAGGCAACCTCTCCTGCCTCCCATAAGAATGGACCAAGCGATTTTCCCGGAAAGCAATACACTACACCTCCTCGGACTTATCCTGTCCTCAGACTTGAAATGGAACCACTATATTGAATCCATAGCAAAATCTACTGCTAAGAAGGTTGGGTCACTATGTCGATCTAGGATGTTTTTTCCACCTGAATCCATCCTGCATATCTACAAGTCAACCATCCGTCCGTGCATGGAGTACTGCTGCCATTTATGGTCAGGCGCCCCTGCCATTCTCCTCAGTGTTCTTGACAGGTTCCAAAGGAGAGTCTGTAATGTGATAGGTACTGATCTGGTGGCTCAACTGCAGCCACTTCCCCACCGTCAAAATGTGGCCTCCCTTTGTATGTTCTATAAATACTTCCATGGCTTCTGCTCAGACGAACTTAAGTCACTGATGCCTCCTCAACAGGTGTTTACTCGTGCAACCAGACTGGTAACTGGTTTCCACCCATTCACAGTCAGGTTAGCCAAATGCAGACGACAATTCTACTCCTGCAGCTTCTTCTCTTGCATTTTCCGCCTGTGGAACTCGCTCCCGTATTGTTGCTTTCCTGACGGCTACAACCTCCAGAAATTTAAATGCAAAGTCAATACTCATCTACTAACCACTGGACTCTAGCTCTCTCCCCACCCCGTGTAACCTTCCCTTTCTCTCCACCTATGTATCTATCATCGCACCTGCTTTCTCAGCTTTCTATTGCTCCTTTCTAACTAGTTTGTACTCCTCACTCTTTTCTAATTAATCTTTTACAGTTATGTAGCCCCCTGCGCATCAGTGGCATTTCTGCCTTGCTCGGGGTGAAATGATTAAAAAAAAAATATCAACTACGAGCATGCTAACAACATGCCCACTGTTTGTAACATAAAACATACACACAACTCTAAAAACATACATAACACTACATACATTCTGTTAGACCTAAAATAAAATTCTTCCTTGATAATCATTAAAGTATAGCTGAAAGTGCTCAGATAAACAAAACATTGGACAATTTTTATATAACTTATCCTCAAAGGAAAAAAAAAATCATAAAACCATATAAAATATAACACAAAAAAACTTAACCA
Organism: Ascarosepion bandense; assembly: GCA_037127315.1. NCBI lineage: Eukaryota > Metazoa > Mollusca > Cephalopoda > Sepiida > Sepiidae > Ascarosepion > Ascarosepion bandense. The sequence goes on from JBBBDQ010000216.1 coordinate 1,204,502, forward strand.
ATAATACCTTGTCTGTTGTTTTTAATGAAAGTTGCTTACAAGAGAGATTGCTGCCCAAAAATATATATATATATACTAGCAGTATAGTCTGGTGTTGCTTGGGTGTAATGAAAGCTTTAAAACTAATCCATGGTCCTGAAGCTCAGACTCAGCCTAAAGAATATTTGTGTGAAGTTTGGTTTGAATCAGATAAAAATTGTGGATTTGCATAAATGACATACAGACAGACACACAAACATCTTGCCTTTTATATATATATTATCGATTTTCTGCACTATTGTAAGAACTGCAACCTTGAAACTTCTGAATATCATATCTTATATCTTTTTCTATGAGTATATCAAATTTGATTAAAATCAGATCACTCCTTCTAGAACCCGATTTTTTCGATTATCGATTTTCAATATTTATCAGGAGTATCTCAACACAAAACCTAGCTAAAAGCACTCACAGATGCTTATAGTACAACTGTGTAAATTTTCAAGAAAATTGGTTCAGCTGTTTCGGAGTCTATAGGTAATTATCAATTTATAAATAAGTTTATATATATATTATTGTCATCCGCAGACAGATCTGTTTCGCTGTATCACAGCTCATCAGTACGGTTAGACTCCGATTGCTATACAACCCAGGCTCGAGACCTGACTGATTTGGCGTCAGTTGGCAACTCTACCCCTGGGCCACGGGGCGTTCGTTAGAAGAAGGCAGTCTTTTTAGCGCATATCATATTACGTGCTCAATAGCTAGAGTACTCAAATTCATTTTTATGGGTAGGTATTTGAAGGCTATCATGATGCGTTTAGTAAAATAAAGGAAGGTAAAGAAGTTGGGTACTACCAATTTATTATTCATTATTATTTCAAGATCAAAATCTCATCTTCAGAATGGAGAGTTTGATTTCATGTTCGCTGGTAGACTGTGCCTTTAAATACAGACGTGAAATCAAGCTCTCCTATCATTCTGAAGATGAGATTTTGATCTCAAAATATTAATGAATAATAAATAGGTAATACCCAACACCTTCTTTACCTTCCTTTATTTTACTAAATGCATTGTGATAGCCTTCGAATACCTACTCATACACCTCATATACACAATGCTCCAAACAAGTTATAAAACTCTCCTATATATGTATATATATATATATATATTTTTTTTTTTTTTTGATATACAGTTTTATTGTACAAGTCAATGTTTACATGGTAAAATTGTTATTAACTAAATAGTGTTGGTAAAATTTCATTGTTTGTCTTGGCATGTTAAATCTTTTTCTCATGTGTATTTCTCATTTGAAGAAAGGTTTGAAAAACTTGATAAATGAAACAAATTTTTTTTTAACCAACATGAATACAACAAACAGATTGAGGCAATAAAGAAAGTAAACACTTCTTATTTTTCTTTTTGCTAATTTTCTCTTTTTTTTTTTATTTCTTCTTGCCTAAATATTTATAAAATACTTTGTTTTCATTTTTTTTTTTCTAATTATTTTGTATACATTTTCTCTCTATCTTTCGTCTTGTGGATAATTTTAGTCACACAGATATTCCAATTCACTTTCCAAACACTAAAATCAAAATTAACCAACCAACCAACAAGAGTAAATAAAAAAACGAGCAATTCTCTAAATCAGAATGTAGAAAGAAACAAGATACAATTGTTTTATTTGATTTTCTTTTTTGTCTTTTGTGAACTTGTTGATACGTCTGGCTGTATACCTAACAGGAAAAATGACATTGATGGCAGATTTTAGAAGATCACAAATGGATAATGAAAGATGTTTGTGCCAATTTCAGATGATTGAATTTTTTTTTTTAATGATGATTTTTAGGTTTCAAGACTTAGCAGATAGCATTGCAAATCTGGCTTTGGGCAAATAGAAATCATCAAGCACATTACATTTCTGTGATCACAGGTCAATTATATTGTAGCCTGAGGCTACTCACCTCAAAGCTCTGGTGTTTACATCATGTGACCATGACTCAGCAAAATGTTCTGTTATCATAGTTCAACCCTGGAAAAGTCTAAAATGAAAATGAGGCACATAATGACTGTGATGTACACAGAAGCGTATAAAAGTAGCATCCTAAATACAAATTTGTCAGTAGCTGACCCAACTTTGCAAAGGAGGATGATGTTGTTCCAGCGGCCAAACAGATGCTGATGAATCCAAACATTACCACTGCTACCACCCTGCCTTATGCCTCTGACCACTTCTATTGCTTCTGCAGTTGTTCTTTTCAGGAGAAACAACCAGGTCTACTCTTGCTCTGCTATGACTGACCTTTTCAGGGCAAGAAAGTTTATTGTACCGCCCCACAGTGATTTCCAGTACAGTAAGCAGACCAGTTCAACCTGCCTGCAATCTATTTTGACTCCAGACTGATCAACTGTTGACTACTAATGTGGTCTACACACGCGTCACTGGAATCTATAGTGGGTAGGCGTTCTAGCGAAGGGTAGTTGTATATTGTTGAAGATTAACGGAATTTGGCCTCGTTGTAGATAGCCCACTATAAGTCATAAAATGATTATAATTCAAGAAAAGCAAATTGAGTTGAAAAATAACATTTTATATATACACATATCAATTAAGGTTTTTACAATTAAAGTAATCCTTTAAATATGGGTCCATGGATGTTAAAATGTTCATGGCAATAAAATGCTGAAAAGAGAATTAATGCTTGGATATGTGGGAGCATTGCAAGTAAGGAATGTCTTTGATGTATCTGCTCTTTAGGTCAGTAAGTAGTTTTGAGACAGCGAAGAAGGAAAAGAGAGGTAAGGCCGAAGAGCATCGTAAGCCACTTAATTTGGTCAAGGGGGCTACTAATTACACTCATCTCTCTCGAGTCAGTCTGTGTGTGTCTTTCTGGGTCGGTCTGTCTGTCTGGCGATGCTTTCTGTATCGGCTTTTTATTTCGACTTTTTCGATCACAGCAGATCATTTGGGAATTCACATCCGTATTTGATTCTGGGCTTCCTATTGGCTGATAAATAAAATTCGTGTAGGCTCGCAAACTGGAAATTTAATATTTCATTTTTAGTTTTCAACCAGAACATCTGCGTGAAGCCGAATGTGCACCGATGGTTTTTGGTCATTTGCTTTTTGGTCGTGAGAGTGCGAACATCCGGTCCCTCTTTGCTCGGTTGGTATCACCACAAATCAACTTGTACTTTGTCAATTAGTGCAGTCTATACCACCCAACAGAGGCAACACCTGACAAATCAGTATAATCAGCCCAATGCAGCAACAATTAATAATGCAGACCTTATCCCTGACCTATGAATGGCTAGCCACACACACTGCCTGCAAGCAATAGACACAACTCTATCAACAACAGTTTCACAGATCAAGAGATCATTTGAACGTGTAACAACATAACACAATAAAAATTGTCACTTTTTTGCAACATTTGTGACTCAACATCTCGTTTTTGTTATCCTTTTCTTTCCTGTGTCACTTCAGTCAGTTGGTTGAGTGTCATACGTGATACATGCTTTGGGCGATCATATCTCTCTAGAGACATGACTGACTGGGCAGAAGATTATCCTGCAGTAGGCTACTATTACTTTCTGCAGTAGACTGGTTGCCAGTCAAGGTTATAGAACCCAATCTGTCCTGTTATTTAGCCCATAACTGAAGGAAAGAGATGGATTAACAGATTTCCCAAGGACATTTTCACGTAAGTGAATGTAAGCGTTCTCCACTCGAATGTTGCTACTTCACCTTTCCTTAAAAGTATATCGGGTTGGTTACCTATAACTGGCCCTGTGACAAGATTCATTTAAACACACATAGAAACCCAGCTACATGTATATATGTATATTTAAATGTGAGTAAATTGAAACACATGTTCAAAATGTTATCATTTGATTTTACATCAATGTCTGTATTGGTACATATATGTGCATACACATATATATTAGTTAGTTTTTGGTCATAATTAAATTACACCAACACCCAGTTGTATTAAAAAGTGCTCAATACATGGTTATTGTAGAGCTTTTGACTATTTTCTTTTGGAAATAAGTTATCTCCACAACCTAGGTTTCAATCTTTTGGTATCTACAGGTAATTTATAATAACTGATTTTACAACATTATATATATATATATATATATATATATATATATATTACGGTGTTAAAGGCAAGAAAGTTTTTACTATAGGCCATGATAAAAAAAAACTTCTTGGCTTTAACACCATAATACGTTTTTGTACCATCAAAAACATATATATACACACACTAATCTCCATCTACAATACACTTGTAGAAAATACAAGTATAATAGCCACATCCACTAAAAATAATGGAAAAAAAAATATAAAAAAGGTCAGCAGTTAATCACATCAACTATGAACACAGCTACAATATGCTGACTATATTTAGAAAGCAAAAATGGCATTTCCTCAACTCTTAATACATGCCTAAAACACCATACATTCGGTTAAAAATAAAAATTAAAATAATCCTTGACAATACTTAAAAGAATAACCAAATTAGCTTGGATATATGAAACATTTAAACAATTTTTACATACATCTACGTCCAAAAGAGAAAACACTTACACAAACACAAGAAAAATTAAATAAAAAGTCTAATCCCAGTACCTTATCAGTTGTCGTTAATGATATTTGTCAATTAATGAAATATGTTTCCTTATAAAGAAATGACTAATGTTATCAGTTTTCATTAATGATATTTGTCAATTAATGACATACGTTTCCTTATAAGGAAAAGGCTAATGTTACCATTACTAGAGACTTTTATCTTAAAAAGATGAAGTTAAAGTAGTAATAATATAAAAATACTGGCTATTCCTTTATGAGATTAGAAGCAATTGTGATGATGACTTAGAAAAGGAATTGTTTGATTTTTGATAGTTTCTTACTTTATAAAAATAATAAAGTGTTAAATTTAGAATGACTTTCCTAATTACTGAACAGTAGCGTTAAACATAGATTGCACCAATTTTTTTATCATTTTTTATTATTTATTAAAATTATTTTTTATTTTTTTATCATTTTTTATCACTTTTTATCATTATTTTTATTTTTATTTTTTCATCATTTTTTAATCCTTTTATTATCAAATATTATTTTTCATCATTTTTTATCAAATATATTTATATCATCAAAATTATTTTCTTATTTTTCTATCATTTTTTTATTATTTTTATCATTTTCTCACAATCATGACTAATATGTGTGTGTGTGTGTGTGTGTGTGTGTGTGTGTGTGTGTGTGTGAAACTGTCAGTGCTAGTATATATTGACTTCTATGTGTTGTGTACCTTCAGGATGTCGATCATGACTCTTCACAAATTCAGAGAGAGATGTATAGAAACTTTCAGATATAAATATGTACTTATACAAATAATAACAATCAGTCAACACAGAACAAAATTTCTGAGAATAGAAAAAGGAGAAAAAAGCAGTGAAAAATGTCTATGATTATCAATAGTTTCTAATACATGCACCAGCATAAACCTAGACACACAAAAAACTCATAGTCATATAAAAAGCCAAACATTTGGAAATATTAGTTGTAAATTAGCAAATGCCCCTGAAGAGTGAGACTGGAAATCACTTCTGGGGAAACTCTAAAGTCGGAATGCTGCAGGTAACATCAACCAGATAAGTCATAACTTTTTACTCATATTAATTCTATAAATACTCTGGCTTTGATATTGAGCACTTTATTACAAAGTCTGCTTGCTTTAAATTCCTTTCTATCACTTTTCGACTGTTAGTAATTTTGTCTTCACACAGACTTCCAAATTAAAACTATATATATATTACTATTTACACTCTCACACCCTGAGTGAGCACTCTGGAAGAATGGTAGACTTTGAAAAAACAGTAGCTACTCTAGCATCTACACATCGTATAAACGTCGTATTTTGGCTTTAATTTCAGTTGAAAATAAAGACAAAAATTCTCCAACATTTGGATAATTATTGATTTGCTTCTAAGCTTTCAGCTCACATGAGCCATCTTCAGAGAGAAATATAATAACATCCACCATCACCGACGATTTTATTTTGTGTTGACATAAAACTCTACTTGGCAACGGCAATAGTTACCAAAAATAATAAACGTAGTTCTCAAATTTGCAATGTGGTTTTATGACGTCACACCATGTGATAGCGCGAAATGACAACAAAGCCATGTAGTCAAATGCAATGTAATATGTTATGTCTGGATTTAAAGCAAAAATAAATAATTATCCAAATTTTGGAGAATTTTTGTCTTTATTTTCAAGTGAAATTAAAGCCAAAATAGGACATTTAGAACGGCTCATGATTAAACATAATAGACATTCATTGACTCTTATATTTAACAGCATATGTTTAAAAACTTATTTGCTGCCTCGATATACTAAATATATATATATATATATATATATATATATATATATATATATAATCAGCCATTGCTATTCAACTGTAGGACAATGGTCTTTCCCAATTCTTTCTATTACAAATATGAGTATTATTTTATGCCATTTCTTCCAGCAAACCTTTCTTTTTAATTTCCTCAGTGTCTAGCTACACACACACACACACACACACACACACACATACATTATGTGCATGCTATGATAAGTAAAAGGGATCATGTAGTAAAGATACGTACATGGTCTTTTTCTGCAATCAGAGCCATTTGGGACAGGTCAGATTGTGAGCCTTCAAGATACTAGATTGCTATTTTATATAATTGCTACTTATCTTAAACGTGATGTGTCAGTGGTTTCTTGATGATGGTAATAATGGACAGCTACAGTTTCTACACCTGTATATCAAGTTCTGGATGGCCACATACTAGCACTACCTAAGCAGGTTTGTCCGCTCATTAAAAATAGGAAAATACTTCTGGGGAAATATTTTTGTCGGTAAGTTTTCATTCAACTATCCCCAAGGCATGACATTTTTTTAGAATAAAAACATATTAAGATCATTTAAAATCATGTTAGAATATATTTATATCGTGTCAAATCAATTCTTGAATTTTTTTTTTTTTTTCACAGATTTATCCATAATTTTTTAATTTACAAATGTTAAGTTTCAAACTGTGCTTAAATTGATACCTGCATTCAGAAACAGATTGTTTATTTTTTATCCATTACAAAAAGATTTCTTTGAACATTGAACAAATGTAGATGTACATTTAGTATGAGTTTCATTTTAAGAAATAATTTTAAACAACCAGTAGCAACTGTTTGTCTAGTGAAACAGATTTCTTTTTACAAAAAGATTTTTTTGTTATTAAAGAACAAAGCATGTATTAAGTTTTCATTAAAAAAAATTATATAACTTAAGAAAAGTATAAAAAGATAACCAGATTTCAATAATGTAAGTACATTTTTTAGGCAAAATATGTAGAAAAACAAGTTCAAATAACTCTGTAAAAAGACAGTGATTGTTTTAACAGGGTATTTTTATGTAAACAAGATTTATAGGGTCTATAGAGTTCTATAGATTTATTCTTTTGACCATATGTGCAATCATTTACAGTTTTTCAGCTACATTACTATATGCATATTTAAATTTGAGTAAATTGAAACACATGTTCAAAATGTTACCATTTGATTTTACATAAATGTCTGTATTGGTACATATATGTATATAGACACACACACATACATATATATATATATATATATATATATATATATATATATATAGTCATCCACAGACAGATCTGTTTGGTCGTATCACAGCTCATCAGTACGGTTAGACTCCGATTGCTTTTTTACCCGGGATTGAAACCCGACCGAAATGGCGTCAGTCGTCGACTCTACCCCTGTTCTATGGGCGTTCGGTGGAAGTAGGCAGACTTTTTAGCACATATCATTATACGCACCCAATAGCTAGAGTGCTCTAATTCATTTCACTGAATGAGCGATGCGTGCATGTCAGAGTAGTTACTGTTTATCAAAGTCTACTATTTTTCCAGAGTGCTCAATCAAGGTGTGAGAGCGTAAATATTGTCATCCGCAGACAGATCTGTTTTGCCGTATCACAGCTCATCAGTACGGTTAGACTCCGATTGCTTTTTTTACCCAGGATTGAAACCCGACCGAAATATATATTAGTGTAATTTAATTATGACCAAAAACTAACACCCAGTTGTATTAAAAAGTGCTCAATACATGGTTATTGTAGAGCTTTTGAATATTTTTCATTTGGAAATAAGTTATCTCTGCAACCTAGGTTACAATTTTTTTGGTATCTACAGGTAATTTATAATAACTGATTTTACAACATTATATATATATATATATATATATATATATATTATGGTGTTAAAGGCAAAAAAAGCTTTTACTATAGGCCATGATAAAAAAAACTTCTTGCCTTTAACGCCATAATACTTTCTGTGTGTGTTTGATGGTACAAAAAAATCACCCTTTTCCTAATACTTTTGCACACTACTGGTTGTGTGCAAAAGTGTTTTGTCAAGGGTGATTTTAAACTTTATTTTGATACCTCATAAAAGATAAAATAGTTCTTGTCCTAATAGTTTTGCACAGTATTGTATGTATATTTCCACTGACCTGATACAACATTTCTCGTAAATAGTCAGGCTGGTAGAAGTATATATATATATATATATATATATATATATATATATACTATTTAATTAAAAACATAATTTCTATTTAAATAAGAGTATTGATGAAAAATAATGTTCAAGTAAATAAATTGAATATATAAATATTAGTCATCCACATAGAAGCCTGTTTCGCTGTATCACAGCTTATCAGTGTGGCTAGACACATCCACTTTCTTCCAGCTGGGATCAAAACTCGACCAATTTGGAGTCCTTACTCCCTAAGCCATGGGTTCATGGAATGAGAGAGGGGAAATTTTAGTGTGTTATATATATGCAGTTTATACACACACGAGTCAACAAAAGAACTCAATTCATTACTGAGGAGTAAATCATAAATCACAGAAGTGTTTTCAAAATCTTTTTCTGTAGAGGGTTCAATTTTAATGAGAGCGTAATATCTTAGTCATCCACATCATCATTACAAGCTTGTTTTAGTGTATCACAGCTCATCAGTGTAGCTAGACACATCCACTTGCTTCCAGTCGGGATCGAAACTTGACCGATTTGGTGTCAGTCAGAGTCCCTACTCTCTAAGCCATGGGTGTAGGCAATGAGAGAGGTGAAATTTTAGTGTGTTATATATATATGTGGTGTATACACATGTCAGTCACTGAGTTTTATATATATATATATATATATATATATATATATATATAATTTAAAGCAAACTACATTGCGTTCACTTCCGTGCAAATACCCTTGGGAAAAGGTATTAATCCGTCTCTTCTCTCCAGTTATGGGTTAAATAACAGGACAGATTGGGTTCTATAGCCTTGGTCGACAACCAGTCTACCGCAGAAAGCAATAGCAACCTACTGTGGGATAACTTCTGCCCAGTCAGTCATGTCTCTTTCGAGACATGATCGCCCAAGCGTGTATCACGTATGGCACTTAACTGACTGACATTAAAGATGACATTAATTTTGTTTCAGTTAATTTTATTGATCAAGTTTTTGAAATTATGAATATCTTTGTTGCTCTCAAGTAATTAGTAGTACTCTGTTGCTGGGATCATGTGACACAAAGAATAAATATATATGGGTATAAAGTGATTAGAGAGAGTAGAGTTGGAGAATAATAAAAAGTATAATTATACTTGTATCAGTAATTTACAAAGGGACTTTACTAAAATAGAAGTTCTAAAACTAGTGTCGAGTTTCATTGAACCTAATAATGTTACAAAGGGAACTGGCAACATGATTTTGTTAACCCTAGCAAGGTTACAAAAAATAATTGTTTTGAAATGTTAAAACTACTAGCATCTCTCGTTCATGCGTATATGTAGTTATAACAACTTTGACAAACTCAATATGGTGAAATCCTAATGGCTGAAACACTTCACAAGTAAACTTTTTCCATTTTGTCTTAAAATATATATATATATAATTATTATTATTAATCAGTTATTGTTCAGAATTAAATTTGACCAGTATACAGTTGTATTGAAAAGTGCACAATACATATATAATGTAGAGCTTTTAAATTTTTATTAATTATAAGCCAGTTGATTAACTAACCTTAGTTTCAACCTTTTGTTATCTTCATGCATTTTATATCAACTGATTCTCTTCTCCAGTGTTTTATTTCAAACATACAACAGGGATTTTTAGAATGCATGATTGGAAGTTTAAAATAACTGAAATTTTAAATTAAAAATTTTAATTTGAGGGAGGATTTTTTCAAGGATTGTAGACACTTTCATCCAGGTTTGTATGAACTTAAAATATATTTCTTATGCGTTTACCAAATGAAAGATCTAAAATTATGTTTGGATGTAAATACATAAGAAAATATATTTTAGTATCATACAAACCTGGATGAAAGTGTTTACAATTTTTGAAAAACTTCTCTCCCACTTTAATATTTAAATTTAAGATTTCAGTTATTCTAATCTTCCAATTGTGCATTCTGAAAATCCCTGTCGTATGTTTGAAATAAAATGCTGGAGAATCAGTTGATATAAAATGCATATATATATATATATATATATATATATATATAAAAGCAATCTCTAAAGAATGAATGGATGGATTTATTTTTAATCAAACATTTGAAATAATAAAAACCCAGGTTAAAAATAAGTATATTCATTCTTTCAGATATTGGTTTTCAATAAAAGGGTAAATAGAAACTTGCTGGGATATGCCACTCTCCGTAGTGTAGTAGTCTAAAGCATGCTAGATCAAATGAGGGATACAAAGGAAAATAACGATCCAAACTCTGCCAGAGAGCACATCTTTTTTTTCTTAAGTCGTCTTCTTTTATGTGCCATGTCCTTTCAGGACGTAGGCAGTCATGGCTTTCCACATCTCCCTGTCCCTAGTGGCTCTTAGCATGCTTTCTCCTGTTGCACCATGCAACCCTTGTTCTGTCATCCACCTGATCAGGTCCTTCAAATATGTTATCCACTGCTTTCCTCTGTCTCTTTTTCCCTTTATCTGGCCTGTTAGTAACAGGTTCTCCAAGCCCTCTTTCCTCATTGCATGTCCCAGGAACTTTAGTTATCTCTTCCTGATGCTAAGTATTAATTTCCTTTTCATCTCCATCCTTTTCAAAACCTCGTCATTGCTCACATGCATGGTCCATGATATCCGCAGCATCTTTCTGTAGAACTACATTTCAGCTGCTTCAAGTTTTTCCTTCATCTTCGGAGATATTGTCCAACATTCGCTGCCATATTGAAGAACTGACATCACATAGCAAGCAAGGCAGTAAATATAATATGCACTGTTTAGAAAAGAAAAAAAGATGGGACATCTATTTATATAAAGCATTTGAAGTAATCAATAAATAAATATGTATACATAAAATCAAGCTATGTTTCATTGACCCACAATAGAAAATGACAACAGTATTTATATATTGCATCATCTCACTATATTTTCTACAGATTATTCCTTCGCACACATACAATTATATTAACTAACATTACCAACAAACTAACATGCACAATCACACAATTTACTATTAAGATTTCTCTCATATATATTTAAATATCATCCTTCATTTTAATATACTTGACATACATATTAATATATATATGAAAAGCATATGAAAGCAGATAAGCATTTCTCTCTCTCTCTCTCTCTCTCTCTATATATATATATATATATATATATATATATATATACATACAAAATATTCCATGCACATACATTTAAAAAAAAAATCTATTGTTTTAATACATGAGACATACAGAGTGACCATAAAGTTTGTGTGTACTTTAAAAATTTTTTAACTTTATTTGTATTTGCAATAGAAATAATTTGTAAAAAAGGATTAGAAAGAAGTAAATCTATATTTTTTAAGGTTTTATTGAAATTTTATTTAAGTTTCCACATGTCCTCCATCATTATAATAATGCAATCGAAGAACCTCAATGCAACTGCAGAAATGAAACTACATGTCCACTCCAGAGTAATTGCTAACAAACAAACATAGTATATAAAGCCAAGATAAGTGCAAACAACACAATGTACTACATCAGTGCCACTGAGGGACCATTTAAGAAAAGAAAAAAACACAATCTTTCATTCTCCAACAGAAAATACTTGAACAGCACTACACTATCCACATACGTATGGCATCTCACCAACAATAAGTTGAAAAATACTGAAAAAAGCGCCTGCCTACAACATTACAAAAAAATACCTACTTTGCCTACATGAAAAAGTAGCAATTATATCTCATACCCCACAAAAGAACTTACTAAACATAAGATCAGAACTAATTTCCAAATGCAGACATGAAAATAAATACCTATTATCACAATTTATACCAAACGGATAAAAAAAAAAAAAGGAACCGCTGATACCATAATCCTATCAATTATTCTCTTGTTCAAACTACCACCATAATAACTGCATTTATTGTTATTATCATTACACCACCATTACTAATCACTACTACCACTTAACAATGACTATTTGCTACCACAAATTTTATTATCACCAAATATTACTATCACTGTATTAGTCTGCAATCATCATATACGTAAATTATTCCTCTCTGTTGCAGTAAAATTTATACTACCACATAAATACTAACAAGCATTACAAATAAGAATTTCTACCATTTAAATATGTGCAACCATAAAAAACAAGCTAATAATCAACTTTCAAATAAAAAAATAACAATACAGCCTTAAATAAAATAATAGCAATTTTTACCTACTATAGTTTCATACAGACCCCATCATACGTACATATGTACATACGAGAAATCAACAACTGTCCACACGTTGACATTGCTATACTATTTGAATACACCAACCAAATGCGTATGTATGTGCGCAATAGCACACATATACATATATATGCCGAGCCCCATACAGTTCGCATATATATTTGTGTAAGCCCCGGTGAGTGGACGCGAGTGTTTGTGTGTCTTTGTGCATGTCAATGGGTGTACAAATATGTATATATGTCTGTGTCTGTCACAACAACAAATTTTCCTCCCACTTCCACAAAAATACATGAATATAAGCAGCCCTACATATAGCCAATTTTTTAAAAAATTAATCAGTTTGTCTGATGATCGCAAGAGCATGAAATCCAGAGTCACAAACTCACACCTATCTATATGAATATGTCAGCTCTATCACTGATAATGAGTGCTTTCAAATAAGTAGCGTGCATATATAATATATAAATAATATAATGTATATAACAAATTGTATATATATATATATTGATATTTATAATTATATACATACACTTTTCACACATATATATATGTGTGTATAAATATAATATGAGGGATAGTGTATATATATGATATGAGGGATAGTGGGTGTGTGTATATATATATATATATATATATATATAATATGAGGGATAGTGGGTGTGTATATATGTATATATGTGTGTGTGTGTGTGTGTGTATAATATGAGGAATATATGTGTGTGTGTGTGTGTATAATATGAGGAATATCAGAAGACACAGAATTTTGTCTGAGACCAGTGCAGTCAAAATCTACATAGCAAGTAAGTGGTGTGTGTGTTTTCTTTGACATATTTTTGGCTCTGCATATTCAGTTTATTCATTTTGATTGTGCATTGAGCACTTTCTTCAATTTACAGTCTGCTGGTCCAAGTAGCCATTATCTTATTGGTATATATATATATATATATTGCATGTGTTTATATTTTGCACACCTATTTATGTACATAATATACACACGCATATTATACAACCCACTCACCTGTGCGCACACACACACACACACACACACTCATGTATTTGTGTGTATGTGATTGTGTGTATTCGAGTTGTACTAAGAAGGCCTGCTGTTCTTAATTCAACCATTGTTCTTTCATCTCCTTTTTTCTTTGTAACCCCAATTTCCACCAGTTTTACCGAATACCTATAACAAAAGGCTGAAATGCTTTGTTGTTTTCTTTCTTTCTCTTCTATTGTTTCTACCTCTTCAGAATTGCTGTTGCCTGCATCTGTTTTGTCCTCCGACTGACAAAAATCAACATAAGGCTAGTCATGTTCATCTTGGCATGTAGTGTGGCACTTAAATGCAGACTATTGATTTTCTATTTAACATATGAATCTGGGTGCCTCACTGATGGGTAACAGCTTGCTAGCTAGTTTAGTTGACCATTACTAGAATGTAGTGAGTTCAATTCTCACTAGCTGCTGTATACAGCTTTGTACTTATAATGTTTCTTCTTTTCTAGGTTAATATAGCTCCACACAGTAAATCCGTACCTTGTGTAGCTCTTGGGCAATGTATTGGGTGAATATTAGTGATATTAAAAAAAAAACAGTGTACTGGTTAACAAGGCTAGTTACATTGACCATCAATATTGAGTAATGAGTTCGATCCTCACTGTATGCTTTATATATAATAAATTAATCCTACATGTCATAAGATCGACCAACTAATCAACCTTGCTAATTTGTTTGTCCACTGTTTGACCACTAATCTATTTGTCCACTGTCATCAGAAAAAGAATTCTTTTTTTGATGAGGGATAATTGGCAAAATAAATTTTAAAATTTTTTGTGTACATTTACCATATATGATGGTCGTGCAGGTAGTTTAATGCTTATTGGTACGGAATGTGGCATTCCTCTGATTTCATCCTCTAAGCTGATTTTATCCCCCTGGCAGATTTCATCCTCCAAGCTGAATTTTTCTGTTGGTTGTTACTGTTTTGTTCAGTCAGTTAAGTGCCATACGTGATACACACTTGGGCAATCATGTCTTGAAAGAGACATGACTGACTGGGCAGAATACTTTCCCACAGTAGGTTGCCATTACTTTCTGCGGTAGGCTGGTTGCCAACCAAAGCTATAGAACCCAATCTGTCCTGCTATTTAACCCATAACTGTAGGGAAGAGACGGATTAATACCTTTTCCCAAGGGTATTTGCACGTAAGTGAATGCAAGGAATTCAACTGGAATTCGAACTTTGTTCTCAGATTTCTTGTTCCAAGGTGATATCCAATGCATGACAACGCAAATCCTGTTTTGTTGACTTAGTACCAATGCATTTAGAAAAAGCATGAATCTATTTTCCTTTAGCTATAAGTTAAATAACAGAGCAAACTGAATTGTATTGCCTTGGACAGCAGCCAGTCTAGAAGAAGGAAAATTCAAACTTGCATGTAAACTTTGTGGCATGCTATGGAACAATTCTCTTTTTATCAGTCCTCAAAGAAGTGTATCTGAATGCATCATGTACTGATTCAGTTGTAAGCTAAATGGTTGGGTCCCAGAAACTGAAATTAATGGCAGAGTCCATGCATAAAGAAGTATTAAAAAAAAAAAAACATAGCAAAATTCAAGACATAAAGTAGCTTAATAAAAGAAAGAAAAAGAATCTGATAGTAAATAATATTGCTTCTATTCTGTGAGATAGTTTCAAGAGATATATGAAAGGTCCAGTGAGACATGGGAAATGAAGGTTGGCCTATCATTTAAGACTCAAAATTCCAAATAAATGCAGTTCATTTATAATAAACATGGAAGATTTCTGTCTGTTTTTTAATATATATATATATATATATATATATATAGTTCCTGTTTTTAAAAACTCTGGGCAGCACTCTGACTCTAATTATTGCCCTATTCTTTTCCTACCACTTTTTGGCAAAATTTTCAAGGCTTTTATCAATTCTGAAACAGTTCATCATCTCATATCTCACAATTTACTCCCTGACAAACAATATGGCTTCTGCTTTGTCATGTCTATCGCTGATGTGCTAACAGCCCTCACTAATTGTTTATACCAGGCTCTTGATAAGAATGCAGCCGAAGCTGTTGCTCTAAATATCTCAAAAGCAATTGAAATGGTTTGGCATACTAGCCTTCTGCATAAGCTGCAGAGCTATGGTATTTTTGGTTTGATTTAATCTAATCATTTGTATCAAATACTGAAATGAAGGTTGTTTTGAAGCTTACAGCCATATAACGTTGAATACACCAGTTGTCGCTTGATCACCGAAGTTAAGTAACGTTGAGCCTGGTCAGTACTTAGATGGGTGACCTCTTGGGAATACCAGGTGCTGTAAGCATTTAGTGATGGATGTGCATTGTGGTGCAGTGGATATCGACTCGGAAAGAGAAATCGGTGAGCCGAGTTCAAATTCCTGAATACCCTGCATTCACTTAAGCACTGGTACTCTTGTGAACGGTATTAATCTGTGCCTTCCCTTCAGCTATGGGTTAAATAACAGGCTAGGACTTGGGGACCCTGCCCTTAAAAACAAATCCCAATGAATCTTGATACTTGAAAAGAAAAAAGTATTACTAGACACAAAACTTATATAAAAAAAAACAATAAATTGTTGAAAGAAAAAGGTATTTGATTTGAAGAAGCCCTGAGCATACAACAGCCTGAACGTTGTGAACATAGCAATAAAGTCTGAACAGTGTATATATGATGTCACTTTGAACTGATTGTAATGCAAATTCCAACAAATCAAAAATTGACAGAATTTAATCATAATAAATCTTGCCTACCAGACTGGCAATACCCAGTTCTTGACAATGGCTGTAGTAATCAAAACAGTTTGAACATAATAGATAAAAAATACTTGACTTCGAATAATTTATTCATAACTTCAATCCTGATGTACAGCAAATCATTCAGAAATTGGAAAGATATAAAAAATCATTGAATAGGCAGATCTTGTCAAGCGAATTTAATAAAACTTGTTTGGATTAATTTTTCATACAAAAATACACCTATATATATGTATATATATATATATAGAGAGAGAGAGAGAAAGATAGGAACACTGTCTTTCTTTATATAAATCTTGCACTTTAAACCTTATGATTCACTTTAATAAAAGGGAAAACAAATATAATTACAGATTCTATATCTCATGAATTATGGCCTGGATTTAATATTTACTTTCAGGCTATGAGGATATTTTTAATATTTCAATCATTTATTTTATAGAATTTTTTTTCTCTATACTTGTATCAGAGTGGCAAAGTGGAATATTATCCCAAAACTATTCTATTAGGTATAAAGCCTCAAACATGCATAGATATTTGGCTAACTTTGTATATGTACACATCTATTTATCTATCTATCTATTGATATCACACACTGAGTGTGTGTGTGTGTGTGTGTGTCTATGTGTGTGTGTGTATATAGTTATTTTTATTATTATACCATACAACAACCCAATAGCTATAAAGTTTCAGTGTTTAATTCACCATTATCAGGAAGTGAAATGGTTATATATTGGTTATATATATATATATATATATATATATATATATATATATATGTGTGCAAAAAGATTTAAAAAATAAAATTAAGATAAAAATAAAAAAATTAAGGTAAAAATAAAAAAATTAGATGGATAAAGTGGGAAGGAAGGATATTACATATTAAAAGAACTGTGTGTGTGTGTGTGTGTGTGTGTGTGCGTGCACGTGTGGACTCATACAAAAAATGTATCAATGTGTTGCCAAAGAAGACTAGTCATGTCTGAAGTTTAAACCAGAAAGGAATAAGACAGTAGCTGAGAATATAAAAAGCCAAGAGTAGGAATAAATAAAAATTAAAAATAAAAGATAAAATTAATCTGAAAAAATTCCATAAAGAGATTTGTTGATATAAAAAAAACCAAATAGATGAGATAAAAACATAAGTTAAGTTTTAGAAATAGCTAGCAGTATAGCCCGGCGTTGCTCAGGTGTAATGAAAGCTTTAAAACTAATCCATGGTCCTGGAGCTCAGACTCTTTGGATGTTGGCATGAAAAACTAAAAAGCAATAGTTGTTTCCAGTTAATACGAAACCGTAGACTGAAAGAAAAATGTATGGATGTAAGTCAAATTTTGATTTCCTGGTATCGATATCAAATTATTTTTTCCACCATAAACTGAATTTTGAAGGCTAAATAAGTCCTCTGAGTAAATGGTATCATGGCTGAGACTAAGAATTATAATTATACCTACTTAGTGTCAAAACCGAAGCAAAAACTAAAATAAAAGGGCTGAAAAAATACAAACATACAGGAAGATAAGCAGACACACACACAAACATCTTGCCTTTTATATATATATATATAATCGATTTTCTGCACTATTGTAAGAACTGCAACCTTGAAACTTCTGAATATCATTTCTTATGTCTTTGTCTATGAGTGTATCAAATTTGATTAAAATTGGATCACTCCTTCTATAACCCGATTTTTTCGATTATCGATATTTATCGAGGGTAACTCAATACAAAACCTAGCTAAGAACACTCGCAGATACTTATAGTACAACTGTAAATTTTCAAGAAAATCGGTTCCGCTGTTTCGGAGTCTATAGGTAATGGACACACACACACACACACACATACAAAGTTCCATTTATTATGTAAGTTTAGATAAGTACTAGATAAAAGATGACAGTGATGAAAAAATACCAGTTAAATAAGTTAGGTTTTAAGGTATGTAATTAAAAAAGGGATAGGTTTTATAGATAAGAGCAAAGAGTAAACATATTGAGATAATTTAAGAGTATGAATAATCCTATGATGGCAATAATTACTGATTTCATTACGTTAGTTTAATAAATTAATTTTTGGGAATTGCATAAATTTTTTCTTGTAAGCAAACAAAATATATTTATTGTAATGATTTATATATTGTAGCTTTTCTTAATATTTTTGTTTCAACTGTTGGAGTTTTATTTGTATCTTTCAATTGTCAGTAGTATTTGGAGATAAAAGTATAATTACTATCGATCTTATCATTGAAGGATAGGTTATACTCATAAAATAATGTCTTAAAACTATTCTTAGTACTACCAATATACTGTTTGGTAAGATTAGGATTTTCAGTAGTGGAGATAGTAGCCTGGTATACTCTGGAATTTGTGAAGTACTTATTTTGCAGAGGACATACCTTAGGGTTATGACAATTGCAAGAATTAGTGTTATTATTGTTATTCATTATAAGTTGATGATGATTAGTTTCATTATGTTGTTTTAGGATTTTATTGTGTTTTTTTATTATCATATCAAGATTATCAGTGCAGCTGTAACTAAGTTTCAGTATAACACAATCCACAAGCATACCTTGACCAATCTTTCCAGAACACACACATAGATATACAGCACTGTGTGTGTGTGTATATATATATATATATATATATATATAATTTTATGTATGTGTGTTGTTTGAAAGACCATGATGTAATTAATTAATTTGGAAACAACATCATGTACTGCTTGGCATTTGAGCTTTAAATGTTCATACATAATCCCCAGTGTGAACATTTCAGAGTGTTTGGGTGTCAATCTGAGAAAAGCGCAGAGGATTCATAAAGAGTTGAATGAGGAGTTTAATGATGATTATGATGTCATAGCAGCTCTGAAAACTCATGCCAATTGTTCTGATCAGAAAAGAATTCCCAGTTGATGAGGACCTCAGACTCAACACAAAGGCCTACATAAAGTGCCTTGAGGAAGTAGTGCTGCTCTTGGAAGACTCTGTTTGACTACAGGACTTTGCACAATGCCACACAAACAGGAGAACCCCATCATGATTGTGAGACAATTACTGCGATTACATCACTTCTTACATCTGGCTAATTAACTCCCAGACTGCAATCTTCTTAATTATTATTAATTATATATATATATATATATATATATATATATATATATATATATATATATAACAATCATGTGCTTCATGACTCCACAGTACTGCAGCAGCAGTAGAAGTTCTGTATCTTGCACAAGATAGCCTGATGGAGCCAAACCACTCAAGCTAGGTTGAGTTTGTCTTTCTCCTAGACTGGTACATTTGAGTTGCAGGATATTCCAAAGTCATCTAGGGGTTATGGTTGAAGCCAATGTCTATTCTATTAAATAAATTTACTCTTTACTGTTTCAAGATATTTTTGTGTCATTTTGGTACATATGTCTGTTAAAATGAAATGTCTGTGTTATTTTCATATTTGCATAATTTAGACAATTCATTCATCGCACCCAATATATATATATATATATATATATATATATATATATATATATATAATTAGCTGTATTTATTAGGAAAAGAATGATCAGTATCAGAGATCAATATAGTACAGTCATTGGAATCCATATTACATGGTGACAGTTAGTTTCATACTTAAATGTGACAATGAAACCATTCTTTGATCTGTGGTACATCTCTGCTCTATGGTAAAAATTTCTGATGACGTCTCTGCATAGTTGCTCCTCTTTCTCACCAATATGCCTTATTATCTCTTCCTTCAGCTGTTGAAATGTTATTAGCTTGTTGGCATAGACCAGGGGTTTTCAAACTGGGGTCTGCAAGGATAAGTTAGGGATGCCATGGATTAACTCATCACGTGAAATTCAAAGTAATTAAAATTTAATTTTGTTACATTTTGCATCACCATGCAGTATTAATTTATTTTATTTGAACACTTATGTCTAAAGTAAGCTTAAAACCAGTTTTTACTATGTTAATGAAAAACTATAAGCTGTTTCTAGTAAAAATTTATGTATAAATTTCATAAGCATTTATAATGGAAATATATAGGGGTCGGTAAATCAAAAAGTTTGAAAACCCCTGGCATAGACTATACTTTTGAGATAACCCCAAATGAAGAAATCTAAAGGCGTCAAGTCATACAAGTGTGGTAGCCAAGTGATATGATTATTTCAATAGATGATGCGACTTGGACAATTATCTAGTTTCAAAGTCCATTTTTGTAATCGGCTTTGATAACTGTAACACGTTCGATTGTTAATCAATCAAAAATAACTGACAAGGTATTGGATTTAAGTTTTTTTATTTAATTTTTTGGTGTTCTTATAATTTTCTTCTTTTCTGATAAATTATGAACA
The DNA here is from genome assembly GCA_037127315.1 of Ascarosepion bandense. Taxonomy (NCBI): domain Eukaryota; kingdom Metazoa; phylum Mollusca; class Cephalopoda; order Sepiida; family Sepiidae; genus Ascarosepion; species Ascarosepion bandense. The sequence continues at coordinate 1,225,454 of JBBBDQ010000216.1, forward strand.
AATTGTCTAAATGCTGTGTATGTCCAAGCACTTTCAGCTATATTTTTAGCCATTATCAAGAACGATTTTATTTTTACTTTCAACTGAATAAATGAACTGTTTTATGCACATATCGAGAATTAGAGGAGTGTTTTATTTTACAAACTAGGCCAGCACATAGGTTTTTTCTTTTATTAATATTGCTTATATATATATATATATATATATATATATATATATATATTGCACACACACAGTATTCATACATCATTCTATATATTTATCTACGTCATCAGAATGTATTGAATATTTCTTGACTAAACATCAGAATACTGCTCTTGAGAAATTGGTTATTTTGAGACTTGTTCAACACCCACCTTATATACACACACACACACACACACACACACACACACATATATATATATATATATATATATACACACACAGAGTCAATTTTTACCTATATTTGTGTGTAAGTTGAGTTTAAAACTGTCAAATAAATTATATTTGTAATATTTCTTATTTTTCCCCAATTTGTTTTTCTAATTAATAAACTCCAAGGCCGGCAAGCAATTAACTTGGTGAATTCTATTTTGAGTGAGAGAGTGAGTGAGTTGTAGGTGCAAGACAATAATGGGAGGGAGGAGGCAAGAGAGGTAGGGAGAGATTGTTTTATCATGATTTGGAATTTTTGCTCTATCTATTGAAATAGATTTCCTTTGCACTTGCAGGTCAATTGCCTGGCAAGAAAAGAGATGTCAAATGAAAACAGTTTTTCAAAGTTCATTGACATTATCCAGTATTCTGAGAATACTGACCATCAAGCAATATTCACATTTAATGATTTACATATATATATATATATAACAATCATGTGCCTCATGATTCCACAGTACTGCAGCAGCAGTAGAAGTTCTGTATCTTGCACAAGATAGCTTGATGGAGCCAAACCACTCAAGCTAGGTTGAGTTTGTCTTTCTCCTAGACTGGTTGCCACTCATGGCTATGAACTGCAGCTGCAGTAGAAGAATTGTTATCTTAGGCATGATAGCCTGATGGAGCCCACCAACCATCTCCAGACTGGATTTTGAATTCAGAATTTTCTCTTCTCTTAGAATGCTATAGAACCTTATCTGTACTTCTATTTTCTCATAGATTGGGGAGAAGAGATGAATTCATACCTTTCCAAAGTGTATTAGCAAGTAAAACAATGTAATGAATTCAACTTCTGATTACTCAATCTGAGCTACTATCCATTACACCAGTGTCCCTCATATCTATCTATCTATCTATCTATATATATATATATATATATATATATATATATATATATATAGTCCAGTAAATGTTAAAATCCTCTTACTATCCTATGCTTTTACAAGGCTGAAAATGGAGTACTGCTACCATTTTTTAGCAGGAGCTACTCAGGCTTCACTTTCATGTATCAATAGTCCAAAGTCCAGTAATGTCTGTGTTCTTGTGGGTGACAAATCTTTTCAACCCTACCACCCTTTTTTCATAGAGGAAATATCACAAGCCTTTTACTGCACTATTGCTGATAACAATAGTAGTATTTAACATCAAAGTTGTTATTTTTTGTGGTTATTTCTGATAAAATGTATTTTGGCATGCATGTTTTTTTTTTCAAGCAGACTTAATGACAAACAGCCCTGACAAGTGAGAGCATCATAATGAAGTACTCACAAAATTTTAAAGTTAGAATGAATCTACTCTATTAAAGAGATACACTTTTTGTATGGATATATATATATATGCACTAGCAGTATAGCCCAGTGTTGCTTGGGTGTAATGAAAGCTTTAAAACTAATCCATGGTTCTGGAGCTCAGACTCTTTGGACGTTGGCACGAAAGACTAAAAAGTTTCCAGTTAAAGTAAAACCATAGACTGAAAGAAAAATGAATGAATGTAAGTCAAATTTTGAGTTCCTGGTATCGATTTATATATATATTATCGATTTTCTGCACTATTGTAAGAAATGCAACCTTGAAACTTCTGAATATCGTTTCTTATGTCTTTGTCTATGAGTGTATCAAATTTGATTAAAATCGGACCACTCCTTGTATAATCCGATTTTTTCGATTATCTATTTTCAATATTTATCGGGGGTACCTTGACACAAAATCTAACTAAGAACACTCGCAGATGCTTATAGTACAACTGTGTAAATTTTCAAGAAAATCGGTTCAGCCGTTTCGGAGTCTATAAGTAACGGATACACACACACACACACAAACACACACACACACACAAAGTTCCATTTATAAATAGGTTTAGATTTAGATATATATATAAGTGCGTGCATGTGCTACGTTGTGATGATGCTTATTGCCAAGACCGTTGTTTATTTCAGTGGTTTTCTGATAAAAATACATTTTGGCAAGCAGGTGTTTTCTTGTAATATGCTAAATATCGAGACAGAAAAAGAGCATTGATAAAATCAATGTTGAGAAGTTTGTCATTAAATTGAGTGGAGCCAATTCAACATTGAAGTTTTATGAAGGAATCACTTTGATGCCCCCACCCTTCTGGACTTTTTTCAATCTATGATGAAGCCTTCAATGGCAAAATGCATTATCAAATTTCTCCTCTCTTTTCATGCAACATTTTACTGACAGTAACATATATATAATATAGTCATCTGCAGACAGATCTGTTTTGCTGTATCACAGCTCATCAGTATGGTTAGACATCTGATTGCTTGTTACCCAGGATTGAAACCCAACCGAATTGGCATCAGTCGGCGATTCTACCTCTGAGCTATGGGCATTTGGTAGAATGAGGCAGACTTTTAGCTTGTCATATATCACACACCAGTAGTTAGAGTGCTCTAATTCAATGGTAACATATTTATGTATATTTTGACAGTGTGTGTGTGTGTGTGTATATATATAGTGCATTGAGGCAGCATATCATTTGATAAACATATATTGCTAAATATAACAGACAATGAATGTCTGTTATTTCTAATCATGAGCCATTCTAAACATCATATTTTGGCTTTAATTTCAGATGAAAATGAAGACAAAAATTGTCCAACATTTGGATATTTTTTATTATGCTGGTTCTAAGGTTTCAGCTCACATGAGCCATCTTCAGAGAGGTTACAGGGATGTTAACATACATATATATATATATATATATATAGGCAGTAATATGTTTATATATATTGATAGTCACACACACACACATGTGTATTAGTATTGATAGTCATAAATATATATATATATATATTCAAATACAAACAGAAAGTGACATGGAGGTAAAATCCCAAGAAAGATCCTATTAATATGATGTTTAGAATGGCTCATGATTAGAAATAACAGACATTAATTGTCTGTTATATTTAGCAATGTATGTTTATCAAATGATATGCTGCCTCAATGCACTTTATATATATATATATATATATATATATATATATACACACACACACACACACTGTCAAAATATTTATATATAAATATTTATTTATATTGAACCCTTTGGCTGGATCAGAGGGTTCAATATAAATAAAATTTACATAGCCAAATATGTGTACTTTTTCAAATAAAACTTCAAAAATACATGCGTTGTATGATAATTTCTGCAAAATATGTTCACTTCATTTGTAATCCCTTTGTTATGGAAAAACTCCAAAAATTTTTCATACACCAGAAGTTCACTTAAAATGAAGGAAAAGGAAAGAAATAAGAAATAAAAGTGGGAGGGGAAGTGAATGAAGAAAGGGAAGATTATGTTAGAAGACAGGCATCTAGATGCTGTTTCAAAAGGTAGGGAAGAGAGAGAGAGGGAAAACAAGGAGAGATAGCCAAATGGATTCAAACTCGTTTTTTGAAAAGGACGTTTAAAGATTACATATGGGTAAAGAAATAAAAAGTGTCACAGGAACTGAAGAAATGAGGGGAAAAAAGAAAAGTTAAAAAGTGGGAAGATAGGAGAAGTTATAGGAGAGCAAGGTACAGCGGAGGGTCTGTAATATAATCGATACTGACTTAGCAGACCACCTGCAGTCTCTCTCTCACCGGCGCGACGTGGCTTCCCTGTGTCTCTTCTATAAATACTTTCACGGCTTCTGCTCCGATGATCTTAGATGACTGGTGCCCCCTAGGTTCGAATTTGCACGAGATACTAGATTAGCAACTAGATCGCACCCTTTTACAGTGAAACCGATAAAATGCAACCGCAACTTCTATTCCAACAGTTTCTTTTCTCGCACTTTTCGACTGTGGAATTCTCTTCCACACGACTGCTTCCCCAATGGCTACAATCTCCAGGAGTTTAAATGTAAGGTCAATAGACACCTCCTAACACGCTAACTTGCATTTCACCATCTAACCAACCCTCATTCTCGCTACCCTTTCTATCTCCCTCCTTCTAACATTTCCTATATCTAACCATCTTTTCCCATCACTCCCTTGACCCTATGTAACCCCCTACGCTACAGTGGCAGTGGAATGCCTTGCTTGGGGTGAAACGATTAAAAAAAAACAAGCATCATCATTAAAACATATGACATGAGTGAAATTTTTCTGGTCAACGACATTGACTGATTCCCAAAAGAGATTTAAAAAAACCAACAAACAAACACACATGCATATGAACTTTCTGACCTGCTCATTGACCACTTATCTATATAGGCACAATTTTTTCCAACATCAAAAGGACAAACAGATCTCGATATGTAAAATCATTAGGTTATTTGCCTGAAGAGAGTCAACTTTGGAATTGAAACACTTATAGTGACACAAATACCATTATGGACACTTAATATATTAAGCAAGTAATATTAATTATAATAATAGTAATAACAATAAATCTACACATTAAACAAAATATTCACGGCTTCTCACACTTTCTTCTTATATATATTTGCTTGCTTCCCTGATATCTACAGTCTCCAAAAGTTTAGATGCAACGTCATTTGCCATCGTTTATCTCCTTCCCATCCTTCTATTAACGTTTCTTTGTCATCCACTGTAGCTTGTTTTTTTCTCTCATTGTAAGTCTCTGCCTTGCTTGGGGTGAAATGATTATAATAAATATATTTGCATTTCCATGTGTATTAAATTATAATGATGTTTAGTGTGAAAATTGCTAGTTTTTCCATAGTTTACTTAATAAAAGGCATTTTTGGCAAGCAGTTTTTTGTCATGAAGTCCTCAGTATCAAGATAGATAATGAGCATTAGTAATTGTGGAAAAACTTCTCATTGAGCTGAGCAGTGTTATTTCGGTTATACTGACTTCAAAGTTTCATCATGGAATTATTGTAATGTTTTCACTGTTCATTTGATTTTTCTCTGTTGCTATTTTCTTTTTTTTTTGTATTTATATTAAGTATTTTTTTGTATTTATATTAAGTATTTATATTAAGTAATTGGATATCTTTTGTTTGATGAAACCCGTATTATTTTTTTATATTTGTGTTTTTTTTGTTTCTTAAGTGGTGTAGGATTTGTTGGTGCTTAATTGCTATATATTGTGTTTACCCCATTTAAGTGTGCAAAATATATGTGTCCGCTTAATTGCTTTATGTTAAACTAACCTTTTTTTTTACTGTGTCCGCGTATATATATATATATATATATATATATATATATATATATAATAGAGAGTGTGGTGTAGCGTGGATGTAACATAGAAACTGACACTGCATGATGTGTGAAGCTGATGCAATGTTGATATCAGTTACTTTTTCGTTGTGCTGTCTCACCTCAGGATATTGGCAATCATAATTTCCCCACCTCTGTAGATTTTAAGAAATTTTCTCCTTTTGTTAGCCTAGGAAGGATTTGAAAAGATATTGATTTATTTAAGTTTACTAAGTAGGTTATGTATTATTTACCTCTGTTCCTCTTGTCTTCAATTTTTCAATGGTTACAATATGGATATCTAACAATATTCTACCTTTGATATTGAGCAGTATACCCCCATAAGTATATCAGATTTTAAGCAATATGTGTGTGTGTGTGTGTGTGTGTATAGTCAGCTTCAGATAGATCTGTTTCGCTGTATCATAGATCATCAGTACAGTTAGACATCCAATTGCTTTTAGCCAGGATTGAAACCAGACCGAATTGATATCAGTCAGAGGTTCTACCCCTGAGCTATGGGCACTCAGTAGAGAAAGGTGGACTTTAGCATATTATATATAATGTAAACACATGCCAGTAGTTGAGAGTGTTAAAATCATTACTGAATGAATGATGCATAGATGTGTGAGTAGCTACTGTATTTATAAAGTATACCATTTCCCCATAGTACTCAATTGGTGTGTGAGAGCATATATATACATATATTGGTTTAATGCTAAGAATTTGTCAGTTTATCTGAGCAGGTTAATGATGACTTCGAAGTTTTGTTTGCCATATGATGTCTTCACATTTCAGGGTTGGGTTCTTTTGTTGTGTTGTGTTTTTATTTCTTTTTTCTTATTTATATGGAGCTTGGATCTCACCAAACTTGATGTAAATAAAAAGAAAACAAAAAAAAAAAACATGACTCAACAAAACTTCAAAGTTTGCACATTTCTAAACCAACCATTCATCCATATACGGAATACTGTTAGCATGTATGGTTGGGTGGTTCTGCTATTCACTTTGAGGTTCTCAACAAAATCCAAGAAGAATCTGATTTGGCATCTCAGCTTCAGTCACTTTCGCACCAATGTAATGTGGCTTCCTTCAGTCTTTTTTTACAGATATTTTCATGGCAACTGTTCTAATGAGTTTTCATCTTCAATAAATACCTTGAATACCTTCCATCTTTAATCTTTTCTTCTATACTTGCACACTAGTGGCAGTCGCACCTTGCTTGGAGTAAAATGCTTTAAAAAAATGAATTCACCCTTGAGGATAGATCAAAAGTGCTTGGGTTAACAAAAACTACAGTGTCTTCCTTTAGGAATTTCAACTTAACATCAAGATAATATTGTAAAAATAAATAGATATAATATGTCTATATTATCTAATATATATATATATATATATATATATATATATATATAAGAAGAGAGAGAGTGATAAAATGATGTACCTGATATGTATAATAAATAACTGTATCTATTACTCAATATATGTTTTGCATGTATTTAAGGATAAGACGGTAAAGAAAGTACATCATAACTCACAAAACTCTTAATCCTGTGTTTATTTTGGGGCATTGCAATTCTGAAGACTTGATTTTCCTTTTAGTGTAACTATAAAATAAATAATGCATGAGCCAAATCCCAAGAAATCTTTCCAGTTGGCATTAAATTTACCGAAGGAGGCATTTCCCACTATCAGATAATTCAATTGCAGGAATCAGATAACACACCAAAATTGGAAACTTTAATTTCTAATCTCTGTCTAGAATTTTTTTCTTTCTTTATGGCTGATATTTGGAATCATCACAGGAAAAAAAAAAAAATGTTCTTGATGGTATGATAATTTTAAAACCAGCACACAGGAAAAGCAAATTGCATATAAAATTAATGGTGTACAATATGTAGGTGAATGCGTATATGTATGATTGAACAGTGGTAAATGCAATTTACTACTGCTGCATTTATACATATGTACATACGTAGCTATCAAGACATCCATCAGAGTGATTGCCCACAATTTCAGTCATTCAGACAATCAAGCTTAACATTAAACTTAAAATGGGTCTGCCTCAAGGCTTATCTAATGCTTACTCGTACCAATCTTGGTCTCCTCGTTTCTTATCTACTTATCTCTGTAGATTTCCCTTGTTAATTTGTCAACTACAGTCTATATTTACATTGTTCAGACTTTTGTCCTCATCTTTACTGTCACATTTGAGACATTTCAGCCATTGTACGCTCGGACCTTCTTCAGTTTATATTTGTTGGAATGTCAAACCAGATCCTTTATTTAATCACCTGGATTCGGTTGTTCTAATTCCACATACCATGCCTTTGTATATTTCAGTTTTTGTTAAATTACTATTTTTGACTAACATATGCCCCCAGTAAATAAAAGCATTGGTTGGTTGATCTGGAAAGTGATTTGATGCAAAAAGTTGTAAGTTCAATCCCTGGTGTAAGTGAAGAGAACAAAAACTTAGAGTTATTAAGGTGAATTAACTAAAACTGAGGTATCCAAAGGCATAGTATGTGAAATTGGGACAATCTACCCTAAATGAACTAAATAAAGAGTTTAGTTAGAAATTTCTACAGATATCACCTGAAGAAGGTCGAAGTGTACAATGGCCGAAACGTTGTGACAGTAAACTTAGTGTAAATAGTAAATAGTGTAAATAGTTGCAATCCCTCATCAGAGAAATATAGGCTGATACAATCAATATGTTTTATTGATTTGTATATATAACTGAATCTTCTTTATATCTTGCAACTTGCTTATTGGCCTCGGAAAACCCATACCTGCTTTGGGCTTGCCTATTTAAATTTTAAAGTGTATCAAACTAAGTCTCTTCTTATCAGCCTATCTACCGTTTTACTGTTTACATATGGTTAAGATTGATTAGTTAATCAATCAAATTATTTTTATATCTATTAATCTGTTCATAAAATAGATGCAATTTGCTGGATGGTGTAATGGACAGAAACTAGTGAATTTCTCTTTAAAAAAAATCTAATCCCACTTGAATGGAATAAGATTTCAAGAGATGGAGGAAATTTTTTAAAAATGTGACATGCCAACTGCTTGCTATCTCAAAAAAGGAGTTCCAGAAATATTAGCATCAATAGAAATGACACTGGCTAGTGTAGCTTCAAAATGAGATTACTTTAAAGGAGATTAAATAGAAAATTGATATCTGTTGTAGTTTTCTTTTTATAGCACCAGTCCCAGTACTTTCTATCATTTACACACACACATATATATATATATCACACACTTAGCATCATAGCCTGGCGTTGCCCGTGCAACTCAGAACATTTTAGTAGTAGGAGAAGATTTCACTTTTTATTTTACATAATTTGTTTTTGTTTGAAAAAACACTTTTCTTTAAAAAATATTTCTTTTGTTTCAAAATTACGGGGAAAAATATTCACATTTTTTGTTGACCAAATGAATTTTTAAAACGTCGGAATAAAAATTAAGTATAAAGGCTTATTTTTTTTTTTTAAAAGAAAAATATTTTAGTCACGTTTGACACATGTGATTTGATTTCTGTGATGTAAAATGGAATAAAAATTAAATATAAAAGCTCATTTTTTTCTTTTTAATAAAAAAATATTTTAGTCATGTTTGACACGTGTGATTTGATTTATGTGACGTAATTCAGCATCCATCTTAGATCTTAGATGTTTTACGGAGCAAATGTAAACAATCGTGTCCATTGGCCAAAAAAAAATTGCTGAACTTAAAACTCTAAAAGTATATGTTGACCTGGCTTCTCTGTAGATATGTGTCCCCAGAAAGTTTGAATGGCGTAAATTAAAAAATGTAGGTGTGCATAGAGATCAGTCACACACAGACTCACAGATTGCCTTATATATATATATATATATATATATATATATATATATATATATATATATATTTGTAATTGTTTCACTTTCAGTAAGGTGGGACCACCGCTGGTCCACAGGGGGTTACAGTGAGAGAAATGACAGCATACAGAGGATACTGAAGAAAAAGAAAAGATTAACATGTTTGAAAAAGATAGAAGATGCCAATTGATGTTGCAATTAAATTTTTGAAGATTGTCACTATCAGGGAAGCAAGTGTACAGAACGGAGTTCCATGGATGGGAAGTGTGAGAAAAAAAGCATATAATAATAAGTTATTTTTTGTGCATTATTGTAAACACACTTAGTCTGATAAAGTCCTAAAAGACGAAATGCTACAGACAAACTTTTTCCACTTTGTCATATAGCTTTCTTCCAAAAATGTTCTTCATATAAATTAATTTATATATCATTATCCCATATATATATATATATATATATATATATATATATATATGCCAATCTGTGAGTCTGTGTGCGACTGTTTCCTATGCACACCTACAATTTTTAAGCTATGGCATTCAAACTTTCTAGGGACACATATCTACAGGGAAGCCAGGTCAACACATACTTTTTGAGTTTAAGTTCAGCAATTCTCCCTTTTTGGCCAATGGAGCCGATTGTTTACATTTGCTCCATAAAACATCTAAGATGGTTTCTAAATTACGCCACAGAAATCAAATCACGTGTGTCAAACGCAACTAAAATATTTTGTTATTAAAAAGAAAAAAAAAAATGAGCCTTTATATTTAATTTTTATTTCAACATTTTAAAAATTCATTTGGTCAACAAAAAAATGTGAATATTTTTCTCTGTAATTTTGAAACAAAAGAAATATTTTAAAGAAAAGTGTTTTATCAAACAAAAAAAATATGTAAAAAAAAAAGTGCCAATGATTAATTTAATTCTTTAAGTTTGTTTTTTTTTCAAATTTAATATTTCATAATTCAGAAAATAAAATAATCTTTTTTTTTTCGCTAAATATTTCATGCAGGAAATCAACTGTCTGTAATTTGTGTTTTGAGTTGCACAGGCAACGCCGGGCTATGATGCTAGTATATATATATATATATATATATATATATATATATATAGTTGTCCAAATGCATGAATATAATTAAATAAAAAGTAAGTTTCATAAAATATCCTATAATTTTTCATTTTCAAACTTTATTTTATGATATGTGTATCTTCCACACCATTATTGTCCTTAAATATTCAGTAATTCTGTTTTTCATTAGCACTGAAAAATTAGAAATGATCATTCCAGATGTCATGATTATAGGCACTACTATGGCACAGCAGACATTTCAAAGAATAGGAATTGCTCTCCTGTCTTTAGAGGATAAAAGTTCTCTTGAGAATGCCTGAGAGTATCAATCATCCATTAAATTCTTCTGGCCTACTCAAAGGATTAGGTTGAAGAATTTAGTTTAGTGACACAAACATTATATATGGCTTCTGTATTGATTTCATGTCCTCTTTCTCTCCCACTCCTGCCACTGCCACTTTTATTTTTGACCATAGTATTGCTACCATTATTACCAATGGGGTTTCGACTAACACAGCAATTTCGTCCTTATATTACTACTTAAAGTGTTAATAATTCTCAAACGAAATACTACTACTACTACTACTCATTTTATCATAGTCACTTGATTCTATCCTATATAGAAATTTTTACTGAGTCTAGCATAAGAATTGTCCAACTCACAACATAAATGAAATACTCTGTGAGAAAAGCTTACATTATCCTTCAATGATGGACAGTTTCCGCACAAATGAAGAGGATACTTCCGGCAACAATCTTTAATTTGTTCTCAGGTGAGTAGGGATTTATACAGAGTTTTTCTTTTTTTTTCTAATTAGTACTGCTCCATGTAAGGCAGTAAATCCACTAAAATACAAGTTTTTACAGATTGTAGAAGAATTAAGAACAAAAATATTAAGAATGGGCGGAAAGAAGAAAGAGTAATCAGGAGGACAGCAGATAAGCAATTGACATTGCATTTAACTTTTGCAGATTAAGCTGGGCTGGAAAGCATGAATCCAGAATGAAGAGCTATGTGTGAGAAAAGAAACTGTTAGCATAGATTGTACAGCTGCCCTCTAGCAAGCTCAACTGTGAATTGATGAGATATCAATGTCGGTTTATTACTGCACTTAACTTCTTAAAGTCTAGTTACCATAGCAAAGTAGACGGGCATTGGATGCAGTGGATATTGACTCAGAGCAAAAAATTAGAGAGTCAAGTTTGAATTCTAGTTGAATTCATTGCATCAGAGTCGAGTTTGAATTCGTTGCATTCACTTATGCACAAATACCCTTGGGAAAGTTATTAATCTGTCTCATCTCCCTCCAGCTATGGTTTAAATAGCAGGGCAGATTGGGTTCTATAGCCTTGGTTGGTAACCAGTCTACTGCAGAAAGTAATGGCAACCTACTGCAGGAAATCTTCTGCCCAGTCAGTCTCATGATTGCCCAAGCATGTATTATGTATGGCACTGATTGACCATAGGAAAAGCTCATGTGTAACAGTTACCATGAAAGTACAGTAAAAGCACAGAGAGGCAACCTTACGGTGATAGGAATTTGACTGAAGCCAAGCTACCAGATCATGAACAATAATATTACTGATTCTTTTTTGGATTTTATCAAGGAGTTCAAGACAAAGAATGCGATAAAGAAATCTGAAGTAATTGGATTGGCAAAAGATACCTTCTGAAAGCTAAGCAAAATATTAAGAAACAGAAAATTTCATTAGAAACACAAAGGAAGTTTTCAGGACAATGAACCTAAAGGTTACTTATACTTAAAATCAGAATGAGGTAACTGAGATTTCTACAACACAATGAGGAAAGAAGGCTAGAAGAATTTGACACTCACAAGATATACTGAAGAGAAGAGGGACAAAGAGTAACAGCAAGTTAATAAGCTTATATAAATGGATAGCAGAACAATGAGCAAAAGGAATACTAAAAAGATAAATATTGCTGAAAGGTACAAAGGATAGGAAGTTGTGGAGCACCATGATCAACTATAATGAATGGATATGAAAAATAAGATCAGTCAGTAACATTTTCATAAATATCAACAAATATAAATTTCTCTGAGAAAATAAAATGAATAATTTTTTTTTCAATTCCCTTTTTACTGATTAAACTTATTTTATTCACTTGTTCTCAGCTTTTAAAATCAGTCACTGGAAGCACAATTGCTAGAACAAGTTGAAGATGTAGGAAAAATCTTTTCGATTCGAGCTCTCTGTTTTCATATTTGAAAATGGTTGGCTAGCAAAACAAAAAATGAAAATAAATCAAGAAGATAGAAGTCAATAATGAAAGAGAACAAATTGACTGATTGATTGATAGATACCTGCATGATTTCAAACCTTCTCCGAAGATTGATTTAATTCTCAATGCTACGTATCTTTACTACTCTTCTGACATTATCGCAAATAATGGCTACCTTTTAAAAATACATTTTCCTCGCTTCTGTTTTGCCTTTCAGTTTTTTATTTATCCTTTTTTGTTTTTAATTTAATCTATCAAAAGCTATTTTGTCTATGCAATTTTTGCCAACTTGAGAAGCAGACATTTTTCCTTTGTAAACCTTCTTTTTCAAGTTTATTCATCACTCTCTTATTCCTGAATTTTTGAAACTTTTTTATCATCCTTCCTTCAAAGACATTTCATCAAATTTGTTCAGTTTCTCTCTTATGCATACATTTCCTCTTCTCTTTTTAAACATCCTTTCTTTTTTCCAATATCCTTTCTTTCTTTTCTTAACATCTCTATTTTCCTTTTCTTAACATGCTTTCTTTTTTTCTTTTTCTTTCTTTCCCTAACATCTTCCTTCTTCTTTTTCTTAACACCTTTTCTTCTGTTTCATAAAATCCTTTCTTTATTCCTTTCATTTTCTAACAAACTTTTTTTTCCTAATATCTTTCTATTCATCCTTTTCTTAACATGCTTTCTTTCTTCTTTTCTCTAAAACCCTTTCCTCTTTCCTTTCTTTCATCCTTTTCCTACTATCATTTCTGTCTTTCTTTTCATAAGATTCTTTCTTTCTTCCTTTTCCTAACATCCATTTTTTAACATCTTTTCCTTATCTTAACATTCTTTTATATTTGTCTTAGCATTCTTTCTTTCTTCTTTTTTTTAACATCCTTACTTTCATCCTTTTCCTAACATCCTTACTTTCATCCTTTTCCTAACATCCTTACTTTCATCCTTTTCCTAACATCCTTACTTTCATCCTTTTCCTAACATCCTTTCTTCATCCTTTTCCTAACATCTTTTCTTCATCCTTTTCTTAACATCCTTTTTTTCATCTTTTTCTTAATGGCCTTTCTTTCTTTCTTTCCTTAACATTCTCTCTTTCTTCATTTTCCTAAGACTCTTTCTTTCTTCTATTTCCTAAAATCCTTTCTTTCTCACCCTTTTTTCTAACATTCTTTCTTCCTTTTCTTGACATCCTTTTATTCTTGTCTTAGCATCCTTTCTTTCTTTTCCTAAAATCCTTTCTTTTATCCTACTCTTAACATCCTTTTTTAAAATATCCTTTCTTTCTTTTCTTAACATCTTTCTTTCTTTTCTTAACATCTTTTCTTTCTTCCTTTTCTTAACATCATTTCTTTTACACTTTTCATAATATTTTTTCTTTCCTCTCTTTGAATCATTTTTTCTTCCTTATCATAATGTTATTTCTTACTTCCTTTTCCTAACATCTTTTTTTTCATTCTTTCCTTAACATCCTCTCTTTCTTCATTTTCTTAACACCCTTTCTTTCTTCCTGCCTTCTTCTAACAGCCTTTCTTTATTCCTATTGTAACATAGTTTCTTAACATCCTTTCTGTCATCTTTTGCTTAACATCCACTCTTTCATCCTTTTCTGAATGTCCTTTCTTTCTTCCTTTTTCTAACATTCTTTCTGCCTTCCTTTTGTTAAGATCCTTTATATCTTCATTTTTTAAACGTTCTTTTTTCATGCTTTTTTCTTTCCTTTCATAACATCCTTTCTTTCTTCTTTTTCCTATCATCTTTTCTTTCTTTTTTCCTTCCTTTTTCTAACTACTTTTCTTACTTCCTTTTCTTTCTTCTTTTTTTAATTTCTTAAAGTCCTTTCTTCCTTTCTTTTTAACTTTCTTTCTTTCTATCCTTTGCCAATCATCTCCCTTATCGTTCACTCAAACATCTCATCAGTCAATCCATTTCTACATCCAAATCTTTTTTTAGTCCTTCACATAGTCATGAAAATAGAACTTGGTGAGGATCCAACTCGCTACACTTGTTGTCTCCAAGATTAGCTTTCTAACCATCTCTCTACAGTAGGTAATCAATTTATATGTGGCACTACATAAAACACAACATATCTTTGCCAAAGAAAGTATATAATACTAGATAAAGAGGCTCTTTATTTCATGATGGAGAGATTTTGTAAGAAGTGAGAAATATTCAGTGTCTGTCTGCACATGCATGTGTGCATGTGCCTGTTTGTTGAAATTAAAGCCATGAAGAGAGAAAAAAATGCGTTCATAATTTTTGTTGTGTGTTTTATTTCATTTCTCAAGAATTATCTAAACTCCAGAACTCATTTGGAAAGGGATAATTCTGCAGAAGATGATGTTATATATATATATAATGATTTAATTGCAAGCAAAACAGTAAAGGCCCTAAAATTCAAGGGTTTACTAAGTGAAAAAAAGAAGAGAAACAAAACAATAGAAGAGCAATCAAGAAGACAGTACATACATTATTTACATAGTTTAGACTGTTCTCATCATTGTTGCCATGTTTATGACATTTCAGCTGTTGTACACTCTGGCCTTCTTCAGGTGCTAGCAATTTTATTTTGATGACTGGATATATCATTGTCATATCATTCCATGCATGAGGCTACTTCCAGTAGCCATGTAGTTATCTCCCTTTAACTTTTTTAAGTGATTTGTTCACCGCTGCACATGGAATGAAAATGTTTTCCTAGCATCTTTTACATTTTTCTGGATCATGTATATGTTGTCTCTTGATGTTTCTCCAACCACATTTTCCTTTACATTTTGGACTGATGGATCCGGTTTGTTTCTTTGCCTTGATGACATGACTGTCAGTTGAAAGGTTGACACCAATAACATCTGCAATCTCTTTATAAGACTTGCCAGTGTGTTTGTGCAGTGTTACAATTTTTGTACGCTTCTTTATCGCAGAAAATAGCTATAGGACATCTAATTGACAAATGAGACAATCATGTCTGGCCATGATAAAAATCTGATGCAATCATGAATGACACTATATTTTTCAAGGAAAAACAAATTTCACCATACACTCCAAAAATAGATTCATATTACTGCAAACCACTGCAAATAATCTAATCTGAGGAAAAAATAGAAATTGATTACACCCTATAACTTCAGTTGGTCTAAAACAGGCTGTATGGTGAAAGAAAGAAAACTAAAGCAGTTGTTTCAATTAAATTGAACAAGTGTGTGTATATATATATATATATAGTCATCCTCAGACAGATCCATTTTGCTGTATCACAGCTCATCAGTACGGTTAGACTCCGATTGCTTTTACGCCATGATTGAAACCCAACTGAATTGGCGTCAGTCGGTGATTCTACCTCAGGGCTATGGGCGCTCGGTAGAAGAAGGCAGACTTTTTAGTGTGTATATTATCATTATACCTGCCCAAAAGTTTGAGGGCTCTAATTCATTACTGAATGAGTGATGAGTACTTGCCAGAGTAGCTACAGTTTTTCAAAGTCTACCATTCTTCCAGAGTGCTCAATCAGGGTGTGAGAGCGTAAATAGTCATAAAAAGCGGTTTAAACTAATGGATATATATTCCACAGTTTAATATTTACTTTTATAAAAAAATGCCCAATACAGAAGTAAAGCATTTATAGATATATAGTTATTATTATTGTTGTAAAATAATATACTGCAACTCAAAGGCTATTAAGTTTTGGTGTTCAATAGACTATGATCTACCTGATGATGGTGCATTGAAAACTGAAATTTGTTAGCTTTTGAATTGCAGTATGCTAATAATAATAATAATAATAATAATAATAATAATATATATATATATATATATATATATATATATATATATATATTATTATTATTATTATTATATAGTTATTATTATTATTATATATATATATATATATATATTATTATTATTATATATATATATATATATATAGTTGTTATTATTATTATTATTTTATATATATATATATATATATATATAGGCTGTGATGGATAAATTGTTGTGAAATTTAGTCAAAAATTAAAATAACTATTGACATCTAATTTTTACAGATGTATTTACCAAAATTACACAAAAATATCTTGAAATGCTGAAGAGTAAATTTATTCTATAAAATTGGCACTGGCTTAAACCATGGACTTCAGACAACTTAGGAATCTCCTGAATCGCTTCGGGACAGTCTCCTTGTTTAAGTTGGTGAATGCTGCCATAATCCTTCCTTAAAGTTTATCTTTGGTGTTACAAGGAGTTTTGTTGGTCTCTTACTCAACTGTGGCCCACACATAATAATCAAGGGGGTTGCAGTCTTGGGGATTTATGTAGTGTTGTGGTCACAGAAATTGTCTAACAGTCATGACTTAGTTTTCCTGCTTGTGTGGCATGGTGTAGAGTCCTGTTACCATATATAGGGTCTTCTAGCAGCCACCCTCTTGATCCAGGGTAACACTACCTCCTCAAGGCACTCAATGTAAGTCTCCAGATTGAGTTTAAGCCTCTATGGGAAGATGAATAATGGCATAACATTGCTGTTACTAGTTATCATTCAAAACACCTTTGTAATTATAATAAGACTCAGCCAATTCTTTTGAAATTCTCTACACTGTTCTCAGATTGACACCAAAACTGTCTGAAATCTTTGCATTGGATCTTTTGGTGCAAATGCCAAGCAGTACAGCATGCTGTTTCTAATTTTCTGGCAGAGTGAATTGCATAATAGTGCTCTTTTTCTAACAGACAGAGCACTACTGGTGCATGTACAAAATTAAAAATTTAGTGTATCAAGACAGCAAATAATTAATCATAATCATGAGCTCATGATTAAACATAATAGACATTCATTGTCTCTTATATTTAGCAGTATATGTTTAGAAAATTAAAAATATAAACAATTTACCCATCACACCCTGTACAGATACACACATGCATTGGTGGGATAAAGATTTTTTAGAAATGGATTCTCTCTTATTTTATATACCTCAACAACACATGGCACAGTGGATAAAAGTGTTGGTTGGATCCAATGACTTGACCCAAGAGTTTATGAGTTCAATACCTGGTGACAACAGTAGTAAACAAATAACTTAGAGAGTTGTATTAAAGGGAGATAACATCTGAAAGTGCATGGCTCATAGAATGAGAACAATATACCCCAGTAATTGAAATAAAAGGTTCTGTTCAACATTCCAATCATCTGAAGAAGGCTGGAGCATACAATGGTTGAAACATTGTGAATATAGCAATAAAGATGAGGACAGTTGTCTAAAGAATATAAACAATATAAACAATATAAACAATATAAACAATATAAATAATATAAACAATATAAACAATATAAATAATATAAACAATATAAACAATATAAACAATATAAACAATATAAATAATACCTCATCTCAGAAGTATAGACACATTTTTTTATCTGTTAAAGTAGGAACTCAATTTTTTATGAATGTGTCTAAAGCAACAAATAAGTTCTGTAAAGTTATATCAGTTTAGTAGAAGGTTACTAGTTTTCTTTCTCAGTCTGCCATCATCACTATGTTATATGCATAGTGTTAAGATTGTGACCACCAATACTAAATCCTTCTAAGGTCTTCAGCTCCTGTAGGATAGCCTAATTGTAGAGGTTGAATAAATCTGATAAAAACAGACAAATGTGTCTTTTTATGTACTAATATGTAGTAATAGGTATTACTGTGTATTTTAATATGTTTTTATTCTTCCTTTCTTGTTGGTTTATCATTGATCTTAAACAGGAATCAAAATAAATCTCTACTTTTGTTCAGAAGACAGGTAAGGAGTGTGAATTGGGTAACAGGCAAACTTTGATACTTTGTGATAGTAAATTTGTTTTAACCTCTTGTAATGAAGGTGAATTGAAATAGCCAAGAACACATTCCAGAAGCGCAGTAGAGTATTAAGAGACAGGAGAATTTCACTAGAAACAAAGAAGAGAGTTCTGGATTGCTATGTGATGTCTGTCCTTCATTATGGCAGTGAATACTGGACAATATCATCAAAGATGAAGGAAAAGCTTGAAGCAGTTGAAATGTGGTTCTACAGAAGGATGTTGCAAATATCATGGATCAAGCATGTGAGCAATGATGAGGTTTTAGAATGAAAAGGATGAGACAGCTTAAGTTCTTGGGACATGTAATAAGAAAGGAATGCTTAGAGAATCTGATACACGCAGGTTAGATAAAGGGGAAAAAGAGACAGGGAAAAGCTGCAGATAACATATTTGAAGGGCCTGAGCAGGCGGATGGCAGAGCGGGGTTTGGATAGGGTAACAGGAGAAAGTGTGCTAAGAGCCACCAGGGATAGGGAGACGTGGAAAGCCATGATTGCCTACGTTCTGAAGGGACATGGCACATAGAAGAAGAAGAATCACGTGATGGAGATGGCTTTTCTTCTTTTACTTTTTTTTTTTTTGTTTAGAAAAAAGAACCTGGAACCCAATCTTAAACAGGAATAAAGGGATGTTCATATTTTCTCTGTCTTCTCTCTTTCATTCTCTCTTTATCGCTATATTTTCTGTCTTTCATTCCCACTTTTTTCCTACCTTCTCGCTCTTTCTTTTATTCCCTATTTATCTCTACTCCTTTTTAAAAGACCAGGGAGGAGTGTGAACCGGTTTGCCTCTCCTTTTTATATTCTTATCTGGTTTTGTTGAACAAGAGTAGATGTTTGTTTCTCACTTCTTGTTTAGGATTGGGTTTCCAGTTCATTTTAATGTCTTCTCATTCTCTTTCACTCCCAATTCTTTGCATCTTAGTGGCATTATCACCTTGTTTAGAGTGAATTGATTAATAAAGACAAAAAATATATAATGGCCATGAAAGAAGGCAAACTTTCTTTCTGATATATTAATTCTTTCTCGGTTCTGCATATTAAAACTATGAAAATCAAAAACTAAAAACCTAACATGAAATTAGTTTTGTTTGAGCCCTTCTCAGATACACTTTATTTTTTTTTCTAGCACAGCAAATAATATTCGTTACGTATTTGATTGATTAATAGCAAAAAATAAAATGAGAGTAAGTAAAAAAAAAAAGAAAAATTAGTAAAAAAAAGAATTTCAGAGAACTGTATCATTATTACCTTCTAGAATTGTTAGTTTTACTTGTATTCATTACTATAATAGAGAGAGTGAAATGAGAGCAACAAATAAGAAGCATGAGAGGGAGACAAATAGAGATAAATAGTGAGTGAATGAGAGAGAGAGAGAAAAGGTAGAAACAAAGTGAGAATAAAAGAGTGAGAGAAAACAGTAAATAAGAGACAAAGAAAGAATGAAAGAGAGAAAAAATAGAGAAAATAAGAGATAGAGAATGAAAGAGAGAAAAAATAGAGAAAATAAGAGATAGAGAATGAAAGAGAGAAAAAATAGAGAAAATAAGAGATAGAGAATGAAAGAGAAAAAAGAGAGAAAATAAGAGATAGAGAATGAAAGAGAGAAAAATAGAGAAAATAAGAGATAGAGAATGAAAGAGAGAGAAAAAATAGAGAAAATAAGAGAGAATGAAAGAGAGAGAAAAAATAGAGAAAATAAGAGATAGAGAATGAAAGAGAGAGAAAAAATAGAGAAAATAAGAGATAGAGAATGAAAGAGAGAGAAAAAATAGAGAAAATAAGAGATAGAGAATGAAAGAGAGAGAAAAAATAGAGAAAATAAGAGATAGAGAATGAAAGAGAGAGAAAAAATAGAGAAAATAAGAGAGAGAACAAAAGAGAGAGAAAAATAGAGAAAATAAGAGATAGAGAATGAAAGAGAGAGAAAAAATAGAGCAAATAAGAGATAGAGAATGAAAGAGAGAAAAAAATAGAGCAAATAAGAGATAGAGAATGAAAGAGAGAGAAAAATAGAGAAAATAAGAGATAGAGAATGAAAGAGAGAGAAAAAATAGAGCAAATAAGAGATAGAGAATGAAAGAGAGAAAAAAATAGAGCAAATAAGATTGTGATAGCAAAAAAAATAGAAATAATTAGACAGAAAAGGTAAAGAAAAATAAAGAGAGAATGAAAAAGAGAATGAGATGGAGAAAATAGAAACAAAGAGAGAGAGAGAGAGAGAATAGAGATAAATAAATGAAGGCAAAGAGTGAATGAAAAAAAGAAGTAGAGAAAAATCAAGAGACAAAGAGAGAATGAATGACATAAATAAGAAAATTAAAAAGATGAAAATTAGATCCAATTTAGCTTTTTCTGTTTATCTTGGAAAATAAAGATTTTGTTATCTGCATTCACCGTTCCTTTCAATAAGCAAGGAACCAATCACTTCAGTTTTGCATATAAAGAGTTATATATAACTAGTAAGATTGGTACATCAATTTGTTTTTTTGTTTTTTTTTCAGTTTATTTGTCCTTTGTGGCTTATTAAAAGCCCAAGAATATTTTGGAATGTACAAATAGACTAAACTATCGCCCGGTTCACACTCCACCCACGTCTATTGAACAGGTGTAGAGGCTCATCCCTTGTTCCCTGTTTAGGATGTGGTTTCCGGCTTTCTCTTTTAGTTTTTTCACTCTTATGTAACCCCCTGCACATCAGTGGCATTGCCACCTTGCTCTCGGCATGATATGATTAAAAAAAAAAAAGTACCTTGTGATTGTAAGCTGACCTCTATCTAAGTTTGAGTTTTGTTTAACGGCATATCAATACTGTGGATTATTTAATACCAAAAAGGTGGGGTTTTAGGGTATTTTTTTTATAATGTTCGGTTATAGTGAGAAAGTTGATTTAGTCAGATTTTAATGAATTTTTTTAATTTCTTTTATTTTAGAAAACTGAAAATGTCTTCTAGTTTTGTATTCAAAAATGTTTTGCTGAGAATTTTTTCCTTCAAAAATGTGTTCTGGTAATAATTTTGTTTCTTCAAAAATGTATTATTGGTAATATTTTTATTTCAAAAATGTATATATTTCTATAAAAATCTATTTTTATGTCAATATTTCTATAAAAGTGTATTTTTATACTTTCATAGTGTTTTGACCCCACTTTTGAAATTAGGGTCCCAGCATTGGGCAAATAGCTAACAGGTGCTACCACTCCGAGTCAGAGTGGTCTTGGGAACAACAGCAATTAAAAGCTGTTTCCATGCTCCACACAACCTGCCAATTAGAGGCCTTACTTCTGGATGAAATTTACTGTCATACACAGGACCCCCTATCTAAATACTGACCATATAGAAGACTTTAATTTTCAGTGTCTAGAGAACTGGTGTTTTCAGCACAATTTGACTACAAACTCAAAGAGATAGGTTGATTTTTTTTTGCGGCTTAACCCACTGTGTGTTATTTTAAGTCCATGCATATTTTGGTAGCTTACAGTACCTGATGTTCTAAAGCAAGCCCCATCTAAATGCTGACCAGGATTGACTTGAGTGATCAAAGGAAAGCTGATATTTTCAGCATGATTAGTCTGTAAATGCACGCATACACACACATATATATGTACACAAACACAATAATGTGAAGAAAGGACAATAAAAAATTAACTGTTCCTTAATGTTTTTTTTTATTTTTATTTTTTTATAGTACCCAATACAAAAGTAGAGCTAAATAAAAGGCACTTAAAAAAAAAACTAATAAAACCCCCACAGTAAAATGGAAAATTTAAAAAATTAAAACATAGATATGTAGGTCTTTAAATGACCCATGCCCTTTGTGCTTACATGAAAACTTATATTTTACCAGAAGTATAAAAAATAAAGATTTATAAACGTTAGAAAACTGAATCCTTTATTTCAATCACTGGGGTATATTGTTCTTATTCCATGAGACATGCTACTTCCAAATGTCTTAGTTATCTTCCTTTAACTCAATTCTCTTAGTTATTTGTTCACCACTGCTGTAGCCATTGGAAATATGGCCCACTGGATAAAAGTGTTAGTTTCAGTGATTTGACCTCAAGAGTTGTGAGTTCAATACTTGACTACAGCAGTAGTGAACAAATGACATAGAGAGTTGAGTTGACAGGAAATAAATAAAACATCAGGAAGTAGTTCTGTCTCATAGAATGTGAAGAATATATACACCAGTGTTTGAAATAAATGGTTTGGTTCAAAATTCCAATTGTGATGAAGCCTTATGAATATGACAAAAACAATGAAGACAAGAGTCCTAACAATGTTAATAGTGAAAATGAGTTTGCTTTTCTTTGCTTAATTTTTCTAACTCATATTCCATCCATTCTTCAGTTGCTGAAAAAGGGGATAAAATTGTTTGTCAGAAAGAACATTGCGTCAATGTAATTGTTTTCAATAGTGCACAGAAATCATTTATTGAAAATGTCCACTAATTCAAATCACTCAATTATGATGACATGAAATGGTCATTTCAAGAAAAAGCAGATGGGTTTGTGGGGCTTTCAAAGAAGATGAAAATGAGAAAAAAAATTACCAAACTAGCTACTTTTAGGCCTGTTGTATAAGTTTTTTCTTTATCCCCAAATCTATGGGTTTCAGTTATACTACTGAAATCGTTTATGAAGGCCAACAAAACTATATCAGGAAACACAATATCTACTTTGATTTTACAAATGTAGGGGGTAGGTATTTTAACGTATTTTTAATAAACAGTGACACTTTCTCAAATATATAGATTTATATATATATATATATATATATATATATATACACACACACACACGCAACCGGCCATAATTATTAGGCCACCCCAGTGTTTTAAAAAAATGATGTACTTCATACTTTTTTTAGTATTTATTGCCAATGAATAATTGTAAATGAAAATAGAATGGTTCTTTTGTTAATACTGCACAATAACATGTGCACCAAATGAATTTATAAATATTTAATAATTACCTATATTGCTGTTTCATCAATGAAAGAATGAAGAAAATGTAGGGTCATTCAGACAAGTTCATCTTTGCTTCCTTGTCTTGTAAAAGTAATAATAACAAAAGAACCATTCTATTTTCATTTGGCAATAAATACTAAAAATAGTATGAAATACATCATTTCTTTTAAAAAAATTGTGGTGGCTTAATAATTATGACTGGTAGTGTGTATATATATATATAATTTATTTGAACATTATTTTAAATTGATAGTTGTATTAGTGTAGATATTTTATTTATGAGAAATTTTGTTAGGAAAATGTGTCTCAGTTGGCAAGATTCAAACTCGTGACCCCTAACAACATAGGGGAAGCCACTAATTGATTTGGTACATCTTAGACTACTCGACCATGAATGGTTTCACATTCTAAACAAAGTCAAATCAAGCCTTCTATACACAATTTCATTTGTGATCAAGTGGTCTAAGATGCACCAAATCTATTGGTGGTTTCCACTGTGTTGTTAAGGGTTGCTGTTTCCTAACAAAATTTTTCATTGATAATCAGGCAGGTAGAAGTGTGTGTATATATATATATATATATATATATATATATATATATATATATATTATTTCATTAAAAACAGTATATTTACTCAAATATGAGTATCAATTAAAAATAATGTTCAAACAAATAAAATTAAATATGTCCGTTGTTAATTTCATTTTGTTAATCTCCGGAAGTTTTTGTAATATATATATATATATATATATATATATATATATATATTTCTGAGATAAGTTATTTACATTGTTCAGACTGTTGTTCTCTTCTTTATTGTTATATTTGTGATGTTTTGGCAGTTGTACATACTGACCGTCTTTAGGTAACTGAAATTTTGAATTAAACCCTTTCAATCACTGGGGTAGAATGTTTCCTTTCCATGAGTCGTTCTACTTACATAAGACATTCAGAAGTAGCATGACCCATGGAACAAGAACAATCTACCCAGGTGATTGAAATAAAAGGATCAGTTCAAAATTCCAGTCACATGAAGAAGGTCGGAGTTTACATTGGCTGAAATGTTTGAAATATGACAAAAGTCTTCACAGTGTAAATAATACATATATATAAACATACATTTATAGCACAAGGTTTCCGGCTTTCTCTTTTCCAATCTTCTCACATAGGTTTTTTTTTTCAATTGGAGTAAATAGATCTATCTATCGCTCAGTTCACACTCCACCCACGTCTATTGAACGTCTTGTTCCCTGTTTAGGATGTGATTTCCGGCTTTCTCTTTTCCAATCTTCTCACATAGGTTTTTTTTCAATTGGAGTAAATAGATCTATCTATCGCTCAGTTCACGCTCCACCCACGTCTATTGAACGTCTTGTTCCCTGTTTAGGATGTGATTTCCGGCTTTCTCTTTTCCAATCTTCTCACATAGGTTTTTTTTTTTTCAATTGGAGTAAATAGATCTATCTATCGCTCAGTTCACACTCCACCCACGTCTATTGAACGTCTTGTTCCCTGTTTAGGATGTGATTTCCGGCTTTCTCTTTTCCAATCTTCTCACATAGGTTTTTTTTTTTCAATTGGAGTAAATAGATCTATCTATCGCTCAGTTCACACTCCACCCACGTCTATTGAACGTCTTGTTCCCTGTTTAGGATGTGATTTCCGGCTTTCTCTTTTCCAATCTTCTCACATAGGTTTTTTTTTTCAATTGGAGTAAATAGATCTATCTATCGCTCAGTTCACACTCCACCCACGTCTATTGAACGTCTTGTTCCCTGTTTAGGATGTGATTTCCGGCTTTCTTTTCCAATCTTCTCACATAGGTTTTTTTTTTCAATTGGAGTAAATAGATCTATCTATCGCTCAGTTCACACTCCACCCACGTCTATTGAACGTCTTGTTCCCTGTTTAGGATGTGATTTCCGTTTCTCTTTCCAATCTTCTCACATAGGTTTTTTTTTTCAATTGGAGTAAATAGATCTATCTATCGCTCAGTTCACACTCCACCCACGTCTATTGAACGTCTTGTTCCCTGTTTAGGTGATTTCCGGCTTTCTCTTTTTCCAATCTTCTCACATAGGTTTTTTTTTTCAATTGGAGTAAATAGATCTATCTATCGCTCAGTTCACACTCCACCCACGTTCATTGAACGTCTTGTTCCCTGTTTAGATGTGATTTCCGGCTTTCTCTTTCCAATCTTCTCACATAGGTTTTTTTTTTTTCAATTGGAGTAAATAGATCTATCTATCGCTCAGTTCACACTCCACCCACGTCTATTGAACGTCTTGTTCCCTGTTTAGGATGTGATTTCCGGCTTTCTCTTTCCAATCTTCTCACATAGGTTTTTTTTTTTCAATTGAGTAAATAGATCTATCTATCGCTCAGTTCACACTCCACCCACGTCTATTGAACGTCTTGTTCCCTGTTTAGGATGTGATTCTGGCTTTCTCTTTTCCAATTTTCACATAGGTTTTTTTTTTCAATTGGAGTAAATAGATCTATCTATCGCTCAGTTCACACTCCACCCACGTTTATTGAACATTCTTGTTCCCTGTTTAGGATGTGATTTCCGGCTTTCTCTTTTCCAATCTTCTCACATAGGTTTTTTTTTTTCAATTGGAGTAAATAGATCTATTCTCCATCGCTCAGTTCACACTCCACCCACGTCTATTGAATGTCTTGTTCCCTGTTTAGGATGTGATTTCCGGCTTTCTCTTTTCCAATCTTCTCACATAGGTTTTTTTTTTCAATTGAGTAAATAGATCTATCTATCGCTCAGTTCACACTCCACCCACGTCTATTGAACGTCTTGTTCCCTGTTTAGGATGATTTCCGTCTTCTTTTCCAATCTTCTCACATAGGTTTTTTTTTTCAATTGAGTGCAAATAGATCTATCTATCGCTCAGTTCACACTCCACCCACGTCTATTGAACGTCTTGTTCCCTGTTTAGGATGTGATTTCCGGCTTTCTCTTTCTCTTTTCCAATCTTTTCCCTATTACGTAGCCCCCTGCACATCAGTGACGTTACCGCCTTGCTCGGGGTGATATGATTAAAAAAAACAGAAGTCAGAGTTTCATGCGCTATGCAATCATCAGGTGCTTATAAGGAAATGCTCATTATATGCATGTGATGATTGCGTAGTGCATAAAACTCAAAGTTGTGCTATAGACATAGAATAATATGTATATTTATTAATATGTGAAATTCTACTCCAGCAGCTTCTTTTCTCTCACTTCCCACCTGT
Organism: Ascarosepion bandense; assembly: GCA_037127315.1. NCBI lineage: Eukaryota > Metazoa > Mollusca > Cephalopoda > Sepiida > Sepiidae > Ascarosepion > Ascarosepion bandense. Next base: position 1,252,274 of record JBBBDQ010000216.1, read on the forward strand.
GAAATTCCCTTCTGTTTACTTGCTACCCCAATAGCTACAATTTCTAAGAATTTAAATGTAAAGTCAATAGTCACCTCCAATCTCACTAACTTATATCCTCTCTCTCATGCTCCTTTCTCCATACACTCCACTCTCATCAGTATTCTCATCCTTCTCTTACCCACTTCCTGACACCCCCTATAACCTGTCACTCTTTTTCATAACTTGCCTCCTATGTAACCCCCTGCACAACAGTGGCAGTAAAATGCCTTGCTTGGGGTGATATGATTAAAAAATAAAAAAGATTTTATATATATATTGACCCCTGTATAATATTGATTAGGAGGTGGTTTATCGTACATATCATTCTTGCCATTGCTGAAATTTTAAGTCTAACTGTGCTTAGGTTCATCATTTGGTCTCTATCAATGACTTCAAAAGTTTCTATATACACAAAAGAATTCAAGGATGCACCTCATTTCTGTATATACTTTCATGTCAGAATCATTTTACTACTCTACCACTCAACTGCTTTTTTAAGGCCCCCTGAGTTATGAGTTATTGTATGGAAGATTTAATCTCTTGTCAAACTATGGACATATGTTTCTTAGAAAGCATAATGAAATAAGACTTAATTTTTGAATATCTGTTGCTCATTTGTTAATTACTTGTTTGTTTGCTGTTTTTTATCTGATAAAAATTCCAGATCATGTCAGGTACCTTTACTAGTACATAAATGTAGTGAGGCTTAACTGAAGTGATGAATATTTTTTATGAATCTCAAGAAACATAGATTTTCCTCAATAGCTATGTAAGAATTTGTTCTGTTTAAAAGCCTTGCATTGTTAGAAAAAAAAAAAAACTCGTTGCAGCAGGACTGATTTGCAGTCGTCTGAACTCATTGATCTATTGCATCAGCATCTTTCCTCACAATTGTCAGCATTAAATCTCCATGCAATTCTGTTTTCCATTTGTGGATTGAATCACCCATTAATCAGGTCTCTGACTGCTTTTGTCCACAAAGATAAAATCATCCAGTTGCTTCGTTCATTTGCCATTCTTGTTTTTTGTTACTTGAGATGTGCAGCTGTCTGCTTGATACAGCACAGGAACTTGGTTTTAAAATATTTCAATCCATTTAAAAAAAAAAAAATAGCTGAATTAGCAGGTCTTGTAATTAAAATACATTAACAAATGCAAAAATAAATATAAATTAATAAAAAATACCACACCAAGAGTGCTTGATGTATAATAACAGAGCTTGTCTATACTTCTGGGATAAGGTAGTATTTACACTATTTACATTATTTGGACTATTGTCCTCATCTTTACTACCATGTTTATGATGTTTCGGCTGTTGTACGCTCTAACCTTCTTCAGATGCTAGGAATTTTGAAATGAATTCTTTATTACAATCATGGGGGCTATATCATTCTCATTACACATGCGATGCTTCTTCTGGTAGCTATGTAGTTATCTCCCTTTAGGCTAGGCTACAAAGATCTCCTAAGCCAACCAAGCATAGAAATGAATACAACATGGGAACCAGTAATACAGAGTGCGAGATAAAAATCATTAGCATCAAAGAATGCAATATGAGCTCTGGTAAAAAATGATTACTGAGGCATTAGGTTTATAAGTTTCAGTAATGCACATGCCAGTGACCTCAGGAACACCTGGCCCAGTAGATACAGATGTTGGTTAGTTTCAGTGACTTGATCCAAATAATTGTGAGTTCAATACCAGGTTACAGCAATGGTGACCAAATCACTTAGAAGAGCTAAGTTAAGGGGAGATAACTACATGTCTACCAGAAGTAGAATTGCACATGGAATGAGAATGATATACCCCAGTGATCATAATAAAGGGTTCAGTTCAAAATTTCTAACAGAAGGAAGAAGGCTGGAGTGTACAATGGTCAAAACAACATAAACATGGCAGTAAAGATGAGGACAATAGTCCAAATAATGTAAATAGTGAAATAACAGCTGTAACTTAGATAGATAGTGTAGAAGTCAAATAACTTAACTTTCAACATGGCTGTCTCCTTTTGTCTCCCTGTAGGAAGGTGAGCATTCAAGAGTGTGAGACTCACCTTCCTGATGTTTCCAACTAGCGTCCAGTTGGCAGACAAAAATAAACAGGGTTGTAACTGAATACATGTCCCTATGTTCACACTCCACCTACATCTATTGAACAGGTGAAGAGGCTCATCCCTTGTTTCTTGTTTAGGATGCGGTTTCCGGTTTTCTCTTTTCCAATCTTTTCACTTTTATTTTTTTTTTCCCAATTGGAGTAGATAGACTAAACTATCACCCGGTTCACACTCCACCCACGTCTACTGAACAGGTGAAGAGGCGCATCCCTTGTTCCCTGTTTAGGATGTGGTTTCCAGCTTTCTCTTTTCCATTCTTTTTACCCTTACGTAGCCCTCTGCGCATCAGTGGCGCTATCGCCTTGCTTGGGGTGATATGATTAAAAAAAAAAAAAAAAAAATGTGGCCCAAAGACAAATGGTGGATATTGTGCTCAATATTTATGGAGCTCAATGTACACACTGAAATTATCAGCCAATCACTGCTTACGGAATAAACATGCCTGTAACAGAATAGAATCTCCCAGGTTATTATTTAAACTGCCTACCAATTTGACCTGGGGTGTTTTTGGTCAGTCATACCCAACTTCTATTTTAGTTGAGTACTGGCTAGTTCTTCCACAAAATCTTTACAAATAATAAATATAAATGTAGCACAACTCTTCTGTATTTCATGCAAAATGTAATCGTCAGGTTGGGATTGAACCTGATAATCATTACCTATTTGTTCTTTAGCCTACCATATATAATTTTTTCTCACTGTTTCAGTTGAAATAAACAATAATTCATGAAGATTATGCATAGTGGGTGTGCATTTTATCATTTTCAGATTTGGCAGAATGAAAAGCAGAGAAAAACAAACAAAAATGTCTTTAGATGAATGCAGAAATTTGATATTCTCCAGGAACAAAAGTGTTGGCAATCTTTTTTCTGTCTTGCCAATACTAAATATTCTGATAATTTTTTATGAAATCCATTGGATTTTCTCCTTTGTAGAATTTTCTTGATTTCAAGGGCTGTTATGGCAGTAATATTTTTCTCAAAATCAATATTGTTGCTCTAGTATCTTTAATAAAAGGAGCACTAAACATCTGCATTTGGTATATCCTATGACTCAGTAGTTACTACCATTCTGATTTGAAATTGAATCCGCTTTCTGAAGCTGGTGCTCTGTTCTCTATCAGCTAATGATGAATATTAAAAAATGTAGAGTTTGGCTCTTTAGAAGCTTTATATATATATATATATATATATATATATATACACACACACACTACCGGCCATAATTATTAGGCCGCCTCAGTTTTTTTTAAAGGAAATGATGTGTTTCATACAATTTTTAGTATTTAATGCTAAATAAAAGTAGAATGTTTTTTTTTTATTATTACATTGCAAAATTTTACAAGGCAAGGAAGAAAAGATGAACTCGTCCGAATCACCCTAAATTTTCTTCATTCTTTCATTGATGAAACAGCAATATAGTTAATCATTAAATATTTATAAATTCATTTGATGCACATGTTATTGTGCAGTATTAACAAAAGTACCATTCTGTTTTCATTTACAATTATTCATTGGCAATAAATACTAAAAAATAGTTGTGTATATATATATATATATATATATATATATATATATGTACACACACACCAACACTTGTGTGTTTTCAAATTTATTTATCTATATCTACACATACATACACTTGTGCATCCTCAAATAAATAACTAAATAATGTGTGCGTTCAAATATATGGTGGTTTTTCTATATATATATATATATATATGTTCAAATAATTGTGTGTGTATATATATATATATATTCTAAGGGAATGCCTTCATAATCATTAAAAGCTTACCTTTCAAGTCAACAATCAACTATTATCCTAAATATACCTATAATATGCAACACTTGCTTTCCAACCCCTCACACCAAACCCTCTACTTTGAGTTGGCACTTCGGCCTTGTATTAGGTGAAAAATAGTCAAACAAAATATTCGCAAGTTTTTTTTTATGAAATACTTTAAGAGAATAATAGAGGAGAGCAATGGCTAACTGCAGTCAAGCTATGATGTATCTGCTGGGACATTTGTTGGGATATGAATGCTTGTGTCTTTTATTGGAAATCCAAGAGCATTTTGCAAAAAAAATAAAATAGTGTAAAAAAAATTTAATGAAAGGAATTATTAAAAAAAAACACACACACAGATAAACAATGCTGTTGGCTATTTAAGCACTTGCAATGTAACTCTAAAAACTTTGAATAAAGATAATGAGTGTTGACTTTGTGACATTTTAAAATGTAGCACATTCTTTCTTTTGTAAAAAATTGAAGATATGTCAAAACATGTGCAGGTTTGGGAATATATCTGCTTTTTCATGTTTATATACAACTGATTTTACATGTTTATATATGATGTAATGAATAGATAATGAATATGTATACACCTTGGTTCCCCCTCACTGGAATGTGAGTGGTTGGTATCAGCCATAAATATAAATGAAGCAAAGATATCCAGAGTGAGAGAGAGATCATCCACTACTATTGACTACACCTACATCAAGGAATGGGATTTTGTTATTAATATTAATTTCTAATGTAAATTTGAGGACAATAATAATTAATAACAAAATCCCATTCCTTGCTGTATTCATTGATTCTAGCACACATAGATTTACTACTTCTCTATATAGAAAACCAACTAGCATAAACTCGTGTCTTCTTAATTATAATAGTGAATGCTATAAACCTAACACTATTAACTATTGCAACCAAATACATAATAATTACAAACAAGATGAAAAAACTTTCAAAAACATAATACATAGAAATGTTAAACCAGCAGATAGTAATAATCAAATTAAACTCATTATATATTATAAAAAATTCAAAACAATTGATGTCATAGACTCTAATAACCCTACAAGCACTAAACTAAATTCTCTACAAAAACCAATATAGTGTATCAATTTACATGCCCGTTCAGAGATTGTATCTCTGGTATTAATAATAAACCCATTACATATATTGGTTTTACTACAACCACACTCTCCCGTGGACTTACCTGTCACCTTTCTGATTAGAGTACAATTAAACAACATTTCTCAGAAAAACATAAACATGTAGGTAATATCAAACAGATTTTAGTTAACAATACAATAATCCTTACTCATACACACAGTAAAAAGAACCTTCAGATATTGGAGGCCATCTACATTAAATATAAACAACCCACACTTAATAAAATCACATTTAAATCTGGTCATAACACATTACATTGCATTTGAATATATGGTTCTGTTGTCATCTCGAAAATTATTTGCTGCCTCAATACACTAAATATATATATATTCTAAACATATACTGTTAAATATAAAAGACAATGAATGTTTAATCATGAGCCGTTCTAAACATTGTATTTTGGCTTTAATTTCATTGCATTTAAATATATAGTTCTGTTATCATTTCAAGCTCTCACATGGTGTGACATCATAGAACCGCATTACAAATTTATGAACTGCGTTTACTATTTTTGGTAACTGTCATCATTGCTTAGCAAAGTTGTATGTCAGCACAAGGTAAAATCGTCACTGATGGTGGATGTTTTTTATGTTAACGTCCTTGTAACCTCTCTGAAGATGGCTTATGTGAGCCGAAAGTTTAGAATCAACTTCATAAAAAATTATCCAAATGTTGGAGAATTTTTGCCTTTATTTTCACCTGAAATTAAAGCCAAAATACGATGTTTAGAACAGCTCATGATTAAACCTATTAGACATTCATTGTTTCTTATATTTAACAGCTTATGTTTAGAAAATTATCTGCTGCCTCGATACACTATATCATATCTCAAGTGGGTCTGGGATGAACTTGATACCCAACAGACCTTTAGAGCAAGGAACTGCATTGTGTGTACAACTACTCATCATGCCTGGAAAAAATTAAGATCTGTTCCATAATGATAGAATATTACTAGCTTGGTTTTGGAAGAAGATGTGTTCAATTTCCAGTCAAATTCATTGCATTCTCTTGCACACAAATACCCTTGAGAAAAGTATTAGTCTGTTTCTTCCCCCTCCATGTATGGGTTAAATAGCAGGACAGATTGGGTTCTATAGCCTTGGTTGGCAACTATTCTATCACAAAAAGCAATGGCAACCTTCTGCAGGAAAACCTTTTGTCCAGTCATGTATCATGTATGGCACTTAACTGACTTACTGACTGAATGTTACAAGCAAGTGTTGTAACAAATGACTGAAAATGTCACACACAAATGAGAAGGTTTATTTCAAGAGTGGTGGATGCTTTCAAAGACCTAAACAGAGTATTAAGACACAGGAAATTTTTATTAGAAAGAAAGAAAAGGGTGCTTAACTGATATGTAATAGTATTTATCTTATATAACAGTGAATGCTGAACAATTTCTTTATAGATAAAGAAAAGATTTGTGACAGTAGCATTGCATTTCTACAAAAGGATGCTGAGAATACCATGGCCTGAACATGGGAGCAATTTTTATAGAGAAAATTGTAATAAAAAAAGATATTTGCAAAAAAAGGTAGCTGAAATTTCTTGAGCATCTAATGAGGAAAGAAGGCTTGAAAAATTTGACACTCAGAGGACACTTGAAAGCTAGAGGGCAAGAAGGAAATATTGGGTAATCTATCTAATGGGCTTGTGTATATGGATGACAAAATAGGGACTGGTGAGCGGGGATGAACATTACTTAGAGCAGTGGTTCCCAAAGAGTGTGGCATATCACATAGGTCAGGTAAAATGATTGAAAAGACAAAGATTTAGAAACAGTTTTTAAAAAAATCATATGCCAAAAATAAATATGATTGCAAAATTTTAAATATTATTACGGTTTACTTGTAATTGCATGCATGAGTCCCAGAATAGATAATAATACATAATTGTTAACTGATTTTATCATTGTCCAGCATTCATTGCCATGTCAGTCAATCAAGTGCCATATGTGACACACGCTTGGGGCGATCATGTCTTGAAAGAGACATGACTGACTGGGCAGAACGTTATCCCGCAGTAGGTTGCCATTGCTTTCTGCGGTAGACTGGTTGCCAACCAATAAATATGACAATCTCCTCAAAGATAAGGAGAGACTCTTAGCAATAGAAATGTGGTTCTACAGTAGGATGCTGAGGATACCATGGATTAAACAAATGAGCAGCTACAAGGTTTTGAAGAGAATGTAAATGAAAAGAAAACTAATACTTGACATCAGGAGAAGTTAACAGGTTTTTGAGACACGTAATGAGAAAAGGAGGGCTTGGAGAACCTGATACTCATAGGATGGATAGCAGGAAAAAGAGATAGTGAAGCAGCGGTAGACCTACTTGATGAGCTTGAGCAGGATGGCAGAGTGGGTTCTGGGAGAGTTACCAAGAGGAAAAATATTAAGAGCGACAGGAGATAAGGGTAAGTGGAAATTCATGATCACCTACATCCTGAAAGTACATGGCACATGAAGAAGATATTTTTGTATTATATCAAGTATTAAGTAGATGCTATAATATATATATATATATATATATATATATATATATATAGTAACTAGGCTCTGCAAATTGAAGAAGAGAGTTATCAATGATAATGTTCTGACTTTGAATTTGCTGTTATCTCCATTTAACCCTCTCTCTTTTTTTATTTTTAGATGTACTTTTTTTATTTTTAGATGTACTTTTTTTATTTTTAGATGTACTTTTTAGCATAAATTTTGGTGAAAGGCAAGCAAATTTTTATTACAAAATCCACCCCAGAAAAAAAAAAGTTTGAAACTTCTGGCTTAGAGCTACAAATGATAGAAAATGTGATCAACAACTCACTGAAGGGACATGACACAAAGAAATTACCATACTTTTAGAATCATAATCTAAACATCTTTTGTTATTTCTCTTTGTTTTTTACTGGTTAAAAAGAGAGGGCAAAAAAGTATATAAATAAATGGGAAGAAAGAATGATCAAAAAACATAAACCAAAAAAGTTGAAAAAATATATCATAAATAAAGCAATACAAAAAAAATGAAATTTTTCAACAAAGGTGTCTTGATGCATTTGTGCAAATCTATTTAGTACATCTTAAATTGAACAATGTTTTTTCTTATGCAATGACGTAAAGTGAAAATATAATGAAAAGAAAATTAATAATCTATCTGTGCACCTGAATATATCTACGCATGCATCAGTTTTTCTCCACTTACCTACTTATACAGATATGCTTGAAAAATGATATAAAAAAATGTATATCTGAATAAGAATAAATAAAAGACAGGTCAAATATGTTATAACACATTTCATTCAGAAAGAATGTCTACAGACAAATACTTATTATATTGAGGGAATCAATTCTACATAATAAAAGCGGAAAGGCAATAAAAGTTAGCCACAGTTTACATCAAAACATTAAGAAAACAGGTGTTCAGTAGATTTCAGTTCTGACCATTGATTTATCTAAATTTAAACAAAGACAGTCTCATTCTTTTTATTACCTCCACCTTAAAGGGGAAGTAATGTTTTTGGTTGCATTTGTTTGTTTGTTTGTGTACAAGGGAAAGGTATCTCAAAACCCACTGGATGAATTCAGATGAAACTTTATGGGATGACTTGCACAAACTGATTAGATTTTGGGTTCAATCTGGTACAGAATAAAGTATCTGGGTTATTTTCCTGTTTTCTTTCTTTCTTACTACAATGTTTGTACCTTTCACATGCCAAATACTGAATTACCTCTCATAAATTGCTTTATTACTAATTATAATATCAATTTAATATTTATTTTTTAAAAGCAAAATATTAGATAAAATATACAAAGAAATGAGTCAAGATAAAACTTTTTGATATTAAATGAATGCTTCCACAATTTTTGCTGCTTAATTTTTAATTAATCAGACAGAAAACAAACAGACAGATGCTAAATGTTTTTGTATATATGTAATATTTCTACTCAATTGATCATGTTTATCTGTTTGTAGACAAAATATCTCAAGACTTGCTGGATAAATTCGAATGAAAGTTTCAGGGATGCTTGGTCTCATGACTGGCATGAACTGATTAGATTTTGGGTTCGATCTGATACGGGATAAAGTTTCTGGGTTGTTTTCCAGTTTATTTTTTGTTTTTTACTATGAATTTTTGCAACTTTCGCGGTTCATTTTTAGTGTACATTAAATTTTGAAAGTGGTTGAGTTCATTTTTTTTGTATTTTCACTCTTTGGAGTGGTCAAGTTCATTGACCTTATTCTCATTTTAATAATCATCTCTTGCTAATTGCAGAGATGATGTTGGTGTTACCTTGGCAAAGGTTTGCAAACTTTGAGTGCTCTTGTTCTTTTGTTTTGATTGTTATTGCTTCGATATTTGAACATTTTTAATTTACTTTCCAATTGCATTTCATTGAGGAAAATGTATTTGAAAATATTCTTTCTGTTTTCTCTTTGGTCATTTATTTACTTTTGACAAGATCTGATGAAAAACTATCAGGACTATTACAATGAAAAGAAATCTATAATATATATCAGTAAGGCATTTAACCTCCTTCAAAGTAGTCCCCTTCTGAAACCACATATTTTATCCAGCATTATTTTTCATTAGATGGAAGCTTTCTTTGTGGCGGGGAGTTAACGAACAACTGCCTGATTACATTCCCTTAGATTTCCTCAATGTCTTGAAATTGTGTTGAAGAAGAAATCACAAGGGATAAGATCTGAGGAATATGGTGGATGTCAGACATGAAGAATGATGTGCTTGGCAAAAAACATCTACACAAGCCATTATCACTGATGGTACCTCTGCGGTGTGGTAAAGTGACCATCAGTCAGTCAGTTTAGTGCCATATGTGATACACACTTAGGCGATCATGTCTTGAAAGAGACATGACTGACTGGGCAGAGGATTAATCCGCAGTAGGTTGCCATTACTTTCTGCAGTAGATTGGTTGCCAGCCAAGGCTACAGAACCCAATCTGTTTTGTTATTTATCCCATTACTGGAGGAAAGGAATGGATTTATACCTTTTCCAAGGGTATTTATGTGTCAGTGAATGCAGGGCATTCAACTGGAATTTGAACTCAGCTCCCCGACTTCTCATTCCAAGCTGATATCCACTGTATCGCAAGGCACATCTGAGGTGATCATACTTGAGACAATTTTCTTCCAAGTGCTGCTATAAACAATGGAAATGATTAAGAATGTTAAAGGTCAAGGTCAATCTGTGCCAAGTGGCTTCCCTCTGCATACTTTAGCATATTTACCATATCAACAGTTCCAATCCTTTTTTTATTAAATCTTGAACATACATAAAATGTAAACGCAACTTCTACCCTCTTACTTCCTGCCTGTAGAATTCGCTTCCATTTTCATGCTTCCCCGACAACTACAATCTCCAAGAATTTAAATGTAAAATCAACAGTCATCTTCTGTCTCACTAACTTGCATCCTCTTTCTCATACTCCTTTCTCTATCCACTTCACTCTCATCAGTATTCTCATCCTTCTTTTACACACTTCCTGACATCCCCTATAACCTGTCACTCTTTCTCATAACTTTCCTCTTATGTAACCCTCTGCACAACAGTGGCATGTAAAATGCCTTGCGTGGGGTGATATGATTATAAAAAAAAAAACATACACACATATGGTAAGGCTAATATAGAAATTAGACATTTCTCTCTGGGAAAAATTTGGTATTCATTGTGTTAACTCTGGTTTAACCCATGACATTGTCCAGTATAGATTCCAGAGGCAAATGACATTTTCTGTACTTCTTCATTTTCATAGTCTACTAAAAATTCCTTTTCAAGGAGGGTCATTTTCAAAGTCTCTTGTACTCTTTTGTTTTCACTGTCTACAGAAAATGCATTTTTTTAAGCGAACCATTTTCACAACTTACCTGTAGTATTTTCTTTTCATAGTCAGGAATGAATTTCCATTCTACCTCATTCATCTCAAAATAGAGAGAAAAAAACTTCACTGTCAACACATTTCTCTTCTATGTGCCATATCCCTTCAGGATCTTGGTGATCATGGCTCTCCACAATTCCCTGTTCTTTGTACTTCTTAATGAATTTTTTAAAATTTATTTCTCCTAAACAATGTTCTGCTATACATTTATTAAAGCTCACTAGGGAGGTTATGTTTTCTTCTTTCCTTCTTGCCTTTCCTCTGTTCTGTGAGGATAAAATTTTCCAAGCATTCTTTCCTCATGTACTCAAGAAATTTCCATAATATCTTTCTTATGTGAAATATAAATGACCTTTTTGTTTTCATGTTCTCTAAAACTTTGTCATTGCTCATGAGTGTGGTCCATGCTGTTTACCCAATACACAACCCGAGAGCAACTCAAGTTAGTGGATTATTATGTGTTGTTCAGTGAGCTTATGGGTTTATGCAAGAAAGATAATGGTTAATCCTTAGACTTGAAGAAGTCACAATTCTAGTGACTGGGAAAATATCTTGCCAGGAGTCTTTTCCACAAAGCTTGGAAAGAAGCGGTCCAATTGGAATATACTTCTATAGAATCACATTTCTGTTGTTTCAAGTTTCTTCTTCACTTGTGAGTAGATTGTCCAGAATTCACTGCCATATTGTCAGATTGATATTAAATGACAGTTAAGTACTTGTGAGTAGATTGTCCAGAATTCACTGCCATATTGTCAGATTGATATTAAATGACAGTTAAGTACTTGTGAGTAGATTGTCCAGAATTCACTGCCATATTGTCAGATTGATATTAAATGACAGTTAAGTACTTGTGAGTAGATTGTCCAGAATTCACTGCCATATTGTCAGATTGATATTAAATGAAACTGTTAAGTACTTGTATAGTTGCCTTAAGTTCACTGCCATATTGTCATTGATATTAAAGACATTTATTGTTGAGTCATTGTCCAGAATTCACTGCCATATTGTCAGATTGATATTAAATTGACAAAGTTAAGTACTTGTAGATTGTTCCAGAAGACTACCTTGTCAGATTGTATTAAAGACAGTTAAGTACTTGTGAGTAGAATTGTTCCATTACTGCCATATTGTCAGATTGATATTAAATGACAGTTAAGTACTTGTGAGTAGATTGTCCAGAATTCACTGCCATATTGTCAGATTGATATTAAATGACAGTTAAGTACTTGTGAGTAGATTGTCCAGAATTCACTGCCATATTGTCAGATTGATATTAAATGACAGTTAAGTACTTGTGAGTAGATTGTCCAGAATTCACTGCCATATTGTCAGATTGATATTAAATGACAGTTAAGTACTTTCTAACAGGATTTTCCTGTTTCTTAATTCTTTACTGAGCTTTTGGAACTCAACTTTTCCTACTCCAATGCACCTTCAGATACATTCATAATACTCGTATACCCCAGGAAACTTTGTTTTGAGGTAAGTTGTTTTCGATTATACGTTGTCTGTCAAAAAAAAATATATATATAGAAAAAGTAAAAATCCAGTTTAATTCATTTTATTTGACTTTACGTCTGTCCATCACAAATATTGAGGCCATAATATCACTAGAAAAGTGTTAAGTGCACATATAAATATGTTACTGTAAATAAATAAATATAAAAGTATGTGAAATTATTTTAAAATATGTATGTAAAATTGAATGTAAATATTGGTAAATTTTACAAAAATTTGCTTATTTTCTATATCGCAAAATAATTTTAATAACAGTACTTGTTATTTAACCTTACAAAATCATTTTATTTTGAAATGTCTTAAAGCAAACCACATTCACAGATAAATAGTCCATGTGGTACTGTAAAGCTTGCCAAATTATAAACATCTACATTTACAAATATGTACATACATGTATTCATAAATAGGCCAATTTTGTTAGAAACAAGAAAGGGAACACTGGATTGCTATGTGAGTCGGTTCTTCAATATGGCAGTGAAGGCAATATCATCAAAGATGAAGGAAAAACTTGAAGCAAATGAAATGCGGTTCTACAAAAGGATGCTGCAAATATCATGGATCGAGCATGTGAGCAATGATGAGGTTTTAGAAATGATGGAAATGAAAAGAAAATTAATACTGAGCATCAGGAAGAGACAGCTGAAGTTCCTGGAACATACAATGAGGAAAGAGGGCTTGGAGAACCTGATACTAACAGGCCAGATCGAGGAAAAAAGAGACAGGGGAAAGCAGTGGATAACATATTTAAAGAACCTAATCAGGTGGATGATGGAACGAGGGTTGCGTGGTGTAACAGGAGAAGATGTGCTAAGAGCCACTAGGGATAGGGAGACATGGAAAGCCATGATCGCCAACGTCCTGAGAGGACAGGGCACATAGAAGAAGAAGAAGCTTAAAATAGATTCTTATTGGCCATATCTTTTTATAAATAAAATACAGAACTGGAAATAGTTATATGTGGTTTAACCTCGTGATAAGTACATTTAGAGACAAATAAGTTCGACTTAAGTCGCCTTTCCTGGAACAAATTACCAATGTAAGGTGGGGTATACCTGTATTTTTGTTTTTGCCAAAAAAATGAATGAATCACAATTTTCATCTTCTTCCAAGAAGGAACATTGTCTGATGCAACTCTGCATACATTGACCAGACAATTAGCATTAATGTTGTTTGAAATTTATACAATTTTTCAAGAAATAAGACTTCTCAAACCTATTAACTGGTGTTGATCTTTATATATTATTATATAATTTTTTCTTCTTGTTACATGTGCTAACCATTTTAGTTGTTACTGCTGTTGGAAGTTTTCAAGGAATTTTTTTTTGTTATTTGGTAAAGTACTTTGTGATTTTGAAGCATTACTCTATAGAATCTGATGAGGAATTGTCTTCTTTAACATCTAAAGAATTAATTTGCTTGTAGCAGGAGCCAGATTATCATTTTGGCTAGTATAGGTTGCATACCTAGGGCCCCTCAAGCTTTTATAAAGCAATGATTTTAATTTTCTAGATAACATAATTTCTAAATAATTTCCTAAATTGAAATTATATCAATATGACAAACTCAAATTTATTTGACTTTGCAGGAGGTGAAGCAAGTCAAGGAATGTTTTAGTTTATGTCAATGTGTCTTAAGTAGGTAATATGTTTGATTTTAGTTTAGAATGTTTAAATCTTAGAAATCTTTATGAAACAGTGTTTAATTTTCTAGATGTTATAACTACTAAATAGTTTCATAAAACGTAATTATATCATTTAGACAAACTCATTTATTTTGATTGGTTTATTATTACAATGCTGGTAAAAAAAATTCTTTTTTTTTTTTTTTTTTTTGCTCCAGTTGTGTTGAAATATATACTAATTTGGTTTGCAATGAATTCTAAAATAATGGTGTTTCTCAAAGAATATATTTATTGACAAACAAAAGATAACTATTTTAGTTCATTAAAAAGATTTTCAGCAAGTTTACTTCAAGCTATGCAAATGTCAGTAAAATATATTACAATAAAAAAAAAGTATTCAAGATGGTTTCAAGGCAGGTTAGAGGGTAGCTTTGTCTGAGGGTGGGGTAGATAATTTCATTAGCAAAAGAGTCTCAAAAGGTCACAATCTGACACTAGCTTGAAGCCATTTTAATCATTGATCTGCCAAAACAGTGATATTCAGCTGATATTTTACATATTTCTGAAAAAGATAATGAGAAAAAAAGGACTGAGCATAAACTTCAAGAAAACTGAATCTATGATCATGAGCAAAAAGAAGACCCCAAAATGCCAACTATGTCAGAGAAGTAAAAAATTTAAATACCTGGGAAGTGTTTTGACAGAGGATGAAAAGTGCAATATTGAGATTGATATATCCCGAAAAAGAATACAGTATAAGAAGATCAGTTGAAGAATGGAACTCCACACCAGGAATAAGAAATACAGATTTATTGTACTAAGGTACAATTAAGCAATAATACACATATAGGCAAGTCACGGGTTGGAGTGAAATCGACTATTGAATAGTGAATATCTTCGCCTAAGACTTTTCCCATTTGTACCCCTTGTTACCGTCTTTTATCAAGTAGAGTGTAAAGCATTCCATTCTCGAAGGATGACAGGATGTTCCACTATAACAGAGATCCAAAGACGCATTGGCATAGACAAGGACAGATTTCAAAAGCTAACCAGAATACTGGGAGACTAAGAAATCTCATTAGAAACAAAGAAAAGTGTGCTAGACTGCTATATGATATCTGTCATTTTGTATGGCAGTAAATGTTGGACGATCGCCTCAGGGATGAAGGAGAGGATTGAAGCAGCAGAAATGTGGTTTTACAGAAGGATGCTGAAGATACCATGGACTGAGAATGTGACCAACAATGAGTTGTTGGAAAGGATGCAAACAAGAAAAAAACTCATACTTAACATCAGGAAGAGACAGATGAGGTTCCTGGAACACATTATAAAAAAAGTGGGCTTGTCTCTCTATCTGTTCTTTGATGGACAGAAGGAAAGATACCAAAAGAAAAAAATAATGAGAGCGACAAGAGACAAAGCCAAGTGGAAGTCTATGATTGCCTATGTCCTGAAGGAACACTGCTTATGAAGAAGAAGAATATATAACATCAGCCTGAGTGTCTAGGTCTGACCAAACTATTTAATAGCATGACTTGAGTTTTACAGCCGATGGTTTAGACAGTTCTTAATGTCTCAAATACCATGTATGATATCTACAGAGTGATTGAAAATTAACTCCTTATTTTAAAATACTTATAATTTTTACAAGAAATGGATATAAGGGAAAGCATTTAGCATGAAGTCTTATTAAAAAATTGATATGGGCACCAAATTTTGCTACCAGCTTTTTCAGGAATTGTGTCAACTGATTTAACCAGAAACTCTTGTGGGATAGAAGAAATAACTTTTTGTTTTTGCCCTTCAAGTTCTTCCAAAATCTTGATTTGGTATTGTAAACTTGCTTTTTTAATCAACTTAACACCCTGTGATTTTTTTTTTTTTTAAAGTCAGAACAGCTGGCTGGCCACTTATATATAAAAATAGCAAGTTACATTTCAATCACCCTGTATATGTAAGTTGAGATTAAGCATATAGCATTAATTTTGATAACAATAGTTTGGTTTCATAGCATCTTAGAATCCTCGACAGAAATACCTCAAGTGTAACTTATTTTGTGTTCACCTTCATTTTCTCCTATACTAAATATGTTATAACTGATCTATACAAGGTAATGGAAGTGTCTAGAATTGATCAATTGTATATTCTCAATTTTTTTGCTGGATTCAGTGTAGTTGTTATCGCTATTTTCATTCCAAAACACATACATAAATTTAGCTTACTTATCATTGGAAAAAAAAGAAAATAGTACTGAACTATTACATAATCATGTTATTCCTATATGGCAGTGAAACTGGGCGATCTCATCATGGATATTAAGAGATTTACAACAACAGAAATGTGATTCTACAGATTTATGTGAACACTTAGAAAGCTTTAGGGAAATAGAAATAAAAAAGTTGCTTATATCTAGAATCAAAAAGTGATAATTGAAATATTTGGAAAGAGGACTTGGAAAATTTAACACTCACAGGATATACTGAAGGCAAAAAGGACAAAGGAAAGCAGTGAATAATGTACCTAACAAGGTTGATAGCAGATTAGGGATTAGGAGAGATAGCAAAAAGACAAAAATTACTAAGAGCCCCAAAGAACTGGAAATTGTGGAGCACCATGAATACTCATACTCTGAAGAAAAACAGCACACACAAAAAAAGATTGTAGAGAAAATGGAGATAAAAAGAACACTTATACATAACCTCAGACAGAAACAATTGAAAGATCTATGACAAATATTGGAGAAATTGAAAGATCTATGACAAATATTGGAGAAATTGAAAGATCTATGACAAATATTGGAGAAATTAAGAGGGCTTGGAATATTGTAATGGATTACCTTGAATAGCAGAAGTAATTGACAGGTACATCCGGCCATAGGTAAGGTCAACAAAAAGTGACAACTGGCTTGAAAGGTGATGGCCTGGCAGTGATGTCATTAACAGATACACCCAGCCGTGGATAAAAGACAACAAAGGACAGGGGTGGTTGACAAATATATCCAGCCATAGATGATGTCAATGAAGTGACAACTCGAAAAAGCAAAAATGCGTAGGAGTTTTAAAACTATATAGTGTCTAGAATTTTTGGTTGAAGAGACAGATTGGCTAACAAATCCTGACAGCTCCTTCGTGTATGCAATCTCTCTCCGGGTGCTCTCCAGCTCTACACAAGCATCACTAGCAAAGAATAAAAATATAAGATTATATTATATATAGATGTGGTTCTCATTGTTTGTCCAGATCCAGCTGCAGTATATAACAGTATTAGATACTCATGGGGCAGATTGACGTCAAGAGAGACAGAGAAAAGCAGTGTATAATGCACAAAACAAACTTGTGTAAATGGTTGGCAGAACAAGGAATAGGAGAGATAGCCAAAAGACACACATTACTAAGGGCTACAAAGAACAAAAATTTGTAGAGAGACATGATTGTCAACACCCCGAAGTGTCGTGACACACAGAACAGAAATCTGTGATACTTCTGTTGGCTCAACATCTAACATTAGTCTAGTCAGGTTAGCCAAATGCAGACGACAATTCTACTCCTGCAGCTTCTTCTCTCGCACTTCCTGCCTGTGGAACTCGCTCCCGTATTCTTGCTTTCCTGACGGCTACAACCTCCAGAAATTTAAATGCCAAGTCAATACTCATCTACTAACCACTGGACTCTAGCTCTCTCCCCACCCCTGTATAACCTTCCCTTTCTCTCCACCTATGTATCTGTCATCGCACCTGCTTTCTATTGTTCCTTTCTAACTAGTTTGTTCTCCTCACTCTTTTCTAATTAATCTTTTTACATTTATGTAACCCCCTGCACATCAGTGGTGTTTCCGCCTTGCTCGGGGTGAAATGATTAAAAAAAAAAAAAAAATTCTAATTTATATTTCTTTGATTAATTGAGAACGAGTTAAAAGTTGTATTTTGAAAGCATTTAAATTACACTTATACATTTGTTTTCTTTAAGGATACAAAATTTTTTGAAAGCCTTAAATTTGGCTCAACATCTAACATTAGTCTAATCTCATTTGTCTGTAGGGAGTCTATATTATACTCTCTAAGCATGAAAATGACTTAAGACATTAGCTTAAATAAAAATATAAAGAATTACACATGTAATATTGAATGTGTGAGTAAAGGCTAGTAATCTGCCATATAATATCAATCCGCTTGCAAGGCAGTGAATTCTGCGCAATTTCCTCAAATGTGTAGATAAAACTTGAGGCAATAGAGGTATGCTGAGAATACCAGGCACAGAGCTCATAAGCAAATAAGAAAAATCATAAGAAAAATGGGTACAAAATGGCGACATATTCAAAATCACAAAGTGACAAATGAACTTACTGGATACATAATGAGGAAGAAGTGTTTGGAGAATTTTACACTCACATGACATATTAAAGGTAAAAAGAACAAGGGAAATCAGCAGGCCACCTATCTAACCAGCTTGTATGAGTAGATGATGTAACAGAGTGTGGGAGGGATATTAAAAAGATATTACTAAGAGCTACAAAATATTGGAAGTTGTGGAGAGTGACAATTGCTCATGGCCATGGCTCACAAAAGAAAAAGAATAACTATAGAGTACAAACTGGGCAAACTAATAATGAAGGTGAATAACATTAGCTGATATGTGGTAGGTATAAGGGAGACTCGCAGATAAAGAGAGAATTTCTTTCAGCTGAATGTATATTTGCTTTATTATAAAAGGGAAAAAAACAACAATTTTCATGGTGTAGGATTTGTACTCACTAAGTTTTGATAGCATGCTATAAAAAGTAATTTGGATAGTAATCAGATTTGTACAAAAAATACTCTCTAGAAATAATTCAAATATGGGGGGATCTCGACTTATGACAGAGATTTGTTCCTATGATATGTCATAATACAATAACTGTGTAAGTCAGAATGTACCTGTGATTTTCCATGGACAATCACTTATGTCACTCACCTTTACTAATGCAATTTCAAAGTAATAATCTAAGATAAAAAAAAATAACATAAGCTGACATGCGGTAGGTATAAGAGAAACTCGCAGATAAAGTGAGAATTTCTTTCAGCTGAACATATGTAACTATACGCTTTATTATAAGGGGGAAAAAAAGAACAACAATTGTCATGGCATAGGATTCGTACGCACTAGTGTTATTGTCAGTAAGTTTTGATAGAATATTACAAAAATGATGTCAAACATACAAACCATAGTGGGGGCGTTAGAGGGTGTTGTCAGTGATGTCTTTGCATGGATCGCTCGGGGTTTCGGGTCTCTCAACATCATAACTTCCCTCACTGCGTCGACCCGAGCAGAGATGATCAGTTTCTGGTCCACCCTCAATCAGCACTTTCAGACACTGGAAAAAATTAATAACATTTAAGCCTGGTACAAAGTCTTGCAAACACTTCTGATTGGTGACAGTCAGAGCCACTTTACAATAGGAGGCGAACCGTACATGAACTCGTCCGAAACTCGTTGAACGGTCAAAGTAATTTGGATAGTAATTGGATTTGTACAAAAGATGCTCTCTAGAAATAATTCAAATATAGAGGGATCTCAACTTATGACAGAGATTTGTTCCTATGATATGTCATAATACAATAACTGTGTAAGTCAGAATGTACCTGTGATTTTCCATGGACAATCACTTATGTCACTCACATTTATCAAAGTAATAATCTAAGATCTAACAGATTTCTATGACATATACTAACATAATCAGGACTAAAAAACACATGGAGAAAATAAATATAATACATATAATTAAATTGTTTTAAGCTGCTTGTATATTTATTGCCAGTGATGTCATTGGCTTTTGGTAGATGAGAGAATGACATGTAAGATCTTGTCGACCTGCAGTACTCAAAAGCAGCACAAAATCTGGACATGAAAGAAAAAGAGTTTGTTTTTCTTTATTCTTGGAAATTTGCCAAGAAAATATCCTTATCTTTAACACATATATCATTCAGTTAAGTGCTATATTTTATATGCATTTAGGTGATCATGTCTCTTTTGAGACATGACTGACCGAGCAGAAGATTTTTCTGCAGTAGGTTGCCATTATTTTCTGTGGTAGACTGGTTTTCAACCAAGGTTCAGTCAGTCAGTTAAGTGCCATACGTGATACACATCTGGGCGATTATGTCTCGAGAGAGACATGATTGACTGGGCAGAAAATTATCCCGCAGTAGGTTATCATTGCTTTCTGCAGTAGACTAGTGGCCAGTCGAGGCTATAGAACCCAATCTGTCCTATTATTTAACCCATAACTGGAGGGAAGAGATGAATTAATACCTTTCCCAAGGGTATTTGTGTGTAAGTGAATGCAAGGAATTCGACTGGAATTCAAACTTGGCTCTCCAATTTCTCATTCCGAGCTTATATCCATTGCACCACAGTGCACATACAGAACCCAATCTGTCCTGCTATTCAACCCATAGGTAGAGGGATAAGAGATGGATTAATACTTTTCCCAGGGGAATTTTTGCCTAAGTGAATGCAATGAAATCAACTGGAATTTGAACTCAGCTCTCCAATTTCTCATTCTGAGCCAATCCACTGCACCACAACTCACACCCATCTAATATCAGTCAGTTAAGTTCCACACAAGATACATGCTTTGGCAATCATGTCTTGAAAGAGAATGACTGACTAGGCAGAAGATTATCCTGCAGTAGAAAGGTTGCCAGCCAAGGCTATTGAACCCAATCTGTCCTGTTATTTAATCAATAACTGCAGGAAAGAGATGAATTAATACCTTCCCCAAGAGTATTTGTGGGTAAGTGAATGCAAGGAATTCAACTGGAATTTGAACCTGGCTCCCTGATTTCTCGTTCCGAGCCAATAACCACTGTACCACAATGCACATTCATTTAATATACGTGTTTCCAATGCCAATTTCTAATTTCAATTTCATGGCGCTGACTTTCCTTTTATTTAACACATCAACATCAGAAGAGCTTACGCTACATTTGTGAAGCATAATGAAGGGCAATAAGTATCCACAAACACAATATGCAAACATACAACAATCCAATATGGTATACAACCAGGAACTATCTCATGCTGCCTTATTTTTGTGGAAAATTTCATAAGTCAAAATAACCATGAAGCATTTAGAACTGTCATAATTATAACTATATATGCACCTACTTCCAAAAGTTCAGATAGGAAAAGGTTTTCTAACAACATAAATTGCTTTATAGATACAGAGTTAAACAAACTGCATCGTTTTGTTTGACAACTTTCAAACAAAAGAATACAAAACAAATTTTGGAATAGGAAAGAGAAATGAGATATATTAAATGACAATTATGAATTTAATTTTTAAAAGGCAAGGATTCCATAAATGAACTTGGAAAAACTCAAATGGTGAAAATAAATAAAAATGACTTCGTAACTGTTGACAAAACCAGTACCATTAAAGTCGTAATCATCTTAATCAAATTTAATATTGGAAGCAATCAATCGAGTGGTAGCTTGCAGAATCAAATTTGACTTTAAAATTGAGAGAAACCAAACGATTCCCAAAAAGGATACATATTCAGATAAGGTCAGAGAGAACATCACAAAAAAAAATTACGAAAGGTTTCTAGTCTTCATGGAAGCAGGAAAATAACGTGTAAAAATATGAATAGCAAATTGGTAACTTTAATTAAGGAAGCCGCAGAGATAAGAGAGAAAAGTAATAACAATGGGAGATAACTCCAAGTTAACACGAACTGATGAGAAAGATATGAAATATGATCTTAGATATTGACATAATATTGCAAATACAGAATTAAATTAAGCAACAGCTACAATAAAAAAAAGTAATGAGACATAAGAAAATGAAACTGGCAAGTATTGAAGCTATCAAAAAAGTGGAAAGAGTTTCAAACATGCATAGTTATCAATGCACATAGGTAAACCATTGTTTACATTGAAAGATAAGATAAAAGATGAAGGGATGAAATGTGTACGTGTGGGAAGATATATACCTGAAGCAATTTGCTTTCGAATTCACTAAATTCTATACATAAATTTTTTTTTATAGATTCTCAAACTGAAAACCTCTGCATACATGTTGTCATATCCATGTATAATTCTATTTCATTGATTTTGTTTCTCAAGGTCTTCCACTTTTATGATCCTGTACCACACTAGAATGAAATTTTGAATTACCTCTCGGAAAAACTTTTTTTTTTACTCTTAAGTATTTCCTCTATATCTAGATTACGTAGCAATTTATCGAGAATAACTTAGTCTGCCACAAGTTATAGGAACCCAAAGAAGATTGAATTCTAGTAGCAGTACCTAGTAAGTGTTTTAACAGATCGGAAAGTGTATTGGCATGGCCAAGGACACATTCCAAAAGCTATGCAGAGTATTGAGAGACAGGAAAATTTAATTGGAAACAAAGGAAAGAGTATTGGATTGTCATGGGATGTCTGCCCTCCTAAGAGTACTGAACTGAGCTGTTCTCTTATATGAATCCTCCAGTGAATGCTGGACACTCCTATCAAAGATGAAGGAAAAACTCAAGGCAACAGAAATACTGATGATACCATGGACAGAATATGGGAGCAATGACGGGGTTTTGGAGGGGATGGAAATGAAAAGGAAACTTATACTTAACATCAGGAAAAGACAGCTGAAGTTTCTGGAACATGTAATGAGGATTTGAGAATCTGATACTCACAGGACAGAGTTAAAGAGAAATGGGAAAACAACATATGACATACTTGATGAGCTAAAGCAAATGAATGGTAAAGCAGGGTTTGGGAGAAATAACAAGACAAAAGTTAAGAACTACAAGAGATAGGAAGATGTGGAGGGTCATTAGCCTACGTCTTGAAAAGACACAATACATAAATGAAGAAGACTAGCTTGCTAATAATTATTCTTCTCAGAAATACATCTTAATTGCTTGCTATCTTTTGTCTGCCACAAGGCCTGAGCTCCCATGAGTCAACTATAAAGCTTAATAATTACTCATTCCCAGTAATGTATCTATAATTTTTGTTACTATGCTTAGTCTGCCATAAGGCAACACATGTTGAGTATCCATTGAAGATTGAACTTGCTATTACAACATTGTTTTCATTTAAGTAACTTACTTTTTTAGATGCTTTTAGCTTAGGTGTGGCACAAGCTCAAAATCATGGAGCACCCAGTGAGGATCAAACTCACCACTTAATTTTAATTGATCTGCTAGAGAAACATTATACCCTGTTGAAGTGCTCAAAAATAATTTAAATGTGACACAATGCCAAAAATGTGGAGCAGCCATTTAAGTCCAAACTTATTAGTCACTTACTAATGTTGTCAGAAACTGACTATAGTAATATTCAAATCCAGGCCACATGGTCAGAAAGCGAACATTCTAATCAATCGACCATTTGCCTAAAACTGACTTAGTGGATATCTATATCACTCTACTTATATATTAAAGTGTACATAGATAAATAAATTTATCTCTATATATATCTACATATTCCTTTTGGTAAAACAGGCATACCACTTGGAAAGCTTCTCAAAAACTGACAATTTGTGGATCTGAAATTTGCTGAACTCTAAGATTTAAACCACTTCATATTATCTCTCCTCTCCCACATATCCTTATAATCTTCACTTTCTCCTTTTATCACACATCTCATTCAGTAATTCCCTAATTCTGTGGCACTTGGGCTATGAATTGGGTGAGCTTAAATAAAATATATACATAATTTTTGAAATGTCCCTTTCACAGATTGAGTTGAATCTAATTAGCTACCTCTCTTTGTCTTTCATCTCTCTTCCCACTCTCTGTAACAGCATTTGAATGCCTGCATTCTAACATACTCTTCCCTCTCTTTTTTCCACTTCCTCTCCCACTTGTCTTTTTGTTCCTTTCTTTTTAAGTGAACTACCGTTGTCTGAAAAACTTTTTAATTTTTCCATAATAATATAAGATCGCTGTCAAAGTGAATGTATTTCACAAAAATGATCATCCAACATGTAATTTTCAAAGTTTTATTTGAAAAAGCAATATATATATATATATATATATATATATATAGTTATCATTGTTAAAATGATAGTATACTGAAACTCAAAAGATATCAAGTTTCAGTGCTCAATGCACCATCATCAGGCAATGAAATATGGTTCAGTTACAGGGTTATATATTTATTGATAAGGAAATTTCAAATAAAAAATAAAAAATGCCACCATATCAATTGAATGTAATGGAGTTATAACTTAGAAGATTTGTTGGTGTAGACCAATGAACATAAAGACATTAAAGTGTAAAATGTGGTAAGAAGTATCAGTTTAAATAAGTTTTGAACAAATATGTAACCAATATATTGTTTGAGAAGCTATATATATATTTGGGCAGCAATCTTACATTTAAAAATGTTTTAAAAACAGCTGACAAGGAAGATTTTACTAATGTGTTTATTTAATTTTTCCAGTATTGTTATATGTTTCCTTTTTGCTGAAGATAAGGGATGTAAAATTTCCAAAATTTTCAACTTTCTAAGTGCTTTCAGCCTCTTCACAGGCCATTTTCAAGGATGTTATTTTTCCAGTGTTGTTATGTTCTCATGTTTGACTGTAATGTAATTTTTTGTTTTAGTTTTTTTTGTTTTTTGAAAAGGAGAGTTCTTTGAAGCTGTCACATGATGCACACCATGGGCATCATGTTCACATCTGTCTATTTTTTAAAAACTTCCACTGTTAAATAGTGTAAGGTTGATGATAGGGGAAAATTATTTGATATATAGTTTCTCTATTCTATAGTAAGGTGCCTTTGATATTGTGATTTAAATAGTATTTTTGTATATTCAAGCTTATGGGTTAATAAATATTTTTTTTATTGCACTATTATTACTATATATATATATATATATATATATATATATTTAACTTTAATCCAAAAGAAAAAGCAGGAAAGTAAATCCCAAAGACCCGATCCTAATTAATATTAATATTTTAATATTAAAAAATGATCCAGGTGGAGGGCTCAATGTAATTAATATTTAAATTATAGAGCCAATTATAAATTTAAATAAATTTTGAAGTTCAAAAGCATTGTATTATCATTTCTACATAAAATCCATAAGAGAGATTTCTTATTTCAACGGCACCTTTCAAAACTCAAAATAAAATATTTATTTATTTATTATTTATTTTTTTAAATTTTATTTTGAGTTTTGAAAGTTGCCAATGAAATGTGAAATCTCTCTTAGGGATTTCATGTAGAAATGATCATACAACACTTTTGAGCTTCAAAATTTATTTTAATATATATATATATATATAGTTAATGCAGTAGAGTTTGTCACTTAACTGAGCAGAATTATGCTGACTTTCAAAATTTAGCCCTAATGAGTGAAGACATTATAATGTTGTCTCCATGAAACATCGAAGTTGTCATGATTCTACTCAATTAAGTGACAGACTTCTCCAAACATAGAGAGAGAGAGAAATCCTAGAAAATATACCTCCAAATATTTAGGCAACAAAATGCACTGCCATATAAGAGGTTTGATATTAAATAGCAGTTCATTTTTTTTTTTTAATCATATCACCCCAAGCAAGGCAGTAAGGCCACTGGTGTGCAGGGGGCTACGTAAGAGTGAATAGATTGGAAAAGAGAAAGCCGGAAACCACATCCTAAACAGGGAACAAGGGATGAGCCTCTACACCTGTTCAATAGACATGGGTGGAGTGTGAACCGGGTGATAGTTCAGTCTATCTACTCCAATTGAAAAAAAAAAACAAAAAAGAAAAGTGAAAAGATTGGAAAAGAGAAAGCCGGAAACCACATCCTCACTCATTTGTTCATTTTTAAGAAAACCAATCACTGTTTTGCTTTTTCTGTGTGCTGTGTTTCTTCAGGATGTTGGTGATCATAACTCTCCACAATTTCCTGTCCTTGGTAGCTCTAAATAAATATTGTCCTTTTTTAACTCTCCTAAACCTTGTTCTATCATCCATCAAGCCGTCTAGGTGGATTATGCGTTGATTTTCTCCCTCTCTTTTCTAATCCCTCTTTCCTCATTACATGCTCTAAAAAATTCAACTATTTCTGTAGCCTAGTGTTGACTAGAGAATTTCAAACAAAGTTTTACCTGAATTCATAAACTAATCACCCACTGATATGTTACTCACTACTCAGTGTTGATATCCTCAGAAGACAGTAATGTTCATCATACTTTGAATGCAATAGCTATAAAGGAAAAAAAAATAACGCAGTATACATTTTCCACAGCATTAAGTGATTGCAGTAACAGAACATTTTTCAATTCAAAATTCCCGAGTGATTTTCTCACATAACATTTCTATAACTGTAATTGTTATCTGTCTTCGGCAGAAGCAGATAGACATATGTACTTCTTCCTCCTCTTTGACCCTAATATAAACCTTTACTCAACACAACCTTTTAACCACTGACCCATCCAAAATCAATATGTCCAATTTGACTTTGGCCATCATTGAACCTTGTGAGTGGTATAGTTACCAGAGGAAAGTAAATAGAGCATAAGCAGAAACAAGATGGCATCTTATCTGACATGGGAACCAACAGAGATTTGAAAATAAATAATAACCTTGGCAACAAGGATTAATATTTTTATCTGAATTTCTGAGCTGAAGTACTACGACTATTATACAGTCATTCTTTCCTTTTTTTATAAATCCTATCACCCCACTGAAGGCAGTAAAGCTAATAAGACACAAGGGGTATCTGAGTGTGAAAGAATAAGAAAAAAAGCAAAACATTATTAAGGAGTAAGAACAATCGAAGAACAATCTCTTCTATCTGAAACATTTTTTATTGAAAACTATTTCAAGAATATAATGCATTTGAATTACAAAAACATAAAAATAGTTAATAGCATTCTATTTCTATTTGAAAATTGTATTCCATTTTTGGGTTGCGGGTGCTGTGACATTAATTGTGCCACTGAATTCTGGAAACTTTTTCTAACCGTAGCAGCAATTGAAAAAAAAGAAAGAATTTTTTTTTTACCATTTCACCCCAGTCAATGAAATCCCTAAGACACAAGTATGACAGAACAAGAATAAAGAAAAATATTATTAAGGAGTGAGAAGAATAAAAAGATGTATGTCAAAGATGGTAGATAAGGATTAACATAGCATTTAAATTTTTAAAGATTGAAGGTTTGGCTTTTCACTCTGTATTTGAATTTCAGTGAGGTTTTTAAGAAAATCACCTCTGTCCTAACACTTTTGCACACTCTCAGTAGTGTGCAAAAGTGTTAAGACAGAGATGATTTTAAACTTTATTTTGATGCCTCATAAAAGATAAAATAGTTCTTGTCCTAATACTTTTGCACAGTACTATATATATGAATTAAATAAGTAAAGAACAGGCAGGAAAACATGTCTTTAATCTAACATCTTTCATTTTAATGAATGTTTTCAGAGATTTTTAAGACAAATCATTTGTCTTCTTCACTTCTTCTATTCATCTTGTCAGATTTCAGTCCAGGAATTTATATATATATATATATATATGTGTGTGTGTGTGTGGAAAGTGTATGTATATAATTATAAATATCAATATATATATATATTGTTTACATATTATATATGCGTGGTACTTATTTAAAAGCGCTCAATATCAGTGATAGAGCAGACATATTCATATAGATAGGTGTGAGTTTGTAACCCTGGGTTTCATGCTTTTGCAATCAGTTTGTCTGACGATCGCAAAAGCGTGAAACCCAGGGTTACAAACTCACACCTATATATATATATATATATATATATATATATTTACAGTTCCCTGCCTTAGATTCTGAACTTTTCCTTATTTTTTTAAAATTCAGATTTTGCGTTAGGCGAAGAATTTTAAACAACTTCTTCTATATATGAAGGACTGCAGAAAAATTATCAGTTCAATTTGCTTCTAAAATCTGACTGAATGAACAAACCTCAGAATTTGGACTGAGAGAGCTTAGTTGGGCAAAGAACATTTCAGCACCCAATCATATATAACAGTGTTTGTGTGTATGTGTAGTGAGATATAATTTAGGAATAGATTATCTGCCTTTTCCAATAAGCTGATATCGCTTGCCCTGTGGTGACCTGGAAATGAGAATGGCATAAGCTTCTGTCTTGTGCTTGTATTTTGCTTACTGCATTAAAGAAATTAATGGCTGAAATAAAAATTATTCCCTGTTACTTGGAAAATGACAGTGTTTCTCTTGGAAATGTCTCACATGGTGTTTTTTTTTTCTGATGGATGAACAAAGCACTGGCTCTGAAGGATCGTACAGTAGAGGAGGGTAATTAATGAATACGCAATCTCTGTTGACAATTGGTGGAGATAATTGCCTATCGTTAAATGCGACACAGTCGTCTATTCACAAAAATGCTAATTAGATGCTGTGAACACAGAGACTGATTGCTATGGAAAATATTTTTCTCTTGTATTTTTTTTGGATTGGATCATTGGAATTATTTTCATTACCTTTAAATGTGTTTTCCCTTGCTTTTTGCTTCCAGAGAAAAAAAAAAGGTTTTCCATAATATTAAGCAAGTTCAAATTTTCTTTCTTTTATTTTATTTTTATTTTTTTCAAACTGAAAAGAAGATCTTGCTGTCGGGTTGTGTCTAGCAAAAGAAAAAGTATGGGTTCCTAAGATTAATGCACTCTGCTACTGTAGACATACACACTTTTAAGACAACATCAGATTTTCATACTTAACATTTATTCTATCAATGATGTAATGTTTACTAAAAAGGAGTTGACCATAGTCAGAATCATCGAGTCAATGTGAACAATTTTTTTCTTTAGCTGCATAGCATATTCTTTGCCAGGATTACATACAGTTTTAAATTGAGTTTTTTCTACTTCTAGACATGTTGCCACCCAAAACTGTAGAACCCAGTCTGTCTTACTATTTACCTATAACTAGAGTTTGAGTTTGAGTTTTGTTTAACAGCATATCAACCTCTGTGGGTTATTTAATGCCAAAAAAGTGGGATCTTAAGATATTTTTTTTAATGTTCAGTTATAGTGAGAAGGTTGATTTAGTCAGATTTTAATGAAAATCTTTTGTTTTTATTCTTTCTTATTTTAGAAAACTAAACATGTCTTCTAGTTTTGTATTAAAAAATGTTTTGTTGAGAATATTTTTTTCCTTCAAAAATGTGTTATGGTAATAATTTTTTCTTCAAAACTATTTGTTGGTAAAATTTTTCCTTCAAAAATATATACTTTTCTATAAAAGTCTACTTTTATGTATACATTTCTATAAAAGTGTATTTTTATATTTTCATAGTGTTTTGACACCAGTTTGGAAATTAACTATTTGCCTATAGCTAGGACCCTAACAGGTGCTACCACTCTGGGTCAGGGTGGACCTGAGAACAACATCAATTAGGAAGTGGTGCCATGCTCCTCACAATATCCCAATCAGAGACCTTGCTGTCGGATGCAGTTTACTGTCATGCCCAGGACCCCCATAACTAGATAGAGAAGAGTTGGCTTAATAGCTTTCATTAGTGTATTAGCATATAAGTAAACTGGAATTTGAATTTGGCTCTCTGATTCCTCAGTCTGAGCTGCAATTCATTACTTTATCATCCTGTGCTTATGACTATTTCAAAACCTTCATAGACATTTACCAACCTACAATAATTCCCCAAAATGGGCCAGCACAGTCAAGAAACAACATTGTAACTATACAGCAGTAAAGTACAAATTTTTCTTTTCTTTTTGCACAAATAAAAAAATACATTTTGTTGTACATTTGTCTCTAACAAGCTTACTTTTTTTATTTTTCATCATTTCACCCAAAGCAAGGCGGTACTGCCACTGGTGCACAGGGGGCTACATAAAAGAAGAGTGAAAGTTTAAGCAGGTGGATAGTAAAGATAAACCAGTTACAGCGGGTGTCAGAGAAAGGGCCAGAGAAGGATAGAAATAACAGTGTGAGGTTAGAGGGAGAAGAGAAAAGAACAAGATACACGGGGTGATGGGGAACGGACGAGGGAAGGACTGGAGTCGGAGGGGATAAGAAATGGGAATCAACATTGCATTTAAATTCTTGTGGATTGTAGCCTTGAGGGAAGCAAGTATGCAGAAGGGAAGTGCAAGAAAAGAAGCTGATGGAGTAGAAGCGGCTGCTGCATTTGGTTGATTTAACTGTAAAAGGGTGGGACCTAGTTCTTGTCTCAAAGAGTGAGATTAGCAAACTTACTACATATTAGTGAGTTAGATACACATTGCATGTTTGTGGTGCTGTGCCAGAGTAAACTAAGCAGATTAATACTTCTGATGCTGTAGACATACTTATACCTCTTTATGCAACTGCTGTTGATATATATATATATATATATATATATATAGTAATATTTTTATTATTTATGTTTATAATAAAAACATAGCACCGAAACACAATGACTCTTGTGTTGCATTAAACTATGTTTTTATTATAAACACTTATAATAAAAATATTACTATATATAATGCTCTACTAAGTATTGAGCACTCTTAAAAAAGGCAATCATTATGAACACTGGTCTGCTAACCCATTAGTTAGTACTACTTATATATATGAATAGAATAAGCAAATAACAGGTTGGAAAAAGTGTCTTTAATGTAACATGTTTTGCTTCAACAAGCTTCTTCAGAGATTTTTTCAAAAACAAATGATTTGAAAAATTTTTTAATCCATAGCGACCATATTTTGATTGAGGTTTGATTTCATTGGTCAGATACATGTCAAGTGTAATAAAGCAATAGATGAACATTTTTAAATGTAGAGAATAAACTTATGTCTGTTTATATGTGTGTACCATGTGTAATAAAAGCAGTAGATGTTTATTTTAAATGTAAGTGCATGTATGTGAAAATAATGCATGTGTCTAGCATATTTAAACTATAGACGAATTAAGTATGTTCATATGTCAGTAATGTTAGTATGTGTGTGAATGAGAAAACAAAATATATTTTTATTCAAAATTGTAGCGAATAATGTATATAAGTATCAAACAATTAATGACTTTCTTTTTTAAAATAAAATGTGTCTGAGAGAATCATATATGAATATGTGTCTATGCATCCGTTTAAAATTCTAGTGAAATAATGTATACAAGTATTGAGCAAATATTTTATAAATAAATAAATTTTTTGAAAAAAAGTACTTGATGGTTGGAATCTTTCAATAAAATAATATGTAATAAATACTAAATATCTGCACTACCAGCCATAATTATTAAGTCAGCCCACTGTTTTAAAAAAATAATGTATTTCATGCTATTTTTTAGTATTTATTGCCAAGTGAATAATTGTAAATGAAAATAGAATGGTTCTTTTGTTAATACTGCTCAATAACATGTGCATCAAATGAATTTATAAATATTTAATAATTACCTATATTGAAGTTTCATCAATGAAAGAATGAAGAAAATTTAGGGTGATTTGCATGAGTTCACCTTTGTGTCCTTGCCTTGTAAAATTTTATGTGTGTTGTGGTGCAGTGGATATCGGCTCGGAACGAGAAATCAGGGAGCCGAGTTCAAATTCCAGTTGAATTCATTACATCCACTTACACACAAATACCCTTGGGAAAGGTATTAATCCACCTCTTCCTTCCAGTTATGGGTTAAATAACAGAACAGATTGGGTTCTATAGCCTTGGCTGGCAACCAATCTACCGCAGAAAGCAATGGCAACCTACTGTGAGATAATCTTCTGCCCAGTCAGTCAAGTCTCTTTCGAGACATGATCGCCTAAGCATGTTTCACGTATATGGCACTTAACTGACTGACTGAATAATAACAAAAGAACCATTCTATTTTCATTTAAAATTATCCATTTGGCAAAAATACTAAAAATTGTATGAAATACATAATTTTTAAAAAAAACAGGGGTTGCCTAATAGTTATAGTCGGTAGTGTGACAGCCAAAACATTATATATTTTCTCTTCTGTTCAATATGTCCAAATAGTGGATATATTGGTGAATCTGGAAATAGCTTTAGATTCCGTTTCAATAATCATAAACTTAGCATATGCCAGAACAACCAATATTCCCCCATAGCCCAATACTTCAATCAACTGGGACACACATTCGAAAACTGCAAATGTTTACTAATAGGCTCCGATTTTAGTTTTACACACTCACGCAGAAAGAAAGAAAGAAAAATACTGGATTTTAAAATTAAATACACACAGACTAGGGTTAAATAGGGACTTAGGTGTTTTGAATCTTTATAAATATTTCAATAGTTAAACATTTTTTAGATACACTTAAAAAATTTTTCTCTAAAACAAAATTTATTAGTATTATTAAAGATCGGTTTACGTTTACAGATATTTAAAAAAATCTGTCACTTTCTGCGTCACGTGATGTAAACAATCTCTCCACGAACGCTCATCGCGAAATACATTTCTAATTTAAATTTTAAAATCATTTGTTTCTGATGAAAGGCCGAGGATGGTCTGAAATATCAAATATAATAATAGAAATAAATAAATCCTGTCAAAAAAATACATTTTTAAACTTATAAACTTACAACTTTTTAGTAGTTTTTCCTATATATATATATAGTCAAAAGGGCCACACTATCAATGGAAACTACTACGCCAACTTGCTGAAGCAGCAATAAAACTAAGGAAAAGAGACTTGTTTCATCAGGACAATGCTCCAGCACACAAGTCTTTGGTTTCATTAGTGTGAAGAAGGCCAATAAGGTGCGAGGGCCCTGGGCATCCATATCTAAGGGCATCCACTCAACCAGTGAAATAAAACTTGAGTTTTTGAAATTTAAAATTGTCTCTATTAAACTCATGATACAAGCATCCAACAAGCTGGTGTGAATCTGAAACAAGTGTTTTCATTGGCAGCTCAAATACAGTCACTTTCGCACCGACACAATGTGGCTTCCCTGTGTCTCTTCTACAAATACTTTCATGGCTTCTGCTCCAATGAACTTAGCTCATTGCTGTCTCCTATATATGAATTTACTCAAGCCACAAAATTAGCAACTAGGTCCCACCCTTTTACTGTGAAACCAATAAAATGTAAACGCAAATTCTACTCCAGCAGCTTCTTTTCTCGCACTTCCCACTTGTGGAATTCCCTTCTGTTTACTTGCTTCCCTGACAGCTACAATCACCAAGAATTTAAATGTAAAGTCAGTAGTCATCTCCTATCTCACTAACTTGCATCCTCTTTCTCTCATGCTCCTTTTTCCGTCCACTCCGCTCTCGTCAGTATTCACATCCTTCTCTTACCCACTTCCCAACACCCCCTATAACCTGTCACTTTTTTTCATAACCTTCCTGCTATGTAAACCTCTGCAAAACAGTGGCAGTAAATTGCCTTGTTTGGGGCGATACGATTATAAAAAACAAAACAACAAAAATAAAAAAGGCTAGAGTATATGCCCTGCTTGAGTCTTAGAGGCATAGAATCAAGTAGATGGCCCTGGGCATCACTATACCTCTACACATCACTGCTTATTTTCAGAGGCTGTTGTGCCTATCTGTCACTTTGAACTTGTTGATCACTTGATGATCAACTGTTCCCAAACAGGAAAAAACACTTTGCTGGGAATAAGTATCCCCAGTAGTGATGATGTCTATCTTCTGTTGATGAATTTTTTGACCATCTGGATGAAAGCTTTTTTACCCATGGGATACAAACACTGCAACACGAATAACAGAAATGCCTGAATGGCAACGGAGACTATGTTAAAAATAAACCTCCTTTGCTTACAACTGAGAAGAATATCTTGGTCAGTCTTTAATTAGGGCCCAAAAGTCATAAATTTTTAATTACTCATTACAGAGAATCATGCATGCTAACTTTTTTTTTAATCATTCACCCCAAACAAGGCAATGAATTAACTAAGAAGCAGTGGTGGGGTATTGAGTGTTAGAAAATATGAGAAAAATATACTATTATGGATAGTGGACAATAAAAGAACCTAAAAAAGAAAAAAAAACAAAACAGATAACCAAGATAGCAAGAAAAGCTCTCCAGCAGGGGAGAGAGAAAAAGAATTATTGGTTTTCTTTTGTTACCATATGGACTATATGAGTTTGAACTGATTTTGCCTACTGTTTTTTTTTAATTAAAAAAAAAAAAAAAATTCATTACAAATAAATCAAATATCCACCCATCCAAAGTACAGTAATTGAAATATATACACACACACACACACACACTATCTTATGTCTATGGCATGACTTGTAATTTCATGTGTTATGCAATTATCAGGTGTATATTTCAAACTGGCAGTTTAATAGATTTGAACTTATGTTCACTCGATGTTCATGGGAATTTTATGAAGTTAAGTTACTGCTTTTTTAATAACAAGATTAAAAATTTAAATATTCTACTATTACATGTAGATTAAAATTAAAATTTAAAATTAAAATAAAAAAAAATAATAAAACACTGGGAGAAGAAATCAAAGGGGCGTAAGTCATGATTCTTAAAATTTAAATATGCAAATATTACATGTACGTGAAAAATGTCAGAAAAAAGGCATATTAAAGGGAGACAACGATAAAAAGAAGAGGAATTAAGAAGACAGAAGGTAATGGTTGATATTGCATTTAAATTTTGGGAAATCAAAGTTGATTGGGAAGTAAGAAGTCAAAAGAGGTTGCATCCGCCCACAAATTCTATTCTAACAGTTTCTTTTTTTTTTGCATAAAAAAACTGATTATAAACACACACTTAATAGTGAGTTTGATCTTCACTGGGTGCCCCATACTTTCAGCCTTGTGCTACATCTAAGTTATGATTAGAAAATTACCATAACTCACACAATACTCAAATATATGCAGTAATTCATAAAACAATTCAAGTAAATAATATCACAATGATTAAAACTTGTTTCTGGGTACTGAAGTAAACAAAATCAATATATACTATAGATATAAGTTGATCTTGTCAGTATTTAACATCAGACCCAAAAATCATGAATTTATTATAACATGTTTTATGGAATGGTTCAAGAATTCAGGACAAGTTGGACAAAAATAATCTCACTGCTGTTCTTGAGAAAGACTTCCACTCTGTGATTGACTGGGGTAAGAAATGACTTGTATATGTTAATGCTTCTAAAATGAAGCTGCTATCTGTCAACCATCACAGGTAGTCCCCACTGCCCCATCAGTATGGACCAAGCAAGTCTCCTTGAAAGCAATACATTGCGCCTCCTAAGCCTCACCCTCTTTTCCAACCTCAAGTGGAACCATTACATTAAATCAATAGCTAAATCTACTGCTAAGAAGGTTTGGTCACGGCATCAGGCTAGGAAGTTTTTTCCTGCCTGAGTTCATCTTGCGCATATACAAATCAAGCATCCTTTCATGCATTGAATACTGTTGTCATATCTGGTCAGGCACCCCTGCTATTCATCTTGGGGTTCTCGACAAGCTCCAAAGGAGAATCTGTAATGTGATAGGTCCCAGTTTGGCAGCTCTGCTCCAATCACTTTCTTACTGATGGGATGTAGCTTCTCTTTGTCTCTTATATAAATATTTTTATGGCTTCTGCTCTGACGAGCTTAGCTCACTGATGCAGCCTCCACAAGAATTTACTCGAGCAACCATACTGGTAACAAGGTCAACATCCTTTTGCAGTTAAATCAACCTAATGCAGCTGCCACTTCTACTCCAGCAGCTTCTTTTTTTGCACTTCCCGCCTTTGGAACTCTCTTTTGTATTCTTGCTTCCCTGATAGCTACAATTTCCAAGAATTTAAATGTAAAGTCAATAGTCATCTTCTGTCTCACTAACTTGCATCCTCTCTTTCATGCTCCTTTCTCTGTCCACTCCACTCTCATCAGTATTCTCATCCTTCTCTTACCCACTTCCTGACATCCCCTATAACCTGTCACTTTTTCTCATAACCTTCCTCCTGTGTAACCCCCTGCACAACAGTAGCATGTAAAACAACCAAACACAGCCATCATTTCTACTTAACAGCTTCTTTTTACGGACTTCCCGCATGTAGAACACCCTTCTGTATACTTGCTTCCCTGATAGCTACAATCTCCAAGAATTTAAATGCAATGTCAATTGCCATCTCTTATCCACTTGATTCCAGTCCTTCCCTATAACTCCTTGTATCTTGTTCTTTTCTTTTCACACGTTACCCTAGCAACTGTCTTCACACCAGAATTCCCATTTTTCTATTGTCCTTTCTCTGACACCTCTTGTAACTGGTTTGTCTTTCTTTTCACTCTCCACCTTTTTAAACATTCATAGCCCCCAGCACACCAGTGGTGGTACCACCTTGCTTGGGGTGAAACTCAGGGTGAAATGATAAAGAAATAAAAATAACAGAAGATTGTCATGACAAAGATATTTTGGGTAAATCATAGCAAAAGAAGACTTCTGGGTTTGATCTTCTTTTCATTTCTGATGAAAATAAAAAATTGATATTTTTTTTTTCCATTGGGTTGATACCTCTTTAAAAACTTGGATAACATTATCAAGCTTTAATGTTATGAAGTATTTGTTAAACAGAGCTCTTAATCTTCATTTTGTTTATTTAAAAGAATAATTTCTTTTTTAAATAAACAAGCTTAAAATTATAGAATTATCGCTAGTTAAGAAAGTTGTAATTTCATTTAAACTTCTTAAAGTAAACTTTAAATAGATTAGGAATGTTAATTCATTTTCGCCAAGTTGACAGTTTATAAGACACTACTCTTGTTTAAAATACTTCATAGGTTTTAAAGTTGAAGTTTCTTGTGAATTATTTTTTACCCACAAACCATGAACAAGCTTAACATTATAATAAAAAATACGGAGTCCCACATGTTGTAATGTTTGTGAATGAAAAATTTTCTATTCCATATATATATTAAGATCCAACAAAATGAATACATTAAACTTATCATGAAGACATTATTAGAACATATTCTGATAATTAACACATTTCAGATTAAATCAAAATGTATCTTTAATGATAACTATTAAGATACGATAAACCTATTCAGTGGATAACAATTTAAAATAAAATATAATTTGATAATTCTTAGAGAAAAATAGAAATTACACAGCATTTAAAACAGAAACTAAATTATTCGTTTGCAAAATTTCAAATAAACAAGCTGAAAATTAGAGAGTTATCACCAAAATTTCATTATTTACAGAAGGCGATGAGTAAATTGCAGCCATTTTATATTTGTAATTTTTTGCATGCATGTTGTTTCTGATTTTGTTGACTGTGCACTGTATAGCAAGGTTAGTTGGGCACTGTCAGTATGAAAAAGAGCACAACGATGCAATTTCCTCTGCCAGAAATTTGGAAACAGCATACTGTACTGCTTGGCATTTGCACTAATAGTACCAATACAAACATTCCAGGGTGTCTGGGTGTCAATCTGAGGACAATACAGAGGTTTTGGAAAGAGTTGGATGAGTCTAATAGTGATTACAAAGGTACAGCAGCTCAGAAAATTGGCTCTGATAGTTCTGATAAGAAAAGAACTAAATTTGTTGGTGAGGGCCTCAGACTCAACATGGAGGCCAACATCAAGTTCTTTGAGGAGGTAGTGCTGCCCTTGGTCAACAGGGTGGCTGCTGGAAGGCTCTATATCTGGAAACATGACTTTGCTCTAGCAGGAGAAGCCAGCTATGGCTTTCAGACAATTTCTGGAACAACATCACTCCTTACATTTGATGACCTAACTCCTCAGAATGCAACACCCATAATTATTATGTGTGGGGTGCAACAAAACTCCTTGTAACACCAAAGATTAACTGAAGGTATAGATTATGACAGCATTCACCAACTCAGACAAGGGGACCATCAAGAAGAGCTGCAGGAGATTCTGAAGTCATCTCAAAGAGGTGGTTGAAGGGAATGATGATTTTTTTCAATAAATTTACTCTTTAGTATTTCAAGATATTTTGCGTAATTTTGGTATATATTTCTTTTAAATGAGATACTAGTGTTATTTTCATTTTTGCATAATTTAGATGACAATTTATGCACAGCACACTGTGTAAAAGAAGATATAAACAGTGTTCAACATAAAAATCAACACTGCATAGTGATGACAGTGTTATGTCTTCTGTTATTATCTGACTATATATATATATATATATATATATAGTCATCCGCACACAGATCTGTTTCGCTGTATCACAGCCTCTCAGTACAGTTAGACTCCAACTGCTTTTAACCCAGGATTGAAACCTGACCGAAGTGGCGTCAGTCGGCGATTCTACCTCAGGGCCATGGGTGCACAGTAGAAGAAGGCAGACATTTTAGCATGTATATTGTCATTATACACGCCTAATAGCCAGAGTGCTCTAATTCATTAGTGAATGAGCGATGCATACATGCCAGAGTAGCTACTGTTTTTCAAAGTCTCACATTCTTCCAGAGTGCTCAATCAGGGTGTGAGAGCGTAAATAGTCATCCACAGACAGATCTGTTTCGCTGTATCACAGCTCATCAGTACAGTTAGATATTCCATTTGTAAACGAATTATTATGTGACCTAGGTTTCTACCATGAGTGGTGTTTTCAGGCGATCTTCAATAACTGATCTTACTGTTTACCGTTTTTTTTTTTAAGAACACTCACATAATGCTGTTTTTTTTTAACGCTCACGTGGCAGGGGATTTTTGAATGCACAGTTTTTAAAATTACAAGAAATTATGTTTTCATCCATGGTTGTATGAACCTAATAGGTATTTTTAGTATGGTTACACTTAGTCATAATTTCTGTTCTTTCATTCAATAATTAATTTTTGTTTGGTAATAGCATAATCTCTAACTTTTCTTCCAGGCACAGTCTACATATTTTGCCACCATTGTAAGGTTTGGCTGTTTTTACACTACTCCACATTATGTTTGGGACTTTTCCATATTTCGATTTTAATTTCCACACATGGCTTGCCAATATTGTACACATACACATATATATATATATATATATTAAAAACAGAAATAGGTGTGTTCCAATGAGAGAAATTGGTATGATAGAAAAAAGTGCGAGAAGCTGTGAACGTTGTGTTTAATGTGTAGATTTATTGTTGGTTATTATTATTGATATTACTTGCTTTTTGTATGATATATTAAGTGTCCATAATGGTATTCGTATTGCTACATGTTTTGAGTCTGAAGTTGACTCTCTTCAGGCAAATAAACTTGTGACTTCACATAGTGAGATCCATTTGTTTTTTTTATGGCCAAAGTATTGTGTACAGATAGATAAGTGGTGAGCAGGTCAGAAAGTTCATATGCATGCATGTTTTTTGGGTTTTTTCACACTCGCATATTAAATATCTTCTGTCACCTTTAATGTGTATGTGTGTATATATATTAATATGTCCCGGAAAGGGATATATATATCTGATTCGAGGTAGTTAAATAGTTTAGGCAAATGTATCTAGGTAGGTCAATCTAGTACGTGGATGTAATGGACGGTACTCGTCATATGCAGTGTCCTGAAATGTAGGTTTAGTCAATAGATGTAGACCTCGTCGTAGACCTATAGACCTATGGACGAAAACCTGTAGACCTTTCCGCATCTTTGCCTTCACCTGTATTTATGGCTGACAACCAGCCAAGGTGTATACATATTGATTACATCATATATGTGTGTGTTCTGTGTACCTATATATAATGTACACACACACACACTCACATATATATGTGTGTATTCTACCAGAGGTCCAACCAACTATAAAATGGTATTAATTATTGAGAATTCTGGTCAGTTTTTTTAGAAAAGTTTGCAAGTCAGCAATAAAATGTATGTTATTCATGTCTGCTATCTTTGTATCATAGACTTTAAGTGTTTGTCCAGTTTAAAGCACCATATAAGTTCCAAGCTTATCTTGGTCTTAGGATGATATCGGCAATGAGGTGACATTCATTGTGTATCTTATGTAGGTACCTCTATATATCTGTAGGTTAAATATGAATAAGAATGTTTATTTTTCAACATAATTGTTTTCATTGTCAGTACACTTAATTCAGTTGTAAATATTAATCACATTTGCTAAACTTTATGCACTGATAATGTCCAATAAAACCATTCCAATATCAATAACTACATATTCAATTACAAAATTATTGTAAAATAAATATATATATATATATATATATAGAGAGAGAGAGAGAGCAAGAAAGAGACACATATATACATGCGCACACACATACACATACATGACAGTGATGATGAGGAAAAATAATTTCTTTGCCTGGGGCAGAATATAAAGTTTGCATGAGTGTAGGATTTCAGTATTTTTATAGGACGATGCATCTCCATGAGTGGACCAGGCTTTTGGAAGATGTGTGTTTTTATTAAGTCTTCACCACTGATTTAACCCAAAGTTGGTAGAGAGATGCGTCCATACATTTCACAAGGGCCTTCACATATAAATGACAAAAACAAACTAGACTTGAATTTGAAATCGGCTCTGATTTTTCATTCTACTATCTCTCTCTCTCTCTCTCTCTATATATATATATATTTAGTGTATCGAGGCAGCAAATAATTTTCTAAACATATACTGTTAATTATAAGAGACAATGAATGTCTATTATGTTTAATCATGAGCTGTTCTAAACGTTTGGTGATGGTGGATGTTATTGTGTTACCATCTTGGTGACCTCTCTGAAGATGGCTCATGTGAGCCGAAAGCTTAGAAACAAATTAATAAAAGATTATCCAACTGTTGGAGAATTTTTGTCTTTATTTTCAACTGAAATTAAAGCCAACATATGATGTTTAGAGCGGCTCATAATTAAACATAATAGACATTCATTGTCTCTTATATTTAACAGTATATATATATACGCACATTATTCTATGTCAATGGCATTACTTGATAACCTAACTTTATAAGATTTAACTTCCATGAACATCTAGTGAACTTAAATTCAAATCTGTTAAACTGTCAGTTTGTAATATGCACCTGATGATTGCATAACACATAAAATTCAGAGTTGTGTCATCCACATTGAACAATATGTATATTTATTAATATATATAAAATAGCTCTGTTCATAATACATTGAGCACTGTTTCATTAACTCCTGAATAATTCTTTTTTCATAATTATTTCACCCCAAGCAAGGGTTTACTGCTATGGGTCCACAGGGGATGATATAAGAGGAAAGTGATGAGAAAGAAGACCAAGTTACAGGGTGTGTCAGAGAATGGCTAAGAGAAAGATGAGAACACTGGTGTGAAGAGAGTTGCATGAAAATAGAATGGAAAGGAAAAAGAACAGGATTCAAGATAAGAGATGGCAATTGACATTGCATTTAAATTCTTGGAGATTGTAGCTCTCAGGGAAGCAAGTATACAGAAGGGAATTCCACAGGTGGGAAGTGCAAAAAAAGAAGTTGATAGAGTAGAAGTTGCAGTTACATTTGATTGGTTTCCCTGTAAAAGAGGTGAGATTTACTTGCTAGTCGAGTAACTCAAGTAAATTCATGAGAAAGGGGCACCTGTGAGCTAAGATCATCAGAGCAGAAGCCGTGAAAGTATTTGTAAAAGAGACAGAAAAAAGCCAAAATAGATTGGTGGGAAAGTGACTGGAGTTGAGCTACCAGGTCAGGATTGATTACATTGTGGATTTTCCATTGGATTTTTTCAAGAACCCTGAAATGAATAGCAGATGTGACAGTATTCAATACACAGATGGTATATATATATATATATATATATATATATATATATATATATAGTCATCTGCAGACAGATCTGTTTTGCTGTATCACAGCTCATCAGTCCGGTTAGACTCCGATTGCTTTTAACCCAGGATTGAAACCCGACCGAATTGGCATCAGTCGGCGATTCTACCTCTGGGCTATGGGCGCTCGACAGAAGAAGGCAGTGTTTTTGGCGTGTATATTATCATTATACATGCCCAATAGTCAGAGTGCTCTAATTCATTACTGAATGAGCGATGCGTACATGCTAGAGTAGCTACTGTTTTTCAAAGTCTACCATTCTTCCAGAGTGCTCAATCAGGGTGTGAGAGCTTAATATATATATTTGCAAGATGGATTCAGATGAGAAAAGCTTCCTGGTGCTACACAGTGAACAAAACCTTCCTAGCAGCAGATTTAGCCACAGAGTCAATGCAGTCATTCCACTTGAGGTTGGTTGAGTGAGTTAAGCCAAGGAAGCACAGTGTTTTGCTTTCAGGGAGACTAGCTTGATCCATGCTGATGGCAGGTATGTGTGATTGTCTATGTTAGTTAAAAGATAGCAGCTTCGTTTTGGAAGCATTAAAATTTACAAGCTATTTCTTACCCTAGTCCACCACAGATTGGAGGTCCATTTTAAGATCAACAGCAAGGTTTGCTTTCTCAGCTCTGGCAGATTTCTTATTGAGGTGAGAGTAAATTACGCAATTTGAAAGAAACAAATGGATTAGATCAAACAAGCATCCAGTTATACCATAGCCCTGTAGCTTGCATAAAAGGCCAGCATGTCAGCCCCTGAAAATGCTTTGGAAATATCTTGGGCAACAGCTTGAACTTTGCCATTCTTATCAAGAGCCTGGTATATATATTCTGTGATGGTCGTTAGCATATCAGTAGTAGACCTGAAGAAGCAAAAACCATACTGTTTGTCAAAGAAAATGCTGTGAGATGTTAAACCACTTACACATGTGTATAATATTATTATTCATGTGTATAATTCACGTAACTATATATATATATATATATATATATATATATATATATATATATATATGTATGTGTGTGTGTGTGTGTGGCTGGTTACTCGTATCCAAGTATGCCTCTCTGCAAGGGTGGCTGGCTAATGCCCATTGTAGATGCTCACTCAGACCCACTTTTGTTTGTTCAACACCCATAGATACCACCTGTGGTTTATATTGCAACTATGCTGAGCTGATCTTAGTAATAATTTCAGGGTGACAGTGCATTATTTGGCATGCACTAAAATCTGAACAAGACAAGGACACCCAAACCCTCATTCACGATGACTTGTGACTTTGAGCTGGCACAACCATTGATGGCTCCTCAAAGTGTGCATGGCCAAGTGATTAGGATGCTTGCTTTCTAACCATGAAGCCTGGGTTCAAATCTCACCATGGTTGATTTTTCAGGTATTTTGTCAAATACCTGACTGATGAGCGCTTCCGTCTGAAACACTTGTGTCATTCAATCAGATAAGTCACTTAAACATTTGTTGATTTATCGAGTATCAAGTTATCTATTGAGCGCTTTTTTGGCAGGAGTTCTGCTAGCCTGAAAAAACATAAAATTTTTGTAAATTTTCATTTATTTCCTCAATTGAATTATATATCTGATTGTTCATAAATAGATAACGGTATACATAAAATTATTTATTTTGTTCCTTCATCTTTGTTTCTCTCCTAGTTTATTGCCAATAGATTTTTCTTTTTCAGTCCTGTTTATTTGCAATGCGATTTATCTCTGACATAGTTTCTCTTGTTCTATACACTTTAGACACAATCATTCATAAGTTGGCATTCAGATATGCTTTTCTAACACAAGAGCAAACAACAACTGGGAAACTACTCTATTACATACAGACTGAATACCATGTCAGATTAACCTGGAGAAGACACCCACTCGTCCATACATATGCATTGTGTGTGTATATATATATATAATACGATAAGGAACAAATATGAAACGCTTTTAAATCTAACCTGTTTGATTCTTATTAAATCTTTATTAGAGAATGAAAATAGAAAAAGAATACACACACACACACACACATATATATATATATATATATATGGAGAGATTAATGAATATTATCCAGAGCAAATGTCTTGAGAGAAAAACTCAACTCATAGTTAAACAGTGATAAATCCAGAACATATTTCAGCAATGTAAAAAAAAATTACATTGCTGAAATAAATTCTGAGTTTATAATCATTTAAATATGTGTTCATGTTTCCTCATATATATATATATATATATATATATATAAATATACAGGGCCATAGCTGATGCTAAAAAAACACTGGGCACAGAGAAAATTGCTCAGATTTATTAGTTGACAATGTGATGATGTCATCAGTGTCATCCGTTTCCAGAAATTATGATTTTTGCGGATTTTTTCGGCTATTCCAATGGAAATTAGGCACAGAACGTGAACGAAAGCAAGAAATCAGGTTTGGACTTTCTGAGTATAACTAATCTTT
Organism: Ascarosepion bandense; assembly: GCA_037127315.1. NCBI lineage: Eukaryota > Metazoa > Mollusca > Cephalopoda > Sepiida > Sepiidae > Ascarosepion > Ascarosepion bandense. Next base: position 1,296,543 of record JBBBDQ010000216.1, read on the forward strand.
TCTCCCAAAATTAATAAATAAACAAACAGATTTTTACTGCGTTCATTCGGATGTTTTCTTCGTTTTTCTTTCTTTGTGAATTGTTTAGTTTGATTTCTGATGAAGACATTTTTCCTTGCCCGGATTTTCACTAGGATTACACGGATTGGCTCGGACCCGTGCCCGGTAGTCAGATATGGCCATGTATATATATATATATATATATATATATATATATATATATATAAATAATCAGAATTTATTTATATTTATGGAGGAAGAAAGCACAATCACTATCAAGGATAGAGCATTTGTATATGGTCTGGGTTTTGCTTAAGGAATGCTTTATTTTGATGTCTATATATCTCTATTTATCTATATTTAAACAGGTTTCATTAAAAATGACCCACAAGGAAGATCTAATAAATATTTGATTTGATTTTATATGTATTCTTACATGTTTTCTTTTTGCTGGTGATAAGGAATGTAAAAATGTTCCATAATTTTTTACTTTCCGAGTGCTTTCAGCCACTTCACTGGCCATTATCAAGGATGTTATTTTTCCAGTATTGCTATTTTCTTCTCATGTTTTGACTGTAACATAATCTTAGTATTTTTGAAAAAAAATTTTTTTAAAAAGCTATCACATGATGCATGCAATTGGTCGTTGTGTGAGCATCTGTCTATTTTTTTTAAAAAACTTTCAAAACTTTGTTTCCACTATTGCATAATGTAAGATTGATGGTAGGAGAAAATTGTTTGGGATTCCTTATCTCCAGTAAAAAGGAAACATGTAAGAAAACTGAAAAAATTAAATCAAAAATTAATAAAATCTTTCTTGTCAGTTGTTTTTAAGGAAACATGTTGAAAAGAAGGGTTGCTATTTAAATATTCATGAATTATCTATATCTCTGTATATAAGATGTGTCTTGCAGTGTGTTGGGAAATGTATCAACCCATCTCTCCTTCCTCTAGCTATGGGATGAATAGCAGGACAGATTGGGTTCTATAGCCTTGGTTAGCAACCAGTCTATCCCAGAAAGAAATGATAACCTACTGCAGGAAAATCTTTTGAACATTTTCTTCGAACATGCATTGAGTCAGCATGGAAATATAGGCTCATAGAATTAACAGGAGTATGAATATCTCATGTTGATGTGCAGTCTGCAACATTGCTGTATAAACAAATGCTTATGTATATACTAGCAGTATAGCCCGGCGTTGCTCGGGTGTGATGAAAGCTTTAAAACTAATCCATGGTCCTGAAGCTCAGACTCTTTGGACGTTGGCACGAAAGACTAAAAAGTAATAGTTGTTTCCAGTTAAAGCGAAACTGTAGACTGAAAGAAAAATGAATGGATGTAAGTCAAATTTTGATTTCTTGGTATCGATATCAAATAAGTTTTTTTCGTTGTAAACTGAATTTTGAAGGCTAAATAAGTCCGCTGAGTAAATGGTATCATCGCTGAGACTAAGAACTACCATTATACCTACTTAGAGCCAAACCCGAAGCAAAAATTAAAATAAAAGGGCTGAAAAAAATACAGACATACAGGCAGATAAACAGACACACACACACAAACATGTTGCCTTTTAGATATATATTATGGATTTTCTGCACTATTGTAAGAACTGCAACCTTGAAACTTCTGAATATCGTTTCTTATGTCTTTGCCTATGAGTGTATCAAATTTGATTAAAATCGGATCACTCCTTCTATAACCCGATTTTTTCGATTATGGATTTTCAATATTTATCGGGGGTACCTCGACACAAAACCTAGCTAAGAACACTCGCAGACACTTATAGTACAACTGTGTAAATTTTCAAGAAAATCGGTTTAGCCATTTCGGAGTCTATAGGTAATGGACACACACAGACAAAGTTCTATTTATAAATAAGTTTAGATTTAGATAGCTTACATCCAAATTGCAGTGAATAGAGGTTCTCAAATGATCACTAATGTTAAAAATCAAGTCTGGTCAGTACCGAGATGCATAACTTCTTGGGAATCGTAAGTGCTGTAAACTGAGATGTTGGGTGTTGTAATTAATAATGCTTCAAAATTGCTAACTACAGAGCCAAGTTCCAATTCAGAGTTATTTGACAGGCTTTTTTTTTTCTTTAATTTTTTTTATTGAATCTCAGTGAGAATTTATGCAAAATGGGAAAATTTTGAATCCATCTCTTCACCCCCAGCTATGGGTTAATTAGTAGGACTTGTATGTGACAATCATTATTATCTCCAAGAAATTGTTAGAATCTAAAAATACCTTCAGGCTTTAAATAACCCACAAAAGAATGATAAACAGTAAAAACAAATCACCAAGTGTGGATGGCTCTGAGCATGTACATTCTAGAAAAATATGAAATTGAAATAACGTGAAATTTCTGATATATTCCATGTAATGATTGATTGATTGATTGATTGAATAAGTTCTAATATAAATGTAACAAAAAAAAGTTTGTAAATATTAGCAAAAAATAATATATCTTAAATGTAAAATTATTCAATACCTTGTATTTTAATATAGATTTTTTTTTGGATCATTTTAGAAATTAAAAAGATTTTTTTTTGGATCATTTTAGAAATTAAAAAGATTTTTTTTTGGATCATTTTAGAAATTAAAAAGATTTTTTTTTTGGATCATTTTAGAAATTAAAAAGATTTTTTTTTGGATCATTTTAGAAATTAAAAATATTTTTTTTGGATCATTTTAGAAATTAAAAAGATTTTTTTTTGGATCATTTTAGAAATTAAAAAGATTTTTTTGGATCATTTTAGAAATTAAAAAGATTTTTTTTTGGATCATTTTAGAAATTAAAAAGATTTTTTTTGGATCATTTTAGAAATTAAAAAGATTTTTTTTTGGATCATTTTAGAAATTAAAAAGATTTTTTTTTGGATCATTTTAGAAATTAAAAAGATTTTTTTTTTGGATCATTTTAGAAATTAAAAGATTTTTTTTTGGATCATTTTAGAAATTAAAAAGATTTTTTTTTGGATCATTTTAGAAATTAAAAGATTTTTTTTGGATCATTTTAGAAATTAAAAAGATTTTTTTTTGGATCATTTTAGAAATTAAAAAGATTTTTTTTGGATCATTTTAGAAATTAAAAAGATTTTTTTTTGGGATCATTTTAGAAATTAAAAAGATTTTTTTTGGGATCATTTTAGAAATTAAAAATGTATAGCATTTCTAAATAACACTTGTTTTTATAATTAATTTACAAGGATTTTTTTCTTATAAGTAGAAAGGAAAGATTTTCAATGTAAACTTATAGAATTCATAGAAATCCTGAATACTTTACACAATGTTTTAATAAGACTTTTGGTCTAATCTTACGGTTTTTCTTTTTCTTCTTTTTTTTAATTATATTTTAATTTCCTAAGTCATACTGACATAAGAAGTAGAATTGATTAACATTTATCATTGTATATGACTTTATTTGCTGTGCAAAAAGTTTATCCTACCACTTATGGTGACCTGAATTTGAATTTGTTTGAATTTCATAGCTGTGTTGTCATATCCGGCTATGGCAACAGAAAACACATTTGAGTGAAATTAACAATAAGGATAAAGCAATTGAGAGGCCTTGAAAACAACACAGGAGAAAGGGAAGTAATATTAATAATGCAGTGTGCTAAAGGTTAACTGTAGCAAATTTGGGTACATTTGCTTATAAAAAAAACCAAAACTATTTGATAACTTTAGAAATTGTATTTATATAAGTTTGGCTGTAAGCTTATTGCTTCCCAAAAATTTAAATTCAGTGTTAATTATTATGTACTGTCTTAGTTCTTGTTTCTTTATTGTACTTGCTCCTTAACTGCGTTTTATTTTGTTCTCATATTGGATTCTGTTAGAAACAAAGAAAAGAGTGCTGAACTGCTATGTAATAGCAATCATTCTATATGACAATATCTTCATGGATGAAAATGAGACTTGAAGCAACAGAAATGTGGTTCTACAGAAAGACTTTGAGAATACCATGAATTTGAACATGCGAAAAATGTTTTACAGAAAATGGAAATGAAAAGGAAACTTATACTTAACACCAGGAAGAGACAGTTGAAGTTTCTAAAACCCATGATGAGGAAAGATAGCTTGGAAAATTAGATATTCCCAGGACAGGGGAAAACTGCACATAACCTATCTAAGAAGTTAGTAAATGGACAAAGGAATAATTTTTAGGAGAGATAGCAAAAAGAAAACATCTGTTAAGAGCTACAAAGGGTAGATAATTGTGGAGAGCCATGGTTACAAACATCCTCAACGGACATGGCATATAGAAGGATTTCTTGAATATTTCCAACTTAAAAAAGTATGCCTTTTTTTCTTAAGTCAATGAATTTGATATTCTTATCTCTGACGTTAATCTCCATGAGTTGCTCCCTTTGGCAACTCTTCAAATGAAAAAAGTAGCAGCTTAACCAGAAGGGGCTGAGCAACCATTTTAGATTGGGCACACACATAGAAAACAGAGTTATCTGAATAAAGCATTCTCTTTCCATAATGTGTCCAATTTTTTTTAATTTGAATTCACAAGTTACATCTTATATTCATCTTTTTTAATTTACATCTTATATTCATCTTTTTTAATTTACATCTTATATTCATCTTTTTTAATTTACATCTTATATTCATCTTTTTTAATTTACATCTTATATTCATCTTTTTAAATCAAAAATTCTATTCATAAGCAGGAATACACACATAAAAATGCTGAATCAGTAATAAATAAAGAACAATTATTTTTAAAGACTTCTTTTGAAGTATATATCAATCTATATTTATTTATTTTACTTGAGTTATCTTTGAAGTCATTAAAAAGTTAAATGTAGAACTAATAACATTCTCTTCCTCAAAAATAATCATTAACAAAACTATACTTTTTCTTTCAATTCTTTTTCTTTGACTTTTTTTACTTTTTTTCTACTTGCTTCTCTTATTAATAATGAATTGTTCAAATTTATGACTTAATTGTTGTAGAAAATCGCATATTTTTTTTATCAATTGGAAAAAAAAATCAAACTGTTGATTTCATCGCAGTCGTGAATAAATCTATATTCTGTTTTTTCACACATTTTTTGTTTAATCAATCTTTTCTTTTCTCTTTGTTTTCCTACTCTATCACCCTTCAGTACATTCTTCTTCTCTCTCTCTCTTCCATTTAACTTTCTTCTGGCTTTCTCTACTTCACTTTTTTTGTCATCTTCTCTTTTTTGTTTTCATTGATCAATTGGCCTTCTGTTTTTGTCTTCTTTCTTTGATTGTTTTTCATTTATCTCTTCTTTGTTCTGAAATTTTCTTCCATTTTTTTTCATTCTTGTTACTTCTTTTTTCTTGATCACATTTCTCCTTCATCAAAACTGTTTCTCTTATTTTCTTTGCTATTCTTTTTCTTTCACCAGTAATATCTATAATTTTCTCTTAATATCTATCTATCTATCTATCTATTTCAGTCTATTCATTATCTATCTATCTATCTATCTATCACTCTTTCTGACTTGCAATTCTTTTTCCTCAACTTTACAACACTCTTTTTTATTTTTTTACTTAAATTTATATTCTTCCCCTTATTCCCTTTGCTCTTTTCATTTTCCACATCCCTTCTTTCCTTCCTTTTGGCAAATGCAAAATTATTTTCTTTATTATGCCCTCTTTTTTTTCTTTTTCCCTCCCTTTCATTCTTACTCTTTTTCTTTACTTTCTGTACACACCCACAATTTTTCCTTTTCTTTTTTACCTTCTCTTCTCTTCTTTCATTGTCTTTTTTTTTCTTTCTACACCCTTGCTAATTTACCTTCATTCTTAAAATTGATATCTAATATTCTTCTTTCCTCTTATCTCTTGCTTTGCTAAACTCTCTTTCTTCATCTTTTTTACATTATATTCTTTGCTTTTTCTTTCTTTTCTGAAATACTTTTTCTTTCTTTTTCTGCGTCATATTTTTTTAAGAGAAAAAATTCTTTGAAATTGTTATTTTCTGCTTATTTATTAATGAATTCATCCTTTAACTTTATTCATTTACTCATTTTCTTACTTACTAATCATCATTCATTTATGTTTGAGTTCTCTTTAGAGAAAAAAAAAAACACTTAATCTATTTCCATCATTCTGTTCACTTCTTTCAATCCAAAACCTATTATATATCATTATTTCTTTTTTTAATCTATTTATTTGTCTTTTTAATTATCTTTATCTTTAAAATAAAATTTCAAAAAGAGAATAAAAGTCTCATTCTATGATCTCATCTCTCAAACAAACAATGACATTACAATTCAACAGTTTATCTTAATTTATTTTTAGAACAAATAAAATCTTCAGAATCTGTCTTACTCTTTGATTTTAATTTTCTATTTTTTCTGATTTTACATTTTTTCTCTCTTAATCTGACTCTTTCAAAACTCAAGAAAAATAAAATTAAAAAAATGTTAGAATAATCCTGCAAAATAAATCCTATATAAATAAACAGATAAATTAACGAAAAAAGCAGCAACTTTGTTTTTTAACTCTTAAATAAATTATTTTGATCATGAATCCTCCCCACATTGCTGCAAACCTTAAAAACAACAGTATTTTACTACAAGGTTGACACTGAAGGGGATAACGACGAGTGATAAAACTTCCCTTTCGGATCTTTCCTGATACAGAAAACAGTGAGTAGCATCGACACAGTGCAAAGTTTCTCTTCTTTCATGGCATTCTGTTAAAAATTGTACCATTTTTACGAACCTTAATTTATCTGGGAAAAAAGAAAATGCTACTGTGACGCATTTTCTCATGTTTGGAAAATGGTATTGTGCTATGTCTATTTTTGCATCTGCCTATACGGGTGTTTTTGTCGACAATGAGGCTCTTATTGCACGTTCAACCTCATCTACATCGACTACAGTAAGCTAACTTCTACTTCTTTTTATACTTACATATACACACAAATATATGTATATATTTTTCTTTTTTTATTTTTTTGTTCACCTAATTCAAAGCATAAAAGCCACCCAAGGTAGGGCGTTACTGAATAATGTTGCTGTGTGTGAAGAGAAGAAAGAAAGAAATCTACATTATTAGGCTCAGTAGAATAGATAACAGTTGACCCTTGACTTGAAGAGGTTAAAATCATATCGATCTTGGGTGTTTGTAATACAAAGTAAAAATTATTGGGGAAAAAGCTGTCTGATTGGAACTTCTACCAATAGAATGATAATAAAGGTCTGAACTGGTGGGAATAAAGAATTTACTTTGTTTGAACATCTACCAGGAAAATAGTGATAGAGTAGCAAGAAGCTAGCTATGTTTCATCTGTGGGAAAAGAGGTATGTATATATATATATATATATATATATATATTGTAATAGTTGTTACAATGGTTTATAAATTCATAGTATCACTACACAAAAATTTTCGCATTTTGAAGCTACTTTACGTGCTTCTCATTGGGTGACAAAGTTGGAATGAAAATTAAATGGTGAAAACGCTTTATTTGTGGTGATGTGGGGTTGGGAGCTTATTCTGATTCTGTCGGCCATATTGTAGTCTTAGAGATATGGGTTAGGAGAGGTGGCTTAGTTTAAAACAGATTCCTTATTTATTTTGTCTGGATGTGGTGTGAGTGGTGTCACTGTTAATGAGAACAATGTAAATAAATTTTGTGTTGGGAGTTTAGAATTGTCTAGTCATCTGTTCGTGGTTCTAGTGATGCTGCTATTGGGTTAAGAGAAGGGTGTGGTGTAGCTTAGGTTTGGGCAGGTCACTTTTTCATTTAGTTCGGGTATTTTATATTGGAATATATGTTTTTTTGTTTTTTTTTATGCAGTGCTGATAGTTTTTATTTTACTACTACTTAGAGGTAGATGGAATTATTGTTGGTGTGATGTGTTATTTGTTTTCTTTTATTTTTACATTTTTTGTTCTATTTATTTAGAGGGTTGATTATGTGTATTTATTGCATTTTTGTGGGGGTCGTGTGGATGGGGTGTTTTTTTTTTATTTAAATTTTAATGAGAAATATTTGCAATGTTTGCATAATACTGCTAGTTCGTCTCTACGGTTTGATAGTTCGCCACTGTTGGGGTACTTTAGAATGTGTAGCTTTTCACTTAAACATAAATGGCAGATGTTGTTAAGTGAGTTGCAAGATCTAGGATTTTCCATTTTACTTTGGGTTTCTGTTTTGAGTCCTTTAGTTTCCAAAAGTATGCTGAAAGGGATGTTTGGTTTTGGTATAAGTTGTTTTTGAATGAAGTTAAGTGCATGTACCAGTGCTGCTTAAAATTGTTCTTAGTAGATCCAATGTACACTTTATTTATAGTGGGATTTTCAATTGATGTTATGTTGCATTGATAGATTGAGTTTATTTTACATTTATTCTGTAGTGGGCAGTTGTTGGAGTTTCTACAATTACATAGGTTTTTATTGTTGTCTTCTTTATTATTTTGGTAGTTAATTTTATTTTGCTCCACGTGTTGATTTAGGATATATTTGTTATGGTTTGTGATGATTTTTTCTAGGTTGTTTGTGCAACTATAGCTTAGTTTAAGCGTATTTTTGTTGAAGGTTTTACTAAGAGGGTTATTGGTGGGGAAGTGTTTTTTAATTAAATTGAGGAACTTTTGTCCTAACTTGGTGTTTATCACTTGGTTGAAAGGAGGTGTGTACCAAATGATTTTTCTATTTCTAATTTTCCTGTTATGGTTATAGTTTGTTATATACTGGATGTCTTCTTTTTTTTAGGGACTTATTGTGGAGGCTTTTGTGTTTGTTAAATAGTTCTTCACTGAACGAATTTTTACTAATTCTATTTTCCATGGAGGAGGGTATATGCTTGATTATACTTGGGGGTGGTTTGACTTTGGGTGGATGTATAGTGGGTATTCGTTGAGTTTTATGTATGGTTGGTAGTTATTATTAACTAAATCAAGTGTTACATTGAGGAAGTTTACTACTTTTAAATTTGTGTTGACTATTACTTTTTGGTTTAAACTTTTAAATTCTCTGTGGATAAGTTTTCTTATGTTGTCTGTTTTAAAGTGTGTGGAATTTTGTACTATCATGAGACCATCGTCTCTGTATAGCTCTATGTCTTGTGTGTTTAGTGTTTATGTCTTGGTGTGTAGTAAGATTATATAGTGCAAATAAGCTGATGAGATCGGAGAACTCTGCTGAGTTTAACGCACCCATTGTAATGTCAAATTGGTTAACAGAGTTATTTTTTATCCATTGTTCTTGGTTATGGATAAGAACAGATGTCTTGACAGCCATTATAATATGGGTGCATTAGACTAATACACACACACACACATATATATATATATATATATATATATATATGTAAAAATATACTCAGTTTTAATCCGAGATTATGGACAGTATGATTAAATTTAACCATATATATATATGCATATGTGTATTCACCTAACTGATGTAATGATACATTTTTTCTTAAATTTTCACTTTTGAGAAAGTGATCATTATTTTTATTTATGCTTTTGGGCTTTTTTTGGTCTTTATTTGTGAATTTCATTTGTGTAAATTAAAGACAGAAGCTGATGATGGTCCACCTGAAATAAGCCTAAACTTCCACTTAACCATGGAATAACATCTGTCTTAATTTTTACATATATATAAAATTTCACTTATTGGTATCTTTCATTTGTTTAGTTATTGTGTGTATTTCTGAAAAAAAAAATACACAATCTTTTTTCTGTATGATTTTTTTAGTCAATGGATTTGCTTTTTATCTTTAAATCAAAATATTTGTAAGAAAATCAAAACAAATCTTTTTGTTAAATGTTGTAATAAATTTCAATAGCTGGAGCTGCTGAGTTCTTACTTTTCAGTGTTGATATAGAACAAAAGCATCTCTGAGACCCTCGGACAAACTATATCCCTTGGTTCTACCAGGTCTAAAAGGCTAGGACCTACCACGCTACTTACATACGAGCAAAATACCCACATTTTGTCCATATTTGATTGGCAAAAAGGAAACCATGCTTCTTCCCATGAACCACTGCTCTGGGGAACAGATTCCCAAGATGCTTCCTGAATCATTTTATTCTTAACCTGTTCAAGTCTAGAGTTAACCATTATCTTTCTCTCTGATCTATATAAACTATCCCTTAATGTAACCCTCTACCTTGAGCGGCCCCTGAGCCTTGTATGGAGTGAATGTTGCTGTAAAAAAAAGAAAGAAACAGAAAAGCATAGAATAGACTGTAATGAAACATATAAATGGAAACAAAGATTAGGAGGGAGAGCAAAAAGACAAACCTTACTGAAAAGAACAGGACATAATGGAGAGCTGTGGTCACTCACATTTTAATGGGGATTTGGCACATAGAAGAAGACAAAGAAAAAGTATAATTTTGCTTATATTTAGTTGTTATTCTGTCTGTGTTGGTGTGTCTCCATTTTAACAAACCCTACTCCTCTGAAACCCTTGGTCCGATTTCAACCAAAATTGGGCTACTTGTCGATTATAACATGAACCTTTGATGTATGCAAATATGTTTTAAATCAATTTACAGTGTAAGGCAGAAATCACCAAATCTCTTAGAATTTACAAACTCTTCTCCTCCTTTGAGAAGTTTTATATGAATTCAACCAAAATCAGGTAACTTGTCCATCAAGGTCTGAATCTTTGATATACAAACAAAATTTCAATTAACACACAGGGTTCAGCAAAAATTCTTGGAAAATGTTGCTTTTTGCGATCATTTATTTCTTCAAAATGCTTACTTTTCTACAAGGTGCAACATTGCAGGGACAATGCATTCAGTTTTTCTGCATCACGTCATCACATCACATTACATTACAGACACCCGTAATGGCCACTTCCATTCTTCCAATTGTACATGCATCATTCCCATTTATTGGCAGAATTGACCAAGCATGCATTCTGTTTGACAAATACAACAAAAACCAGTACTCACTTTGTGTTTTTAGATTTACATATCACGACAACCTCGTACTGAAGATTTTTGAATAAGCACTTGACCTTACCATTTCAACATAACCACTAAAAAAACTCTGAGCAACGCCAAGCTATATAGTTAGTATATATATATATATGTGTGTGTGTGATTTTGGAGGAAGATTGAAAGTACTTGGGAACATCAGGAAATGAATAATAAAATCATCTGTCAAAGTTACAGCTCATTTCTTACATCTTTCAGTTATAATACACCAAAAATTATCCATGGATATGACTGTTTTTTTTTTTTTTAAATAAGCAGACACGATGTTTGCAATTTATTTAACCTGACATGCCTAAAAGAAAATATATATAGAATATATAGAACAAATGTCTATTACATTTAATCATGAGTTGTTCTAAACATCGTATTTTGGCTTTAATTTCAGATGAAAATAAAGACAAAAATTGTCTAACATTTGGATATTTTTTGATTCTGCTGGTTCTAAGCTTTCAGCTCACATGAGCCATCTTCAGAGAAGTTACAGGGATGTTAACATAAAGACATCCACCATCAAAGATGATTTTCTCTTGTGTTGACTTAAAACATTGCTATGCAATGATAACAGTCACTGAATAGCAGACACAGCTCATAAATTTGTGATGCAGTTCTATGACGTCACTATGCGAGAGACCAAAATGTTAACAGAACCATTTGTCTAAATGCAATGTAATGTGTTGTAAGCAGATTGAAATGTGATTTTATTAAGTGTAGGTTGATTTGATTTAATGTAGATTGCCTCTAATATCTGAAGGTTCTTTTTAATGTGTGTATGAGTGAGTATTATTGAGTTATCAACTAAAATCTGTCTAATATTTTTTAAGAAACGTTGTTTAATTAAACTATGATCAGAAAGGTGGCAGGTAAGTCTACAGGAGAGTTGTAGTTGTAGTAAAATCAATATATGTAGTGAATTTATTATTAGTACCAGAGATACAATCTCTGAACAGGCATGTAAATTGAACATAGAATTGATTCATGTAAACTAAAACAGTTTGTCATTATTGTTTGTCTGTGAATTGTTATAATATAAAATGTAATTTGACTTATTTAAGCCCAAAGCTTAGATTGGAATATTAAAACATTATGTATCAATATTGTAATTTTCTTTCTCCGTTTAATGATAATGCTATTAAGCATATCAGAGAATGTGAAATAAATAGAGAAAAGTTATCTATATTATATAATGAAACATGACATTAATGAAAAAATTCTGCCTATATATATATATATATATATATATATATATATATATATATATCTGAATATGAAATTATTTGGACTCATATTTAAGTAGATATTCTGTTTATAATCAAACAGTATATACATATTTTCTACTGGCCTGATTATTTACGATAAATTTTTGTTACGAAAATGTGTGTCATTCAGCAGAACTTTTCGTAACAAAAATTTATTATAAATAATCAGGCTGGTAAAAATAAATATATATACAGTTTGATTATAAACAGAATATGTACTTAAATACGAGTATCTATCAAAAATAATGTTTAAATAAATAGTTTCAAACTGTCGGTTGTTTATAACCATTTTGCTAATCTTCATTAATATCTGAATATGTATACATGTATGTATATGTAGCCTTTGAGGTTTCACTTGCCTGATCGACTCAGTCAATTAAAAACTTAATTGGGCGATTAAAGTTTACTTTACTCACTTGTGGTCTATTAAAAATCTCACAATGTGTCCCTTCAAATATAGAAAAAGGAAATCTGATTCCTTTTACAACCCAAAATTATGTCATTGAAGATTCACAAGTTACTTAGAATGATTTTCAATGACATAATTGAACTCTTCAGTTTTATGTATGACGCCTGATTTACATTGAAATGCATGGTTAAACAAAAGACACTGACAGCCCGCAATTATCAAAGCAAGATCTGACAAATGGAATTTAGATTAACAAGCTCCTGTCTTGCTTTTTTGTCCTTTTTAGTGTAAACATTTGTTTAATTAATGCTTCTACAGTGAAGTCAAAATGTCTCTGGCGCCCAGATTAAAGATGCTCACAGAATTTTAGAAACAAATTTGGAAAGATATTATCCTTGACTCAATATCTATATTTCTTCCCTGCTTATGAAAAGTAGAAACAAACATTTGAAAGAAAGAAAAAATACACAAACTTCTTTCAACCACACACCAAAAAACAAATCATCAATGTAATTTTTTTTATAGAAAATCCTTGAGAAAATCAGATTTGTTTTTTTTTATCATCTATGAGATAGAGGTTGTAGTCAAACAGAAGAAAGAAACTATGAATTTATGTACCTCCACTCAATTGCCCATAAAACAGTATATCATGATGTTAAAAGGACTGAAACATACTAAAACAAAGTTTTATCATCAAAAGGTTTATGTAATTAATAAGAGGAAAGGTCAAATTTTGTTGTTAAAATTTTAAAAATTTAAAAAATCCTTTCTAACACATTTGAAATTTTAATTAAAATTTAATTTTTTGTTTTCCATCAGCAATTCACAATATGTTTACATAAGGCAATTATTAAGAAAATTGAGTCAGTCAAGTAAAATGATTTAGGGGAGGGTAAATTTTCCATCACACTCGATCGCTGGCCAAGTGATTTCTTTTTCAAATCTCAAAGGCTGTGTGTGTGTATATATATATATATATATATATATATGCGTCAGTTGGTGATTCTACCTCTGGGCTATGGGCGCTTGGTAGAAGAAGGCAGACTTATATATATATATATATATATATATATGTGTGTGTGTGTGTATATATGTATGTATATATATTTGTATATGTAGGTATATATATTTATATATTTAGTGTATCGAGGCAGCAAATAATTTTCTAAACATATACTGTTAAATATACGAGACAATGAATGTCTATTATGTTTAATCATGAGCCGTTCTAAACGTCATATTTTGGCTTTAATTTCAGTTGAAAATAAAGACAAAAATTCTCCAACATTTGGATAATTTTTTATTAAGTTGGTTCTAAGCTTTCGGCTCATATAAGCCATCTTCAGAGAGATTATAAGGACGGTAACACAAAAACATCCACCATCAGCAACAATTTTATCTTGTGTTGACATAAAACTCTACTAAGCAACAGCAATAGTTACCAAAAATAACAAACGCAGTTTGCAAATTTGCAATGTGGTTCTATGGTGTCACACCACGTGATAGCGTGAAATGACAACAGAACCATATATTCAAATGCAATTTAATGTGTTATGAGCGGATTTAAACGTGATTTTATTAAGTGTGGGTTGTTTGGATTTAATGTACATGGCCTCCAATATCAGAAGTTTTTTTTTACTGTGTGTATGAGTAAGGATTATTGTATTGTTAACTAACATCTGTCTGATATTACTTACATGGTTATGTTTTTCTGAGAAATGTTGTTTAATTGTACTCTGATCAGAATTATAACCTGATATATATATGTTATATACATACATTTAGAATAAGTATAAAAGAACAAATATTTGTGTGTGTGTGTATATATATATATATATATATATATATATATATATGTGAGTGTGTCTTTAGGTAGTAAATGTCTGGGAAGAAGTATTCATAATTTGGAAATATTGATCATTAAAATGAGTCAACACGAAATGTCTGTCATTTTTAATAATATATACACATGTGTGCTCATTATATATTTATTCATTATTTTTTTTAATGATTATATTTTGAAGACTGCAAGAGAAAATATGAGTCCAAACTTTGGCTTAAGTTGCTCATTCTTACTTAGCATAAATGTTTTTGGCAATGGTATAAATCCATTTATCTCTGTATTCCACATATGTTCTAGATGGAGGTGCAGCAGGTGCGAATAGTTGATTGATTTGTCTTTAGAGTTATTTAAATCTAAAACATATTTTGGATAGTAAGAATAGTTTTTATTTTTGCTAATATCATGTCAACAACTTTTGTCTACATTTCTGAGATTAAGTATTTATATTATTTACATTGTTCAGACTATTGTTGTCATCTCAATTGTTCTTCATCCATGAACCATGTCACTTCTTGATGTCTTCAAGGGCACATGGACCAGCGAATAAACACGTTGGTAGATCGAGTGGCTTGACCCAAAGTGTTGTGAGTTTAGTACTTGGCGACAGCAGTGGTAAATGAAAACCTTAGAGCATTGAGTTAAATGGAGAGAATTAAGTCATCCCAAAGTGGCATGACTCATGGAACGAAAACGATCTTCCAGTTTGATCAAAATAAAGGGTTTGGTTTAAAATACTAATCACATGAAGAAGATCAGGATGTACAATGGCTGAAAGATCATGAATATGACACTAAAGATGAGGACAATGATCTGAACAATGTAAATAATCAACGATTTTATTTTGAGAATAACAATGATTTTACAAGATACAAGTCCTACTATTTAACTTATAGATGTGAAGAGTAGATAGATTCATACTTTTCCCAAGGATGTTTGCACATTAGTGAATGTAATGAACCTGGCTGCAATTTGACCTTGGCTTTCTGAATTCATATTCCAAGCCACTATCCATAGCACCACCTATGTATCCATGTAAAGAAGTGAACTTTACATCTATGCTACATATTCTAAGGCATATACATTACATAAAATAATAGCAAAGAATAATAGGATTTTCGATGACATACTAAAAACTAAAAAAAAAACTGGTTTTGCCCAGAGCTTATCAAGTTTTTAATTTCTGGGATATTCTAAATCATGATTAAAAGATGAAATGAGAATTGATGGGGGGGAAAAAAACATTCAAGGAAAACTAGAGCCCAATCACACTCAGATGCAAAAAGCATTCTCTCTGCTTAAGAGAAAACACCTTCGGGATCTGATGTATATGTATCCAAACTTATTTATAAATGGAACTTTGTGTGTGTGTGTGTGTCTGTGTGTGTCTGTTGCCTATAGACTCCGAAAGGGCTGAACCGATTTCCTTGAAAATTTACACAGTTGTACTATAAGCGTCTGCGAGTGTTCTTAGCTAGGTTTTGTGTCGAGGTACTTCCGATAAAGATCGAAAATCGATAATCGAAAAAATCGGGTTATAGAAGGAGGAAATTTGATACACTCATAAACAAAAACATAAGAAACGATATTCAGAAGTTTCAAGGTTGCAGTTCTTACAATAGTGCAGAAAATCGAAAATATATATATATATATATATATAAAAAACGCAAGAAACCGGGTCTGATCAAAATCAGTTTTTCAGCCCTTTTATTTTAGTTTTTGCTATGGGTTTGGCTCTAAGTAGGTATAATTTTACTTCTTAGTCTCAGCCATGATACCATTTACTCAGAGGACTTATTTAGCCTTCAAAATTCAGTTTACAACGAAAAAAACTTATTTGATATCGATATCAGGAAATCAAAATTTGACTTACATTCATTCATTTTTCTTTCAGTCTACAGTTTTGCTTTAACTAGAAACAACTATTGCTTTTTAGTCTTTCGTGCCAATGTCCAAAGAGTTGGAGCTCCAGGACCATGGATTAGTTTTAAAGCTTTCATTACACCTGAGCAATGCCAGGCTATACTGTTAGTAATACATAAAATAAATTTTTAGTTATAGCTTTGACAGAATTTTGAAACACTACCTCATCAAATGGTTTAAAATATTTTTTCCTTTCTCAGTTGATTTTTCTTTTGAAAAGGAACTTTTTTTAAAATTAAAGTCATTCCAGCAAGAGAAATAATTTGATGTTACCATTGTTTTCCCTTCTACAACATGTACAGTGGGCATTTGTATTTAAGGATGCCTATCTTTTTGAACAGCTAGCTAATCCCCTTTGCAGATGCCTGCTCAGGCACATTTGTTTGTTCAACACTTACAGACCCCATCTATAGTTTATACTGTAACTATGCTGAGAGGACCTTTGTTACAGTTTCTGTAAGAGAATGCATTATCTAGTGAGAACAAAGCCAGGATACTCAAACCCTCGGTCATGATGACCATGAACAGTTCAGTTTCACTCACAAGGCTTGGGTCAACCAGTGATATGGTTTTCAGGCACTTTCAAAAGGTTTTGCCTGCTTGGCTCACCTCCTTCAGACTAAGAACATCAAGAAGTCACTTTCCTGACAAACTGACCATGATGAGATTTGAACCTGAGCCTTATGGTCAGAAAGCGAATGCGCTAACCATTTGGCCACATGCCTATAACATAGATTTAAAAAAAGACTCAACTTTTTTATGTAAACCTCCACTCACTCCTTTGTTTCATTCTCATTGCAGGATGCCATCAGGTGGTTACATTGCTGGAAAAGCTTTGACGAGGTGGGAAGCTGACACCGACAATATAGACATCGATTACCGTAGCCTAGAAGGCGATCATCGCTGTAAATGGTTGAGCGAGTGTTTCAGTGGTCGCAAGGGTCAGGTCTTACGTGTGCTGCTAGTCCTTGTTCTTTTCTGTGTAGGATTAATTGTTGGGTACATCATACGCCGGAATGTACACGAGCAATTCATTGCACCTACTTTCAAGTGTGAAGAATCCTCTCCACAGGTAAGTCTTTTTTTTTTTTTTTCACCTTTGCTTAAATACTTTTCAACCATAGGAGTAAATATGGTTAATATCAGTCTTATTGAGAAAATATCAACTTGTAATGTAAATGCAATGTAAAAAAAAAAATCATTTACTTGCATACTGTTGTAATTTTTGTGGTACATCAGTTTATTATCTAGCAAGAATAGAAAACTGATACTCCATTTTGTATCCAGAAGAAACAAATTTTAATATCAAATACAAATATATCTTGAAAATCATCCCAACATCTTCTTCTTCTATATGCCCTGTCCCTGGTGGCTCTGAGCACACCTTCTCCTGTTACACTGTGCAATCCTCGTTCTGTCATCCACCTGATTAGGTCCTTCAAATATGTTATCCGTTGCTTTCCCCTGTCTCTTTTCCCGTCTATCTGGCCTGTTTGTATCAGATTCTCCAAGCCCTCCTTCCTCATTGCATGTCCCAGGAACTTCAGCTGTCTCTTCCTGATGCTCAGTATTAATTTTTTTTTTGTATCCATCATTTCCAAGACCTCATCATTGCTCACATGCTCGATCCATGAGATTTGCAGCATTTTTATTGAGCAAACATTTTTGTCTCTTCCTGATGCTCAGTATTAATTTTTTTTTTGTATCCATCATTTCCAAGACCTCATCATTGCTCACATGCTCGATCCATGAGATTTGCAGCATTTTTATTGAGCAAACATTTTTGTCTCTTCCTGATGCTCAGTATTAATTTTTTTTTTGTATCCATCATTTCCAAGACCTCATCATTGCTCACATGCTCGATCCATGAGATTTGCAGCATTTTTATTGAGCAAACATTTTTGTCTCTTCCTGATGCTCAGTATTAATTTTTTTTTTGTATCCATCATTTCCAAGACCTCATCATTGCTCACATGCTCGATCCATGAGATTTGCAGCATTTTTATTGAGCAAACATTTTTGTCTCTTCCTGATGCTCAGTATTAATTTTTTTTTTGTATCCATCATTTCCAAGACCTCATCATTGCTCACATGCTCGATCCATGAGATTTGCAGCATTTTTATTGAGCAAACATTTTTGTCTCTTCCTGATGCTCAGTATTAATTTTTTTTTTGTATCCATCATTTCCAAGACCTCATCATTGCTCACATGCTCGATCCATGAGATTTGCAGCATTTTTATTGAGCAAACATTTTTATTTGATAAGATCATTTGACATAGCATGGTAATTTTATGGAAGAGCTGTTGCTTTTGATATCTCAAAAAGCGTTCAACAGGGTTTGGCGTGCTTGCCTTCTGCGCAAGCTCCAGAGCTACAGTATTTCTGGACAATTGTTGGATTTCATCCATTTGTTCCTATCAAATTGTGAAATGAAAGTTGTTTTAAATGGGCACACTTCCAGATCGTTTCATATGAATGTAGGCGTCCTTCAAGGTTCTATTTTAGGTTTTATCCTTTTTCTGGTTTTTATCAATGATCTTTCTGATGTAATCAATTCTCAAGTAACCATCCATGCAGATGACACCACCATTTATTTCTGTCTCAATTCGAAATCTGCTAAGACTGACAAAGTAAACCTGGTTGCTGCTTTTTAAAAGGACCTACAGTCTGTGATTGGATGGTTTAGGAAATATTTTGTAAATTTGAATGCCTTCAAAACAAAGCTGCTCTCAAACACAACCATGGTAGGCAAAAGAAACTTTCCTGCCTACCATCAGAATGGATGACACTAGTCTTCTAGAAAGCATCACGCTGCGCCTCCTTGGCCTCACTCTCAAATAATCTCAAATGGAATGACTACATTGAATCCATAGCTGCATCTACTACTAGAAAGATTGGTTCACTTGTCAGGCCAGGAACTTTTTTCTTGCCAATCCATTTTACATCTTCATAAATCTACCATTCATCGGTGCATTGAATACTGTTGCCATATCTGGTCAGGTGCTCCTAGTATCCATCTTGTGATTCTCGTCAAAATTTACAGGAGGATCTGCAATATAATCGAGCCTGACTTAGCAGTTTGCCTTCAGTCACTTTCTCAATTATGTGAAGTGGCTTCCTTCTATCTTTTTTACAAGTATTTTCATAGCAACTACTCTGACAAGCTTCTTTCTTTGGTGACCTAAAAACATGTATTTATGTTTGCTACTACATTAGCACCAAGGTTCCACCCTTTTACTCTCAAAATAGTTAAATGTAACCACCTTTAACAGTTTCTTTTCTCAAACTTCCCATTCGTAGAACTCCCTTCCACTTGCTTGCTTCCCTGACAGCTACAATTTTCAAAAGTTTAAATGTAATTTTAATTACCATCTTCTATTTACTTTGTTAATATCCATCTCTTATTTTTTCTTTGATATCCCCTGTACCTTGTTTCTTTCACGGTAGCCCTCTGCACACCAATGGCATTCCTGCCTTGCTTGGGGTGAAATTATTGCAAAAAACAAATCAGGTTATTACTCTACAACAATAGAAAACTGATCCCCCATTTTGCATCCAGGAGGAACATATGTTAATATCAAATGCAAATATATCTTAAAAATTTTCCAAACATTCATTAATCAATATCAATTTTTTGACTTAAATTATGAAAGCTGACATAGTTATATTTGCAAATTATTATTTTATAAAATGAAAGTCAACGATCTCCCTACCTTTCTCCTATGCTATGTTAGTGTTTTATAAGATAGGACATGTTTATTACTCCTCCAATAAAAGTAATATAAAAAAAAACTATTTTTTAATTTCTTAATGCATGTTTATAGGCATGCCATAAAAAGAACATTATTCACTTGTTATTTTCAAGAAACTTTAGTGTTAGAAAACAAGGTTTATTATCTCCCTAAAATTATCCAAATACCAATTATGTCTGGGTTACTTATGATTTTTAATACAAACATGTATATATTCTAAGATATTTTATTGGATGGTAGGTTTTGGAGAAGAGGACACACAGTGGAGTAATGGATAGCATCGTGGATTGAGGAACTGGAGAGCTGAGTTCAAATTCAATGCATATTCATTATATTCACTTACGTGCTAATACTCTTGGGAATGGTATGAATCTATCTCTTCTCTCCGCCAACTATGGGTGAACAGCAGGACAGACTGGTTTCTATAACCTTGGATGGCAAGTGATTTAGCAAAAAAAAAAAACTCTGAATTCAAAACTAGCCTGGAGGTGAACCACCTCAACCAGAGGATAAAGGGGTTTGCATAGGGTCAACACCCTTACTTGCAAAAATAAAGACTTATTACAGAAGCATTGACAACAATGGAACAGCCCAGAACAGAATTCAATGACAAGGGGTCACTAATGGCCTATGCTCCACTAGGAGTGATTGGTTCAGAGAGAGATTTTAGAGAGAATAAAAACAAAAAAGAAATATACTTAGCATCAGGAAGAGGCAGTTGAAATTTCTGGAGTACAAAACCAGGAGTGTTGTTATGGAAAATCTGATACTCACAGAACTAATTGAGGAAGAAAGTCTTGGAAAACCTGTTACTGACAGGACAAATTGAGGAAAGAGGTCTTGGAAAAACCTGTTACTTACAGGACCTATTGATGACGAAAGTCTTGAAAAATTTGTCCCTGACAGGACCATTTGAGGGAGAAGGTCTTAGAAAACCTGATACCCACAAGGAAGAAGAGGTTGGAAAGCATGTTACTGATAGGACTAATTGATGAAGAATGTCTTGGAAAACCTGTTACTAACAGTACCAATTTAGGAAGAAGGTCTTGGAAAAACTGTTACTCACAGGTCCAAATGAGAAGGAAGATCTGGGGAAAACTGTTACTGACAGAACCAACTGAGGAAGAAGCTCTTTGAAAATATGTTAGTGACAGGACCAGTTGAAGAAGAAAATCATGAAAAACCTGTTACTTACAGGCCTAATTGAGAAGGGTCATGAAAACCTGTTGCTGACAAAACCAAATGAATAAGGTCTTGGAAAAATTGTTACTCACAAGACCAATTCAGGGATAAGGTCTTGGAAAAACTGCTACTCACAGGACCAAATGAGGAAGAAGGTCTTGGAAAACTTGTTACTAACAGAACCAATTCAGGAAGAAGCTCTTTGAAAACCTGTTATTTGCAGGTCCATATGAGGAAGAACTTTGAAAACCTGTTATTGACAGAACCATTTGAGGTAAAAGGTCTTGAAAAACCTGTTACTCGCAGGACAGATTGAGTGAAAGACAAACAGAGGAAAGCAGCACATAAGATACTTAATGAGCTTTAGCAGATGGATGGTAGAGCAGGGTTTTGGAGAAATAACAAAACTTATTAAGAGCTACAAAGAAGAGGAAGATGTTAAGGGCCATGATCCTCAAGGAACATAGCACATAAAAGAAGATAGAGTTGTTGCTATATTACTTACCTAAGTGGAAGTCTATGAAGCTTTATTTGACTAATTCATCTTTAGCTTCAAAAACATTTCTTTTGTTATAGTGGATAGTTAAAAATGAGTGGGAAGATGTGATAGTCCTCTTTTATTATCACAGTATATATATTTGTTATTATCTATATATTTGTACTAATATTTCCCCCATCTTTATTTCTGTTGCTTTTCATCAAAGTTTAGTGATGATCAATATTCCTCTGACTGTTGCTTCTTGTTTTATGTACACAGAAAGTCCAGACAGCAAACTGTAGTTTTATGGCGGTCGACGGCCAAATAAGGGTAGGTAGGCTATGTAAAACAGGGACCCAGCTTATCAAAGACGGTTTAAGAAATTTGGGATTACAGCCAGGTCTTACACAAAATTGAGCAATCTAGGAAAGAGCCATCAAAAAACTCCATCCAACCCATGCTGGCATGGAAACGGGTGTTAAATCACGATGATAATGTCTTTTGGGCAATTATGGCTATTCACAATATCTTGTTCTTTTTAACTCTTAGCAGTGTTTTCTCCTTACTATCTCTCCCATGTTCTGTTCTGTCACCCATTTACACAAGCTTGTTAAGTAGATTACTTCCTCTCTCCCTCTTGCATTCAATAAGTCCTGTGAGTGACAAATTTTCTAAAGCCTCTTTTCTCATTATGTATCTCAAAATGTCCACTAAGTAAAAATGTCCTTTTCATTTCCATTTTCCTTAAAACTTTTTCACTGCTCACAGAATCTATCTCTGGTATTCTCAACATTCTTTCAGTAGAACTACATCTCCATTGTCCCAAGCCTTCACTTCATCTGTGAGAAAATTGTCCCATGTTCACTGCTATAGAGGAAAATTGATATTGCATAGCAGTTTGGTGCTCTTTTCTTTGTTTAGAATAGAATTCAATTTTCTGTTTCTTAGACTACATAAGAATGAATTTAACAATTAAATTTGTTCTTCTGTAAAGGTGTTATCTCAGTTGTTGAGCAACTGCTATAGAGGGAGGATTCCCAGGAGAGATGGAGGTGAGTTTAAAACTCTTTTGTTGGTTGGATGAGTTGAGATAAAAAAGCAACTTGAATTAAGAAGTAAAACAATAATGGCTGTGACATAAAACTATGAAATAATTGTGGCAGGTTACAATTGCTAAGGTGAATTTAGTTGGAATTGCTGAAAAAAAGGAACACAAAAGACACAAGACAGAGATAAAGAAACAAGTATTAATTGTTAAGGCAATAACAGAGAAGAAAAGTCCTTGCAAAACTAGTTGTGTTTGCGGCTTTAGAAGTCCAACTATGAAATGTTCTTTAATGTCCAAATAAATTAGACGGCTTTTAGAATGTTCAAAGTAGCCTCAAATAAGGAGAGGAAATTTCCTATCTGTTGTTCCTTGCTAGAACATTTGAAAAAGGAGGAAGATAGAAGGATTTTTGCATTGAGCCCGCCAAAATTGGATGTCCACTGATTGGTCAAGGAAAATCGTCTTAGCCAATCAAACAGGCCCATTTCAATTAAGGGTGGGTGAGAAGAGAACTTATGTGGGAGAAGTAGTAGTAAACCTTTTTCTTTATATTGCTTCAGTACCAAATTATTTGGTCTTGGGATATTTTCTTAATGTTTGGTATTAGTCATAGTGGCATAGGAAGTTTACTTATACGTATTTTGGGCACATTAATGTTGATTAATGTTAGCACCTAAAACAGGGGGTTGGTAATAACAAGCAGATCCATGCAAGCTGTACTTAATTTCTATTTCACCTCTGTAATCATTTCACTCCAAACAAGGGAGTACTGCCACTGGTGCGCAGGGGCTTAGAGAGTGAGGAGAGGGAAGAGAAAAAATTTTAAAAAGCGGTGTAGTGAATGTTAAAGAAAGGGTAAAATAAAGGTGGGAGTCAAGGAGATAGAAGATGGCAACTGATGTTGCACTTTGAAGATTGTAGCTAGCAGAGAAGTAAGCACAGCAAAAGAAGTTCCACAGGCAGGAAACGCAAGAAAAGAAAATGATAGAGATGCAGTCAAGATTAAGTTTTATTCACCTCCTGAAAGTGGATATGAAACCTCGTTCATTTCAGTAACATTATGTACTGACCCTCTTCTCATCTACTCATGGGAAGTTGATGCTGGCTATGAGTTAACTAATCAGTTAAAAGTGGAAAAGAGGCTTCGAGTCCAATGTGACCTTTTATCAATTTTAGGTGCATACATTTACTAACACTTCTTCTTCTTCTTCTTTATGTGCCATCTTCTTTCAGGATGTAGGCAATCATGGCTTTCCATGTCTCCCTATCTCTGGTGGCTTTTTGCACACTTTCTCCTGTTAGCCTACACAAACCCTTCTCTACCATCCACCTGCTCAGGCCCTTCACATATGTTATCCACTGATTTCCTCTGTCTCTCTTTCCCTCTATCTGACCTGTGGATATCAGATTCTCCAAGCCTTCATTCCTCATCACATGTAACAAGAACTTCAGCTGTCTTTTTCTGATGCTCAGTATTAATTTCCTTTTCATTGCCATCCTTTCTGGCTTACGGCCTATCCTGTTGAATACACTGGTTCTCACTCGATCACCGAAGTTAAGCAACATTGAACCTGATCAGTACTTAGATGGGTGACCGCTTGGAAATACGAGGTGCTGTAAGCATTTAGTGACAGATGTGTGTTGTGGTGCAGTGGATATCGGCTCAGAAAGAGAAATCGGTGAGCTGAGTTTGAATTCCAGTTGAATACCCTGCATTCACTTAAGCACTGGTACCCTTGGGAAAGGTATTAATCCATCCCTTCCCTCCAGTTATGGGTTAAATAACAAGAGTAGGACTTGGGGACCCTGCCCTTAAAAAAAAACAAATCCCAATGAATCTTGATACTCGAAAAGAAAAAAATATTACTAGACACAAAACTTATATAAAAACAACCATAAATTGTTGAAAGAAAAAGGTATTATCAGCAATAAATAAATAAAAATTTAGTTGGCAATAAATGACCCGCCAAGGTTGATTTGCCATAAAAACAAAACAACCAACCAACCATCCTTTCCAAAACCTCATCATTGCTCACATGCTTGATCCATGATATCCACAACATTCTTCTGTAGAATCACATTTCAGTTGCTTCAAGTTTTTCTCATTCATCTTTGATGATATTGTCCAGCATTCACTGACATATTGAAAAACAAACAACACATAGCAGTCCAGTACTCTCTTCTGTGTTTCTAGCAAAATTGTCCTGTTTCTTAATACCTTACTCAACTTCTGGAATGCTTCCTTCGTCATGCCAATTCGCCTTTGAATCTCTGTGTCGCACTTTCCGTCTTCTGTTATAACACTTTCCAGATATTTAAATTTTTGTACCTGCTCAAGTCTAGTATCCCCAACCTTGATCCATGATATCTACAGCATCCTTCTGTAGAACCACATCTCAGTTGCTTCAAGTTTTTCCTTCATCTTTGATGATATTGTCCAGCATTCACTGCCATATTGAAGAACTGACATCACATAGCAATCCAGTACCCTTTTCCTTGTTTTTGGCGAAATTATCTTTCCTCATTGCTCGTCCCAGGAACTTCAGCTATCTCTTCCTGATGCTCAGTATTAATTTCCTTTTTGTTTCCATCATTTCTAAGACCTCATCATTGCTCACATGCTTGATACATGATATTTGCAGCATTTTTCTGTAGAACCACATTTCAGTTGCTTCAAGTTTTTCCTTCATCTTTGATAATATTGTCCAGCATTCACTGCCATATTGAAGAACTGACATCACATAGCAACCCAGTAGTCTAGCAAAATCTTGTGTTTTGATTGGCTGAGTGATTTTGTCATAATCCACTTTTCAGGTGCCTTTCTTTTCTGAGGTGTGTCTCTCAATAATTTTTGCTACTTTCTCTCATTTATTTATTGAGAAGAGAAGAAGAGATAAATGTATTTTTGTGTAGTTTTTTTAAATGTGTTTTTCATTTTTTTCATTTTATTGTATTCAAATCATCATCACTAAGACATCTGATTTATTTGTCCTGCAAACAATATTTACAGCCTCATGTGAGACAATGTAAATAACAATACAGCATATAATGTAATAGACAACTTAGCAGTTCCATAGAACAAGTCAAGATATAATAAGTGAATAAACGAAAGAATAAGAAGTCACGAATTCAAACAAATAATCATGATTTTTTAACAAAACATATTTGCAGAATTATTATCGTGATTTTTTAGTTTGATTCTTTACAAAGCAGGAGAAGAAAAAAAGAACTCTATTTGAAATTGTTAAATGGTTGTATAAGGTCCATTGTTAAAGTTTATGAATTGATAAGGAACTTATTTGAAATGTCGATACTTTTGTACAAACATGATTAAATTGTCTTACTTATTTTTACAAAGTTAGCGTTCATTCTTCTTTTCAACTTACCTGGCTTTCCTGCTGCTGTTTTGTTGTGCAAAACTTGCGTCATTTTATTACCTTGGGGAAGATCAAAAACCAAACATTTTGATCTGTGTAGGAACACTTCTGATTGGATAGAAAAGTGGTTTTTTTTTGTTTTTTTTGTAAGATATTCAATTTTTTTTTTTTTTTTTTTGTACCTCAGTTGGAAGTAATGCGCAGAAAGGAATTTGTTTTAGCCTATTCCTGGTTGTTTAGGCATCCACACATGCTTCATTTAAATAAAATATTATCAAGATGGTTTATTTGTTCAACAGAAGGTTCTAGAAAAATGTACTGTAACAGGCTGAGAATAGTTAATGCAAAAGTTTCTAGGTTTTGTTTTTTTTTAGTCTGTTTAACTTTGTTTGCCAATAAAAAACTTTTTGGATCATTTTTTAACTTCACAGTTATGTTGTCATACCCTCTATGACAATTGAGTGTATGACAACAATAGAAAAGAAATTTTAGGCATGTTTTAAGACTTAACAAAGCCAGTGTATTTTGAAATTAATAATATATTAGTAATAATACTAAACATGTCAAATAACTAGTTGTATGGATCTATTATAAAAAATTTAGTATTGAAGATAAAGAAATTGAAAATGGAATAGCCCAGCGACAGAATCACAAATTAAAAACTGTACCAAATAAGGCATCAGATGTGCATTGTGGTGCAGTGAATATTGGCTAGGAATGTGAAATCAGAGAGCCAAGTTCAAATTCCAGTTGAAGGCATTGCATTCACTTACACACAAAAGCCTTTGGGAAAAGTATTCATCGATCTCTTCTTTCTATTGGGTTCTACAGGCTTGGTTGACAACCAAACTACTGCAGAAAAAATGGCAACCTATAACAAAAAAATCTTCCCAATCTGTCATGTCTTGAAATAGACATGATTGCCCAATCATGTATCATGTATGGTACTTAACTGACTGACTGATAAGATAATAGAAGCTGCATCACTTGAAGACTTTCAACAGCAGCAACAACCAAAATGGATAGCACATGTAACTAAAAGAGAAAATAATGATATAATCAAAATGTTGATGTTCCACATTACTTTAAATAAAAGGATAGAAAGGAAAGCCCCAATAATACTTGAACAAACTATAACAGTGGACCTGAGAAACCTATTTTCCTGAAAAACTGTTTTAACAGATGTCATAAATTTCAACTGACAATAACACTGGCTGTTTAGTCAATGAATACTGAATAGTTTCCATATAAGGAAATGGCTAATATTCTTCTTCTTTTATGTGTCCTGTCCCTTCAGAACGTAGGCGATCATGGCTCTCCACATCTCCCTATCCATGGTGGCTCTTAGCACACCTTCTCTTGTTACACCATGCAATCCTCATTCCATCATCCACCTGATTAGGTCCTTCAAATATGTTATCTGTTGCTTTCCCTTGTCTCTCCTTCCCTGTATCTGGCCTGTTAGTATCAGATTCTCCAAGCCCTCCTTCCTCATTGCATGTCCCAGGAACTTCAGCTATCTCTTCCTGATGCTCAGTATTAATTTCTTTTTTGTTTCCATCATTTCAAAGACCTCATCATTGCTCACATGCTTGATCCGTGATATTTGCAGCATTTTTCTGTAGAACCATATTTCAGTTGCTTCAAGTTTTTCCTTCATCTTCAATGATATTGTCCAGCATTCACTGCCATATTGAAGAACTGACATCACATAGCAATCCAGTACTCTCTTCCTTGTTTCAAGCGAAATTGTTTTGTTTCTTCATACTTTACTCAGCTTCTGGAATGCTTCCTTGGCCATGCCAATTTGCTATCGAATTTCTGTGTCTCACTTTCCGTCTTCTGTTAGAACACTTCCCAGGTATTTAAATAAAAGATTTTATTGAACGTGATCAAAAAATATTACCTTCTGTCATTTTTTTTATTATTTTCATTTATAATATTTTTCACTCATATTCTGTAACACTCAGTAAACCCCTTTGTGTTTTTTTTTTTTTTATAAGCGTTTCACCCCGAGCAAGGCATGTCACTGCCACTACTGTGCAGGGGGCTTCGTAGAGTGGAGAAAGGCTGATTAAATATAGGAAATAACAGAGGGTGGGTGATAGGCGGGTGAGGATACCGAGAATGAGGGTTGGGTAGATGAGAGTGTTGTGAGAATAGTTGGGAGTTAGTGTGATAGGAGGTGTCTATTGACCCTACATTTAAACACCTGGAGATTGTAACTGTCGGGAAAGCAGACTTGTGGAAGGGAGTTCCACAGGCGGGAAGCGCGAGAAAAGAAGCTGTTGGAGTAGAATTTACAGTTACATCTTATTTGTTTAACTGTAAAAGGGTGGGACCTAGTTGCTAATCTAGTATCTCATGTAAATTCGTGCTTAGGCGGCACCAGTGATCTAAGCTCATCGGAGCAGAAGCCATGAAAGTACTTGTAGAAGAGGCACAGGGAAGCTACATCACGCCGGTGTGAGAGCGGCTGCAGCCGGTCTGCCAAGTCAGTATCAACCATGTTACAGATCCTCCTTTGTATTTTGTCAAGAAGCCCAAGGAGAGCAGCAGGGGCACCCGACCAGATATGGCAGCAATATTCAATACACGGGCGGATGGTAGATTTGTATATGTGCAGAATAGTTTCAGGTGGGAAAAATTTCCGGGCCCTGCACAGGGAGCCGACTTTCATAGCAGCAGATCTTAGTGTCATTATTGCTCTGATAGGGGTGAAATGATTAAAAAAACACATCAATGTATAAAATAAAGAATTTTAAGCTGAAAATAGTGAACTGCTAAAAAATATTAATAATAATAATATTGGTTTTCAAGAGAGAATAAAATTAAGTATGGTCATTACAAATAATTGTGATTTTCTTTTATGTACTGTATCTTTTCAACACGTAGGTGATTATGGCTCTCAACAACTGCCAATTTTTTGTAGCTGTTATCAGTGTTTGTCTTCCTACTATCACTCCAATTTCCTGTTATTTTTTCATTAAGTAGGTTATTCGCTGCTTTCCTCTGTCTCTCTTGCCTTCAATATAGCCTGTGTTAAATTTTCCAGTACTGAATGTGTTGACCCATAATATGACTAGCATGTAAGTTTGTTGTATTGCCGAGGTGGCAGGACAATACATAAAGATGTGTACTGAGTATCTACAAGACAATATGCATGCTAATGGATATCTTTTTTATAATCATTTCACCCCAAGCAAGGCAGTACTGCTATTGGTGCACATGGGGTTACATAAGAGGAAGGTGATGAGAAAGAGGAACAAGTTACAGGGGGTGTCAGAGAATGGATAAGAGAAGAATGAGAACACTGGCATGAAGAAAGCTGCATGAGAGTAAAGGGGAAAGGGAAAAGAACATAATACAAGGGTTGTTAGTGAAAGGATGTGAGTCAAGAAGATAAGAGATGGCAATTGACATTGCATTTAAATTCTTGGAGACTGTAGCTGTCAGAGAAGTCATAATACAGAAGTGAATTCCACAGGCAGGAAGTGCAAGAAAAAAAGCTGCTAGAGTAGAAACTGCAGTTACATTTGATTGGTTTCACTGTAAAAGAGTGGGGCCTAGTTGCTAGTTTAGTAGCTCAAGTAAATTCATGCAGAGGGGGCACCAGAGAGCTAAGCTCATCGAAGCAGAAACCATGAAAGTATTTGTAGAAGAGACAGAGGGAAGCCACCTTATGTCGGTGAGAAAGTGACTGGAGTTAAGCTACCAGGTTGAGATCGATTACATTGCAGATTCTCCGTTGGATTTTGTCAAGAAGCCCAAGATGAATAGCAGGCACACCTGACCAGCAGTATTCAATACACAGGTGGATGGTAGATTTATATATTTGCAAGATGGATTCAGATTAGAAAAATTTTCTGGCCCTACACCGTGAACTGACTTTCCCAGCAGATTTCATGATGGATTCAATGTAGTCATTCTACTTGGGGTCAGCTGAGAGAGTTAGGCTGAGGAGGTGCAGTGTATTGCTTTTAGGGAGACTAGTCTGTTTCATGCTGGAGGAAAGGGGGGAGTAGGTGCAAGTGTTTATGGTGGGTAAAAGGTAGCAGCTTTGTTTTGGAAGCATTAAAATTTACAAGCCATTTCTTACTTTAGTCCACCTCAGATTAGAGGTTCATTTCAAGATCAGCAGCAAGGTGTGCTTTGTCAGCCTTGGCAGATTTCTTATCGAGATAAGAGTAAATTATGGTGTCATCAGCCTACATGCTTACAAAGTTGTTGTGGTCCGTTGGGCCAGAAATAAAGATACAAAGATGGAATAGTGTTACATAAATATATTACAAAGATAGTAGTATAAAAATATACAAATGAACACATATTAGTGCATCTATCAGAATTATGTCGGAATAGATTCCACTCTCTCTGCCTCTCTCTCTCACTCTCTACAAAGCAGAACTACTACTTATATATAGTTTGGACAAGTTCATGTGTCATATGAGTGAGTCCCTATGATACCCCCTCTTAAGTATTAACTTCGCAAGGAGTCTTAATATTTTTTCTTTTTGTATTTACAACAATAAAGTCTGTCATTTTCCTTAAACAATGAAAGTAAAGAATCATGATGTTTTTTGAATGCCGCATTAATCCCCATCAAGAAATCGGCGCAAACCCAAATCTCGTTTGACTTTTTCTTCACATAGACAGTTGGTGACTGTACACAACTTTTGATAAGAAATGTTTTGTTCTATTCTGTCGAGTTTGTCATTTATGTTTGGTAAAGCGGCAAAAGGTACATTTCGTTTTTCTTAAACGCTGGATGGATGTCCTCTTTTAACTAAAATTTTACAATCATCTTGTTACACTGACTAGCGCCCCCCCCCCCCCCGAAAAATCTTCTGGAAATGTTTCTTTTAAGATTTTATGGAATTATTTACCTCAGTGGTCAGGTTTTCTAGTTTATAGCAAAATGAATAAATTGGCTTGTCCCACAGCTTAAATTTATCCATTCAGTTAGTGCCAAATAAATTTTCTATATTTTTTAATACAAATGTCTTTAGTTTTAACATCCATCCTTGAAATATTACATTCATGATGTTTTCCTCCCCAGTCACGCACCTGGCCATTTTATTAGTTCTTAGCAACGTTGGTTTTCCCAACTTTTTCTAAATGTGTAGATTATTGATTGTTAAATCTGAACCAGAATCCAACTTGATTTTAATATTTTTATTTAGGATTTGTACTTGTATATGCATTGTGGTGCAGTGGATATCAACTCGGAACGACAACTCAGGGAGCCGAGTTCGAATTCTAGTTGAATTCCTTGCATTCACTTACGCACAAATACCCTTGGGAAAGGTATTAATCCGTCTCTTCCGTCCAGTTATGGGTTAAATAATAGGACAGATTGGGTTCTATAGCCTTGGTTGGCAACCAGTCTACTGCAGAAAGCAATGGCAACCTACTCCGAGATAACCTTCTGCCCAGTCAGTCATGTCTCTTTCGAGACATGATCACCCAAAGCGTGTATCACGTATGGCACCTGACTGACTTGTATGTACTTCCTAATGTTTAACCCGTCTTGTTCACCTGCTTTTGCGTTTTTCATGTAACTATTAACTTTTTTTTGTGCTCAACAATGTGAGGTCTTGTGCCTGATACAGCTACAATTTAGGCATTTTTGATTTCAGTAAGAGTAGTGTTTATAAAATGTAATAATTCACAACTGTTATACGGGTTAGGGAGCAAATTGTCTGTTTTCTTTTGTGATTGGTTTGCTTTTGGGAGAGAATCAATTAGTTTTTCTTTCGGTGTACTTTGCTTATGTGAGCTATGCCAGGTTTCTCAATATTTTTCGAATCTTGGCATACACTTATGGATCTCTAACAGTTTTCTGCTATTTGTTGGAGAGTAAGGTTTGGCTCCTTTGCTAATTTCTTTAAAACTTTATGTCTAATTCACAGCTTCTTTAGCTAAAATGAGTCCCTGAAATATCAGTCACTTGAAATTATCTGCACTCAATTCTGACAGTTTGAAATTGTCACAATGGTTATTCAAAATGGACACAAACGTAAAATCTCCACTAGCTTTTACGTTTTAATTCATACATTTCCATCTCTTATGAAAGAGTGAAGTTTTTGGTCTAACAAGTTCTGTAATAAGTTTATCTGCTTCAGTAAATGTCATTTCATTTGTTTTATAGGGTAAAATATCATTCACAAATTTGGTGTGCTCTGCAGTGCCCAGTTTTCAGAGAAGGACCAATTTATGCAATCTGTGACATATAAATCCTAAAATCTTTTAAAATAGGAGGCAAAGGTTATATCCTCGTCCAGAGAATATGTAAAAGTGTTTATAGCACCCCCAGATCATGTTTTGTGAAAATGCATTTTTGTTTTCACTAATTTGTCCCTAGTTTCCCAGTTTGAAGTAGAATTTCTTCAAGTTTCTGATGTCGGACTTAAGTTTGTTTTTGAAATTAAAGCTGTTCTTTTTCAGCTTCTAACATTCAACGGTCTGTTTTTGAAATTCCAGTTGCTTTTACTGCCATTTAAGCTCTCATTGGTTTTGCTGTTCAAGTTGGAACTTAAGAAATTTAAGCATGGCAGATTTAAATTCATCCATGTTTATACATGTCTTTTTTTTTAATACCCGAATAGAAATTAAATTGAGATGAAACCGGTTTTCTTTGAAAAAAAAAAACAAAAAAACTTTAGTTTCTTACTCAATAAAAACAAAAATATCAATTAATTGAAAGTGAATAACTTTAAATTCTTAGTCATTCGGAAAATTATGAGTGCTTTTTTTTTCCTCAAAAAACATGAATTCTTGTAGTTCAGCAGCTCACGTTCAAGTTGAATGTAAGTTAATTACGCTTTTTTTGTGTTTGGTTTCCTTTTCTGGATTACCAACTACTGTTGAGTCGAACAACGTGTGACAAAAATAATGTTATTCTCCTTTTGTTCAGTTCTTACAATGTTGACAATTTCCACACAGTCCTTTTGGGGTTCTCAAGGGTCCTTAAGAATCCTGGTCGTCCGTAAGAATCCTTGTTGCTAAGTTGTTGTGGGCCGTTGGGCCAGAAATAAAGACACAAAGATGAAATAGTGTTACACAAATATATTACAAAGACAGTAGTACCAAAATCTAAACTTATTTATAAATGGAATTTGTCTGTGTGCATATGTGTCCGTTACCTATAGATTCCGAAACGGCTGAACCAATTTTCTTGAAAATTTACACAGTTGTCCTATAAGCGTCTGCGAGTCTTCTTAGCTAGGTTTTGTGTTGAGGTAAAATCGATAATTGAAAAATCGGGTTATAGAAGGAGTGGTCTGATTTTAATCAAATTTGATACACTCATAGACAAAAACATAAGAAACAATATTCAGAAATTTCAAGGTTGCAGTTCTTACAATAATGCAGAAAATCAATAATATATATATTTATATATAAAAGGAAAGATGTTTGAGTGTCAGTCTACGGTTTCACTTTAACTGGAAACAGCTATTGCTTTTTAGTCTTTCATACCAACATCCAAAGAGTCTGAGCTCCAGGACCATGGATTAGTTTTAAAGCTTTTATTACACCCGAGCAATGCTGGGCTATACTGCTAGTATACCAATAAACAATTATTAATGTAAATGTCAGAGTTATGTTGGAATAGATCCCACTCGTTCTCTGACTCTCTACAAATCAGAACTACTACTTATATATAGTTTGGATGAATTCATGTGTCATATGGGTGAGTCCCCATAATAGATCTATCAACAATCTCCCTGATGTAATCAAAGCTCAGAAAAAGCATAGGGCCTAGAATATAGCTTTGAGAGACATCTGTGTTTGTATGATAGTATCTGGAAGCATGCCATTCAATACTATCTTCATTATGTGATTTGAAAAAAATGACCATATTTGATCAAACAAGCATCCAGTTATACTAAATACTAAATACTAAATACTAAATACTAAATACCTGTAGCATGCATAGAAGGCCAGCATGCCAGATTTTGTCAAATGCTTTGGAGATACCTAGGGCAACAACTTGAGATTCACCGTTCTTATCGAGAGCCAGATATATATCTATACACTGTGATGGTCATTAGCACAACAGCAGTAGACCTGGTGAAGCAGAAACCATACTGTTTGTGGGAGAAGAGGCTGTGGGCTAAGAAGATGTTGAACCACTTCAGATATTAATATGAATATGAATATTGACATTTAGATATTAATACAAATAAGACAACACCATTAAAACAGAACAACAAATAGTAGAAGAGAGGAGAGGTTCAGTTGTTAGAGTAGTAGAGAGCACAATCTAATAGTAATTGTCAGTAACATTCTAAATTTCTGACTGCTATTATTCTTTATTTTTATCATCCCTCTGGTTGATCGACCATTTCATTTCTTGAGGGGTGTTAGCTGCTCTACAACAATGTTTAATGAGTGTGAGCTATTCTCCTTGATTAGTCACTGAGAACATTCCCTCCACCTCTTCTTGGTCAAATTTGTTTTTCTTTGTTTAAATCATTTCACCCCAAGCAAGGTGATAATGCCACTAAGGTACAAGGGGTTAATGAGAGTGAAAAAAAAATGAGAAGACTTTAATAAAGAGAATGGACAGTCAAAGAACAGGTTTCAGGAAGACAGAAAATGGCAAATGATGTGTTTACATTTTTGAAGGTTATAGACAGCAGCAGGGAAATTAGAAACAAGAGAGTGTCACAGGTGAGAAATGAGAGAAAAGATACTATTAGAACAGAATGTGTGGTTACATCTAGCATTTCAAAAGTAAGACTGGTCCTGGGTATGACAGTAAACTGCATCTGGCAACAAGGCCACTGATTATGAAGTTATGAGAAGCATGGAACCACCTCATAATTGCTGTTGTCTACGCTGACCCTGTTAGAGTCCCAGCTATGAGCAAATAGTTTATCCCCAAACTAGGATCAAAACATTATGAAACTAAGAAAATAGACCTTTATAGTAAAAATTCCACGAATACATTTTTGAAGAAAAAAATATTACCAGAAATAAATTTGAGGTAAAGTAAAATATTACCAGCAATGTTTATATACATACCAGCAATACATATGACTCTTAACAAAAACCACTTTACAAAAATACGCCAAAGAAAACTGATCTACAAACTTATTTTTTCCAAAGAATATATTTTCTGTTCATAGAAATCTGTTGTAAAAATCTTGTTGGCATTAAATATCCCATTGAGGTTGATAGGCCTTAAAACAAATTAAACCAAACCAACAGTAAGACAATGAAACCTAGCAGCCAAATTTAGAAGTACGTTTAAATTCATGTGGTCTGTGCAACAAGGAGGAGAGTTCATGAGAGCAACTGCTAAGAAAATAATTATAGAAAAGACAGGGGGAAACTATATCACAGCAGTAGGAAAGTGATTGAAGTCGAGATGCCAGATTAGGACTGATAATGTTGCAGATCAATCATTGGATTTTGTTGGGAATCTATAAACATCACTTTTGTTCATGTTACTTAACAAGAGAATATTAAAATAGAAATTCTTCGAGTGATTCTTTTTTTGTTTTTCAGTTTTTTTTTTGTTTTGTTTTTTTTACACATATCATCTACAGATGAATTTGTTTATTCATCCATGCAAACACCTTTGTGACAGTAATTCATGTTCATAAAACGGTAACATTTTTGCTTGTGGCAACAATAGCAGAGAAAATCATTGCCTGGAAAGTTGCTTTTGAAATGTGTCAATCATATTATCTTTGTATATAAAACCAGGCATCTTCTCAGAGAACTGTGTACAATCCTTCAATGAAGACATTAATTAACATTCGCTACTAATTATATTACTACCATAAATCTTGTCCAATGTCTTGTCGTTATCAAATATAATTATATAATTCTTTTTATCTTGTTTTTATCATGTCTTTTAATTTTTTTTTGACAGTTGAGAATCTGATTTCTAAAAATGCTATCAAAAAAAAAAATAATCAAATAACTGAATTTTCTTGAAGCAGTTATAGATTTGAACTCTCCTTTGCTGCTGCCCAACCACTCAAATTATGAGAAAGGCCATTGCATCATTATGTATCATTCTTGCATCTGCCCCCAGACAAAAGCCATTATCAAGGGAGACAACTTAATTGTTCCCAAATTGCTCAGTGTTGGAAATAATTGTCTTTCATTTTGTCATTTTATCATGTAATAAATATTTTTGGGTTTCAATCCTGTGATTATTTTAGATTTCTTCCTTCCTTCTTACTCTTTTTTTCTTTTCTATCATTTTTGGCTCTGAAAATATTTGATTTAAATTTCAGTATCTGACAATTATTTGTAAAAATGATCTCCATTTTGTTCTCCTTTCTTGTCAGCCGACATTTTTAATTTTTTTAATAAAATAACACTTTCAGCTTTTGGTACGAAAATACTTCCTGTCTCCTCTATTTTGAACAATATTAATCTTTGTAATGAAACTCTTTATAAATATTTATTTTATTATTCCAATTATGCAATGTTTCTTTAGCAAAGACTTATACAATGACTGTCTTTTTATAATAAAGTTTGCCTGATGCAAGATTGAATAGCAACTCAAAGTAGATAGTTACTGTTAAAATAATTCTGATGAATGAGGTTTGAGTTTGAGTTTTGTTTAATGGCATATCAACCTCTGTGGGTTATTTAATACAAAAAAAAGTTCAGGTTTGAAGGTATTTTTTTAATGTT
This sequence comes from Ascarosepion bandense, assembly GCA_037127315.1. Classification (NCBI taxonomy): domain Eukaryota; kingdom Metazoa; phylum Mollusca; class Cephalopoda; order Sepiida; family Sepiidae; genus Ascarosepion; species Ascarosepion bandense. The sequence continues at coordinate 1,333,429 of JBBBDQ010000216.1, forward strand.
CAGTTATAGGGAAAAGGTTCATTTAGTCAGATTTTAATGAATTTTTTTGTTTTTATTCTTTTTTTGTTTTAGAAAACTGAAAATGTTTTCTAGTTTTGTGTTAAAAAATGTTATGCTCAGAATAATTTTTTTTCAAAAAATGTATTGTTAATATTTTCATTCAAAAATGTATATTTTTTTCTATAAAAGTTTATTTTTATGTATATATTTCTATAAAAGTGTTTTTTATACTTTCATAGTGTTTTGACCCCAGTTTGGGGGTTAACTATTTGCCCATAACTGAGACCCTAACAGGTGCTACTACTCTGGGTCAGGGTGGACCTGAGAACAACAACTATTAAGAGGTGGTTCCATGCTCTTCACAACCTCCCAATCAGAGGCCTTGCTGCTGGGTACGGTTTGCCATCATGCCCAAGACTGCTATAGACAAGGACTGATATTATATAATAGTTTAGCACATTTTCTTTTATTCTAATGAAATTTAATGTTTTGTTTACCTTGTAACTATTTTAGGAAATGTAAGTTCTGACATTTCTGCATAATAATTCTTGATATGATCAGCTACATAAATCTGTTTAATAAATAAGGGTATATAAGATTATATTAGCAGCTAGATGTGGAGGAACAGAGCAATGGTTAGCAGCTTGAATGAAGGAATGGATGATCTGAGTTCAAATTCAAGTCAAGTTCATTACATTTACTTATAGGCTAATACTCTTGGGAAAGTTATGAATCCATCTCTTTTCCTTCCAGCTATGGATAAATAGCAGGACAAACTGGTTCTATAGCCTTGGTTGGTGACTAGTTTAGGAGAAAAACAACTTTGAATTTAAACCAGCCTGGAGAGGTTTAGATTCTGTCAAGCTAGCTTGCCCAGGACTTACTGTGACCTCAGTACATTTAGTACCCCTATTATTCTAATTGGGTATGGGTCTTGTGATTTTTTTTTCTGTTTCTCCCCCTGCAAGCCGGGGGTACTGCCACTGATGTGCAGGAGGCTATATAAGAGTAAAAGTTTAGACAGGAGGAGAGTGAAGAAAGATGGACCAGTTACAGGGGGTGTCAGAGAAAGGGCAAGAGAAGGATGGAAACACAGGTGTGAAGACAGTTGCGAAGGTAGAGAGAAACAAAAGGAAGATATACAGGGTGATGTAGAAAGAAGTGGAGTCAAGTGGATAAGAGATGGGATTTAAATTGCATTTAAATTCCTGGAGGTTGTAGCCATCAGGAAAGCAAGTATATGAAAGGGTGAAGCAACTAGTATATATCTAAATCTAAATCTAAACTTATTTATAAATGGAACTTTGTGTGTGTCTGTGTGTGTCCATTACCTATAGACTCCAAAAAAGCTGAACTGATTTTCTTGAAATTTTACACAGTTGTACTATAAGCGTCTGCGAGTGTTCTTGGCTAGGTTTTGTGTCAAGGTACCCCCGATAAATATCGATAATCGAAAAAATTGGGTTATAGAAGGAGTGGTCCGATTTTAATCAAATTTGATACACTCATAGACAAAGACATAAGAAACGATATTCAGAAGTTTCAAGGTTGCAGTTCTTACAATAATGCAGAATGAATATATATATATATATATATATCAATGGCAAGACGTTTGTATGTGTGTCTGTTTATCTGGCTGTATGTCTTTATTTTTTTCAGCCCTTTTATTTTAGTTTTTGCTTCAGGTTTGGTTCTAAGTAGGTATAATTGTAGTTCTTAGTCTCAGCCATGATACTATTTACTCAGAGGACTTATTTAGCCTTCAAAATTCAGTTTACAACAAAAAAAAATTATTTGATATCAATACCAGGAAATGAAAATTTGACTTACATCCATTCATTTTTCTTTCAGTCTACGGTTTTGCTTTAACTGGAAACAACTATTGCTTTTTAGTCTTTCGTGCCAACGTCCAAAGAGTCTGAGCTCCAGGACCATGGATTAGTTTTAAAGCTTTCATTACACCCGAGCAACGCCGGGCTATACTGCTAGTATATGATAAATAGAGTGAAAAGGATAAATTTCATGAGGAATATAGATATGCACCAGCTGAGATATGATCATAAGAAAATAAGACATCAACAGGGAGATTTAAAAAGACAGATATGGAAATAGATAGAGAGGAACTGACAATGGTAAATACATGCATAGATTGGACAATGAGTAAAATTGACACTTGCTTCTCTTTGTGTAGAACACGTGTGATTACTCGCTTAAATAATGTATGCTCTTTTCTTGAAGAAAGCTGAACATTACAAGTGACCCAGCAAAATTTCACATTACTTGCTGTGATCTTTGTATCCTGTGTCTGCAAGGAGGTGGAATCTCATTTTAAGCACAGTACACAGGATTTGCTGCTTGCAAAGATTTTAACCCTTCCCCCTACCTTCTTTCTAACCTATATCTTATAGTTTCTCGGCAACCAATCAAAAAGAAGAAAGGTTTCAATTGGATGTCATGACAACAAGATGTTATCTCATGGCTGTCTTTCTAGATTAATGATTGGTGTGGAAGATGGGAAGTGGGAGGTTCTATTTGCTGGGTTTTGAAGACTGTTTGTCAGGAATTGGTGAAAATTCCTTGGCTTGTAGTTCAGGTGGGGCACTTTGTCTTGCAGTTTTTATATTAGTATGATGATGGCACCAGTGTTTTGGTTAGGCTTCTATTGCTATTTTACTCATATGAAATTTTTTTCTTTCTCTTATTTGTGTAATTTTATATAATTCTTTATCCTCTTTCTTTCTCTTTTCCTTGTCTTCTTTTTCTTTATTCTTCATTTCATTTGTCTTTTTCTTTCTTTTTCCTTTTTTTTTGTAATTTTATCTACGTCTTTATCTTTTCCTTCTCTCTCTCACTTTCTCTATTTCTTGTCCTCTTTTTTGTTAACTTTCATTTAATCTGTGAGAATACCATGTGTGGTAAGATTGGATATGCAGGTTGTGAAATTGTTAATTAGAGACGTGAGTTCCAAATGCTTTGGCTTCATTATATTCACTTACTTGCAAAAACAATTGGGAAAGGCATGAACCCATATCTAACCAGGTATGGGCTAATTAATAAAATATATCACTAAATCATTACTATCTCCAATTTTTTTCTGGTTTTAAATAACCTGTAATGGGCTGATAAGCTGTAAAAAAATGAATGAATCAATCATTTTATCTACCACTTTAGCCTTTCTCTCTCTGACCTTTTTTCTTCACCCCTCATTTCATCTGCTTTTTACTATTTTTTCTCTTTTTGTCTAATTTTATTTAATTCTTTATCTTCTCTAACTTTCTCTTTCTTAGCTTCTATTTCCTTTACTCCAAAAAACTCTGCTCTATTTACTTTCTTTATTTCTTGCTTTGTCAAATTTTTTTTTTTTTGTATTTTCATCCTCACAACCTACGATCTCAGAACTTTTATTTTTTCAGTCTATCATTGTTTTCATTTCATTTTTCATTTTTCAGAAATGAAGCAGCATCTTTTCAGGAAATATGATTTCTGAAAATAAATTCAATTTTACAAACAATTCTCCTGAAGTGGGGATGTCATTTTCATGAAACTCGGTGTAGAGATACGATACACGCACATGATTTTTTTTTATTTTTTACTCTCTACTTTTATTTTTGTGATTTCATTTCTATGATCACATATCATCCCAAAATTAATAACCAAATTAAAAGTTGGAAAAAATACCATAAATTCAGGTATAATTAAAATTCATTCATTAACATAAGTTCCATCTTTATTGATAACTTCCTTCCACCAATTAAAAAAAAAAGTATTGATTTATAGATAAGTCACATTGAAACACTGGTTCTTGTACCTTAACCAAAGTTAAGTAATTTCAAGCCTGGTCAGTACCTAGATGGGTGAGCATTTGGGAATACCAGCTGCGGTAGACTAAACTCTTGCCCAGTTCACACTCCACTCACGTCTATTGAACAGGTGAAGAGGCTCATCCCTTGTTCCCTGTTTAGGATGTGGTTTCCGGCTTTCTCTTTTTCAGTCATTTCACTCCTTTTTTTTTTTTTCAATTGGAGTAGATAGACTAAACTATCGCCCGGTTCACACTCCACGCACGTCCATTGAACAGGTGAAGAGGCTCATCTTTTGTTCCCTGTTTAGGATGTGGTTTCAGGCTTTCTCTTTTCCAATCTTTTCACTCTTACGTAGTGCCCTGCAACTCAGTGGTGTTACCGCCTTGCTCGGGGTGATATGATTTAAAAAAAAAAAAAATTAAAATGCTAGGATGTGCAGGTGATGAAATGGATAATGGCTCAGAATTGGAAGCCAAGTTTCAGTTCCAGTTTGGTTTGTTATATGATTAGGAAAGGTATGAACCCACTTCTTCTCAATCTCAGATATGGGCTAATTGGTAGAACTTGTATCATGAAATCATTATTATCTCCAAAAAATTCTTCTTCTTTATGTATCGTGTCCCTTCAGGACGTAGTTGATCATGGATTTCTGCTTGGCCCTGTCTCTTGTTGGTTTCAATATTTTTCTTCTTGATATCTCTACCAAACCCTGCTCCACCATTCATTTGCTCAGGCAACTATCAACTATGTCTCATGTAGCTTTCCCCTGTTTTTCTTTCTTTCTATTTGGCCTGTGAGTATTAGATTCTCCAGGCTCTCCTTCCTCATTACATGCCCTCATATGTTCACATGTTCAGTTCATGATATCCTCTGCATCATTCTGTAGAACCACATTCCTACTGTCTCAGGCCTCTCCTTCATCCTTGTCCAACATCCACTGCCATACAGAAAGACAGATATTACATAGCAGTACAGCACTCTTTTTTTTCTCGCTTTAAATATTTTGCAAATAGTTGATAAGTCAAAGAAAAGGAATCAATTATAAAAAACAAAAAGTATTTTGGTTTGGTTGAAAAGAATATAGAGAGGTTAGTTTTCTCCTCTTGATGTGTTTTAAAAGATTGATACTTTTCTCAAGAGTATTTGTGCAAAAGCGAATTTAACAAACTCAAGGAAAAATTTTGGATTTCACCCTTTGATTCCACTTTTCATGGCAATAACTGCTATATACAGGAGTGTGTGCTACAATCCGGACTAACTTAAACTTAGCATAAAATGACAACCATATTAGATATATCATTTTTTTCTTGTTTCAAATTTGTGTGACAACAATCTGTTGAATTAAGAGCAAATTAAGCAAAATTTCCAGTGAACTCGAGCGCCATACTGCAATTATTGTGGCCCTACGTTGTGGCCACACGCCCAAAAAGATTGTTGAGTTTTTCATTTCCAAAACTCGACTGTGAACGACATTGCCAAGACCTGCAAGGACCCAGATGATGTTCCTGTGATTGGCAAAACCGAGTTTCCTGCCGTACTCCATGTCTTTGAAGTGATCTCCGATGAAGGGGAGATCACTTCAAGGACATGGAGTATGGCAGGAACTTTTCTCCTCACTTCTTTGGTAAAGGTCAGACCATGATGAAGGAGGTCTACCTGGATGTCATGAAGAATGTTGTGAAGCCATGGATTGTTCAAGTAGCTGCAGGGAAGCCATGGTTCTTCCAACAGGATGGAGCTCCTGCTCATGCATCCAATTTGTTCCAAGCTTGGTATGATGAGAATCTGAACATGTTCTGGTCAAAGGAGTTCTATCCCCTAGTAGCCCAGACCTGAATCCTTGCAACCTATGGGGCATACTTGAGAGACAGTCCAACAAATGTGCACACAATACTGTCGGCTACCTGAGGACTGCTATCATCGAGGCCATGACCAATGCCTGTAGGAGGTTTTGGTCTCGTGTAGAAGCAGTGATTGAAGCTGGACAACAATGTTATAAAACAATTTGTCATGTAAATACTTGTCATTCTAAATAAACACAATTTTTCTTTCAGTATATGTTTGTCTGGATTGTAGTGCACACCACTGTATACATATATTTGACACGTATACAAACTTGAGAAACTTTATAAGTCAGTATAACTCGTGCAAGAAGTTTACTCTTGAAAGACAATCTGGATTTTGCATAAAGTGTATAATTTTACATCCAATTTTTTATTCAGCAAAATGAAACAACTTTCGATAAATCATTATAGCAGCTACTGTGAGCTGCACAAAAAAAGTTCTTTGACTTTGTTAGTTTGAGTAATAAGTAATTCCCACTTCTGGTAATCAATTGTAAAGATGAATGTATCATCTGAACTACTAATTACAGGTAGCAATTAAGAATAAGTTTGGAGTACACTATCATACCTTTAGGTTTTGCACAACAATGGCAGCGTACACAGTGGATTAAAAGTAAAATGCTGTTCTCCCCCATTTCAATGCAAGACTGCATACAAAAAGATTAACACAGGAAAGATTTTTAGAAGAAACATTTGCTCTCTCTCTCTCTCTCTATATATATATATATATATATATATGGTTGAAGTGTAGTAAAATAATTATACTGGTGTTCTTTTGTACTTTTATTGCGTTGAGTTATAAGTAATGTATCATCTTAACTAGTAATCTTTTGTGTCAGTTAAGAATAAATTTGGTACACACTAACATAACTTACTTTATATATTGCAATGGCATTAAAGGGAAATGGTGTTCTTCTCCATGACACAAGCAAGACTGCACACAGAAAGATTAACACAGGAAAACATTTTGGAAGACACATTTTTTTCTCTCCCACTCTCTTTCTCTATACGCTCTCACACCCTGATTGAGTACTCTGGAAAAATGGTAGACTTTGAAAAACAGTAGCTACTCTGGCATCTATGCATCATTCATTCAGCAATGAATTAGAACACTCTCAACTATTGGGTGTGTATCATGATAATATACATGCTAAAAAGTTTGCCTCCTTCTACCGAGCACTTGTAGCTCAGAGGTAGAATCACCGACTGACGCCAATTCAGTTGGGTTTCAATCCTGGGTAGAAAGCAATTGGCTGTCTAACCATACTGATGAGCTGTGATAGAGCGAAACAGATCTGTCTGCAGATGACTATATATATATATATATATATATATAATTATTTAATTACTTAGTTTTTGGTCATAATTAAACTAGACCAGTATACAGTTGTATTAAAAACTGTTCAATACAATTATATTGTAGAACTTTTGAATAATTTTCATGAGTAAACAAGTTATTACTCAACCCAGGTTTCTATGATCTGGTGTCTTCAGGTGATTTATAATAACTGATTTTACCATTTTTTAAAGAATGCTCACATGACAGGGATTTTTTTTTAACTTACATGAACCAACTGACAATTACCTTTCCCAATCACAAAAAAAGTTTTGTTGGGAAAAACTTTCACTAATGCAAACTAGATTAAAGAGTTTGTCAAAAGCTCTTTAATATTAATGAATCAAAACAACAATATAAGAAGCATTTAAAAATACAAACATAATGATATGATATCTAAGAATGAGAATTAAATGAAATCAACACAAGAATATAAGTGAGAATTTAATGAAATTAGAACAAGAATCTCAGAACAAAGAATTGATGAAATTAAGAAATTTCTAAGAACTTAATAAAAAATATGAAATTTAAGATTTATTCTTTACTATCAGTATAGCCCGGCATTGCTCAGGTGTAATGAAAGCTTTAAAAGTAATCCATGGTCTTGGAGCTCAGACTCTTTGGACGTTGACATGAAAGTTTAAATAGCAATAGTTGTTTCTAGTTAAAGCGAAACTGTAGACTGAAAGAAAAATGAATGGATGTAAGTCAAATTTTCATTTCCTGGTATCGATATCAAATAAGTTTTTTTCATAGTAAACTGAATTTTGAAGGCTAATCAAGTCCTCTGAGTAAATGGTATCATGGCTGAGACTAAGAACTAAAATTATACCTACTTAGAGCCAAACCCGAAGCAAAAACTAAAATAAAAGGGCTGAAAAAAATAAAAAACATACAGGCAGATAAACAGACACACACACAAACATCTTGCCTTTTACATATATATATTATGGATTTTCTGCACTATTGTAAGAACTGCAACCTTGAAACTTCTGAATATCATTTCTTATGTCTTTGTCTATGAGTGTATCAAATTTGATTAAAATCGGACCACTCCTTCTATAACCCAATTTTTCGATTATCGATTTTTGATATTTATCAGGGGTATGTCGACACAAAACCTACCTAAGAACACTCGCAGATGCTTATAGTACAACTGTGTAAATTTTCAAGAAAATCGGTTCAGCCATTTCAGAGTCTATAGGTAACGGACACAGACAAAGTTCCATTTATAAATAAGTTTAGATTTAGATTAGTCAAAAGAAATACATGATCTTCCACATACTGTTTTTTTCCCTTTACACTATGTTTCAGGTATAAGTTAATGTCCTAAAATCACTGTTGTTAATCCATTTACCTGTTTTCTTATATGTTTATGATTTCACTCTGTATTAGTAGGAATACTCATCTCTTTTCTAATGTCCCCAAGAAACTTATAAGAAAAAAATTTAGCTATTCAAAATATTCCCCTCACCCGTGGCTTCTGTACGTTTACTCCATTTTGGCAGTAAGTCATAAATTCCTTTTCTGTAGATGTCTTCCTTCTAAGAATTGATAAATTCATTGAAGGCTTCTTCAATATGGACCTGATTGGAGAGATACTTACCCAAAAGAAACTTGTCTTGATGCTTGAAAAGATGCTAACCCATAGGAGAGAAATCAAATGAATAGGCAGAGTAATAAAGTCTTTCAACTTTAGTTATGACATTTTGCCAACATGAAGGTGGACATTAGGATGCAGCAAAATGACACCACTTCTTTTCATCAATCAGGGTGCAGCTATTTGTCTTTTAAACACACGCTATCTAGTATATTCAACCGATATGCAGAGTTTGTCGATTTTAGAGGATGCTATAATTACTCAGACCATTCCAGTTTGATTAAATTCTTGCTATAATCTTCCAAAATTGATAGTACAGGTTCAGTTACACTTTCCTCACAAATGAAAGGAAGACTGCAAGCAATAGGGAGGTGATTCTAGATAAGGATGCTGAGAATATTAAGTGTGTAGGCAAAAAGAAAATTTTGAGGAAAAACAGAAACGAAAATGACACAGGATCGAAATCAAGACATGCATTTGGTTAGCAAAAGTGCATTTAGTCAGGCAGTTAAGTGCCATACATGATACACACTTGGGCGATCATGTCTCGAAAGAGACTGACTGAGCAGAAGATTATCCCGCAGTAGGTTGCCATTACTTTCTGCAGTAGACTGGTTGCCAAGGCTATAGAATCTAGTCTGTCCTGTTATTTAACCCATAACTGGAGAGAATAGATGGATAAATACTTTTCCCAAGAGTGTTTGCATGTAAGTGAATGCAAGGAATTCAACTGGAATTCGAACTCAGCCCCGCTATTTATTGTTACGAGTTGATATCCACAGCACTACAACACACATCTACTGTGTATTACAATTGTCCTGTTATTTAACCTATAACTGGAGAGAATAGACAGATAGATACATGTAAGTGAATGCAAGGAATTCAACTAGAATTCGAACTCGGCTCCCCCATTTATTGTTCTGAGCTGATATCCACTGCACCGCAACGCACATCTATTGTGCATTACAAACGTTAAATAAAGTGCTAAGAAACATAAAAATCTAATTAGAAAATATTTCAAAAAGAAAAGTATGCTGAATTGTTATGTGATATCAATCCTTTTGTATGGCCATTAATGCTGGATAATCACCCCCACGGATGAAGAGAAATCTGGAGGCAACTGAAATGTGGTTCTACAGAAGGATACTGAGAATACCAAGGGCACAGAGAGATAGAGGAAGGCAGTAGGCCACTTACTTTACAAGTTTGTGTGAATATATGGTGGAACATGAGAGACAGGCTTGGTTAAACAAGAAAAATTTCTAAGAGCCACAAGGGATAGAAAGCTGTGGAGAGTCCTGATTTCTCATGATCTGAATGGTCATATATCAGACAAAGGCTAAGCTACAGCCATTGTACATATATTTTCATTATAACTATACAATACTGAAATAAAATAATTTTGTACAATTCACATTTAGTGACATAAATCCTTGTAAATCTAAGTTTTTATCAGTAAATGTTCATACAATACAAGGCTAAAGAGCCACTCAAACTGAGATAGTTACTGAATGGCGGGGTATGAACATAACAGGAGCAAATATGTGCAGATAATATGTCTATATAGGATAGATAATAGTTTACTCTAGACTTGAAAATATTAAGATTGTAGCAATCAGGGAATAATTCCTCTTGGAAATTGGTTCTACGTAGTAGCAGTTCCACACACACACACATATATATATATATATATATATATATATAATATGCCATACATCATATATATATATATAATATGCCATACATCATATATATATATATATATAATATGCCATACATCATATATATATATATATATGTGCCATACCTCATATATATATATATATATAATATGCCATACATCATATATATATATATATATATATATATAATATGCCATACATCATATATATATAATATGCCATACATCATATATATATAATATGCCATACATCATATATATACATATATATATATGCCATACATCATATATATATACATATATATATATATGCCATACATCATATATATACATATATATATATATATGCCATACATCATATATATATATATATATATATACCATACATACATCATATATATATATATAATATGCCATACATCATATATATAATATGCCATACATCATATATATATATAATATAACCATACATCATATATATATATATAATATGCCATACATCATATATATATATAATATGCCATACATCATATATATATATATATATAATATGCCATACATCATATATATATATATAATATGCCATACATCATATATATATATATAATATGCCATACATCATATATATATATATATATATATATCCATACATTATATATATAATATATATATATATATATACATCATCATATATATATATATATATATATGCCATACATCATATATATATATGCCATATATATATATATATATAATATGCCATACATCATTCATATATATGCCATATATATATATATATATAATATACCATACATCATATATATATATATATAATATGCCATACATCATATATATATATATAATATGCCATACATCATATATATATATATATATATATATATATATATACTATGTACATGGTATAAAGTGTTCTAAATATATATGTGTGCGGTGTTTGTGCGTATTTATATCCATTTATTTATGCTGTTTCTGTGTATTGGATTCTTTTTCATTCATATATGTGCACAAGTTGGTATATGTGCATTTTTAATTTTGGGAGTAATAATTCCAGTATGATCGCTACGTTTTAATGCTAAGCTGTATACTTCTCAACCTTTCATCTAACCTGACATCACTAGAAGTAAATTAATTCTTTCTTTTTGTTAAAATATTCTGAATTAAACCATTTGATATTTCTCGATCTAAGGAAACGGGTTCTAACCAGGCCGTCAAAATAAATCAGGATTTATAATGACTTTAAGTATATGCTGAGTTTTCCTATATATGGTTTCACTCAATACATGGCAGCTACACCTATATGTTTTTTTTTGTTTTTTTTTTTATCATATCACCCCGAGCAAGGCGATAACGCCACTGATGTGCAGGGGGCTATGTAAGAGTGAAAAGATTGGAAAAGAGAAAGCCGGAAACCACATCTTAAACAGGGAACAAGAGATGAGCCTCCTCACCTGTTCAATAGACGTGAGTGGAGTGTGAACCGGGCGACAGTTTAGTCTATCTGCTCCAATTGAAAAAAAAATAAGAGAAAAGTGAAAAGATTAGAAGAGAGAAAGCCGGAAACCACATCCTAAACAGAGAATAAGGGATGAGCCTCTACGCCTGTTCAATAGACGTAAATTTTAAATAAAATAGATGTAAATTTACTCAAGATATTGTCAATATCTGAGGTTTTTGGATCATTTTCCATCACAGTCAGATTTTTATCATCATTTAATAGTTTTGACAAATTGAATTGGAATTTTCATTTGCAAACTTCCAAATCAGAATCTAACAAATTCAAAGACAGTCAGTCAGTTAAGTGTCATACATGATACATGCTTGGGTGATCATGTCTTGAAAGAGACATGACTGACTGGACAGAAGATTGTCCCACAGTAGGTTGCCATTACTTTCTGTGGTAGACTAGTTACCAACCAAGGGTGTAGAACCCAGTCTGTCCTGCTATTTAACCCATAGCTGGAGGGAGAATTGATAGATTCATACCTTTCCCAATGGTATTAGCTTGTAAGTGAAAGCAACAAATTCAACAGGAATTCGAACTTGGCTCTTTGTTTTTCTCAATATCCACTGCACTGTAATGCACATCTAAAGACAATATTATTCCGAAAAAGAATAATTTACCTGCTTCACAGATTCAGATTGTTACAGCATAATTTGTATGCAAACAAATATAATTTTTCAATATCAGGTGTTGAGAGTCTTGAGAGTCAAAAACATGTCGTAAAAATTGATGCAATGAAATTAAATCTGTTATTGAATAATGAAGAAACGATATGTTATCTAAAAATAAAACAGCAAGTAAGAACTGCATTTTTACATGAGCACTAAAAATGCGATGCTTAAAATAAAATCAATAATTTGATATTGTCAAAGTTAATATCACAATTTTTTACGATTAAGCTACATTGTTATTATTTCCTTTCTAACCTTCAGTTAATTTTTCTTAATTTTATTAATAACTATCATTATTAGTGTCATTCGGCTTTTTTAACAACAGAAAGGATGATTATTTAGCTTGAAGCTTTGTTTTTGACATGTGGGAGTGTTCCCATTAGGTTATCTGTAATTTATCCTGTTAGAATTTGTTTGAATGTTGCTTTAATTTTGTGAAAAATATATATTCATACAAATGAAAAAAAAGTTTAAGTATATTTTTATTTATTTTAATCGCAAAACCCCCAGAAAGGCAATAAAGCCACTGAAGACTAAGTGGTTATTGAGAATGTGAATTTTTTATTTATGTAAAAAACCCACAAAAAAATTAAAACAAGTTTCAGTAAATTTTTATTTATTTTAATCATTTCACCCTCAAGCAAGGCAATAAAGCCACTAAGGACTAAGTTGTTACTAAGTATGAGAGAATACGATAAAAATGTTTAATTTTGTAGAGAGAACAAGAAAAGAACAAGAATTAAGATTATGACTTGATATTGCTTTTGAATTTTTGAAGATCAAATTTGACTGCAAAGAAAGAAGCTGGAAAGAAGAAACATAAGCGTGAAGTGCAAGAGAAGAAATTGTTAGCACCCAAATTTATGGTTAAATTCAGCCATTTCAATTAAAACAATGAGACCTTGTTTCCAATCTAGTATCACACTTAAATTCATAAAGTACGGCCATCAAAGAAGAAAACCCATCAGAAAAATTACAATTAAAATATTTAACGAAAAGACAGAGAAGTTACATTACAATAGTTGGAAAGATACTGAAGCTGGAATGCCAGTTCGGGACTAATAACATTGCAGATTCTTCTTTGCATTTTATCAATAATCTCTAAATATATAGCAGAAGCATCAGACCAGATGCGGTAACCATATTTGAAACATGGATGAAGGGGGGATTTATAAATACAGTGTGTGATGTATAAATTATCATTTGAATTATGCAAAAACGAAAATAACACTGACATATAACAAAATGATACAAAAATATCTTGAAATATTAACGAGTAGATTTATTCAATAAAATTAGCATTGGCTTCAACCAAGGCAACCTCCAGATGACTTCCAAATCTCCTACAACTATTCTGGATGGTCTCCTTGTTTAAGTTGGTGAATACTGCCATAATCCTTGCCTTCAGTTTATCTTTGGTGCTACAAGGAGTTTTGTTGGTTTCTCACCCAACTGTGCCCCACTTATAATAAGTAAGGGGGTTGCAATCTGGTGAATTTAGGTGACCAGATGTAAGGCATGATATGGTCACTGAAATTATCTGACAGCCACGACTGGGTTCTTTTTCTTGTTTAGCATCATGCAGTCCTGTTATCAGATATATGGTCTTCCAGATGCTACCCTCTTGACCCAGGGCAGCACTAACTTCTCAAGGCACTTGATGTAGGCCTCTATGTTGATTCTGAGGCCCTGTAGAAAGATGAATGACGGCCTAATATTACCATCACTAGAGATCACTCTAAACAACATGGTGTCGACTAGATATATAATCCAACTCTTTCCAAATCCTCTGCATTGCCTTCAGATTGACACCCAAACACTCTGAAATGTCCGTGTTAGAGCTTCCAGCAGTAAAACCAAACAATACAGCATGCCATTTTCAAATTTCTTGCGGACGGAATTGCATTATTATGCCCTTTTTTTCACATGTGGTACCCAAGTGACTATACAGTCAACAACATCAAAAACAAACAATGTATATACATGAAATTAAAAATATAAAATGGTGGGAATTTACCTATCATCCTCCCCATATATATATATATATATATATATATATATAGTCATTCGCAGACAGTCCTGTTTTGATATGGTTAGACATCTGATTGCTTCTAGTCAGGACAGAAACCCGACTGATTTGACATCAGTTAGAGATTCTACCTCTAAGCTATCGGCACACAGAGGAGGAAGGCAGATTTTAGCATCTTATACACACAATGTACACAAACGCCAGTAGCCAAGAGTGTTCAATCCATTGCTGGAGAATGGTGAATAAATAGCAGTGAGTAGCTAGTTTGTAAAGTCTACAATACCCAGAATGCTTAATGGATAGGCGAGAGTGTATATCAAACACATATTTACATTTTACCTTAGTCTTTATTCGTGTGTGTGTGTGTGTGTGTGTAATTGTTTTATTATTTTATTTAAGGATTAACAGATTTTATCCATAATCTAACATTATCTTCTTTCTACATATATTCAAAGAATATGTGTGTTTGAGCAGATGTCTTCATTTTTTTTTTTAAACAATGTAAATTTACATCTACCAGCTTGTATTTTCCAAGAATCAAGTTATAAGGTAGTTTCTTTTATATATGGTTCACAGCCTGATGAAGTACACATTTTCTTTACTAAAGACTCTTGGAAAACACTGGTTTGGTAAACAATGTTTACTTAAATATATTTATCAAATAAATATAATGTATCCAGACATAAGAAATATATATATATATTTTGTGTGTGTATTTAGGCAGCAATCCCTCTTTTATACATGTTTTCATTAAAAATAACAGACAAGGTACTGCAGTTAAACTTTTCTTTTACTTTCCTTAATTTAATAATTGTGTATTTAGGCAGCATACACAATCTTAAAGCACTCTTTAAGAACTTTATTTCAATTTCTGGCTTTCGTTTCACTTGGAAGAAATTTGTCAAATGCCAATTTTATTTTCCTGGCAAACATGACCTTTGTTGGCGTCTTGGCATAAGGGGCACAGCTATTAGGGGTTACATAATAGACCTGCAAAAACTGCTGTATCACTGTATCAGTAGGAGTATCTCTTGCCTTCTTCAGTACTCTCTTGAAATTGTCCACAAAATGCTCTGCCTATCTATTACTTCTGGGGTGATATGGCACCATGGTTATAATTTTCAATCAGGAATGACTGACAAAAATCCTTAAATTCACAGGATGTGAATTGTGTGGCATTGTCTGTTACAATACAGTCAAAAACTCCAAACGGGAAAATAGCTTGTGCAAAAATTGTTATTGTCACCTCCACGGTCGGCTTCTTACATTTCAGTGTCTCAGGCCACTTAGAATAACTGTCAATTAATACAAGGTATTAATAATCATCAAGTGAACCAGAAAAATCAATGTGTATCTGTGACCAGAGATGGTCAATTTTAGGCCAGGGATTGAATTTTATCGGGGGTGCTTTAGCAGCCAAAGCGCATACACAAAGTTCTTTGCTCTCTTGTTTAATATAAACTGTGGGAGATACCCATTCACTATATTCAACCTTTTCTAGAACTCCTATTTCCTCAAGCTGATTCAACTCCTTGTCAATTTGATTTAACAAGGCAAATGGAATGTTACATTTTTTAAAAAACTGAGTTTAACTCAAACTTAACAGACATTTTTGTGCATTTTCCTGGTCCTACACTGAAAATGTTGGTAAATTTTTTTTTAAGTTCACCATTCAACTTTTCTGCTTCATCAGTCAAACTTTTGACTTTTTGACATAATGAGTTAATAGGTATATCCCAAAATTGAAACTGTTCTAACCAATCAGTTTTGAACAAATTACCTATATTCTTCATAATATGTGCCTTTAGCTTTAAAGTTTTACCTTTGAATGACATGTTCGTTATAAGTTTGCCCCTAAACTTAAGAGGGTTGACAGTTACTCATTTGGCTATTCAGTTCATTCTTAATAAAGTTGGCTTACCCAGCTTTTTCCATGTTTGATAATTAATTATGGATAAGTCTGAAACTGAATCAAGCTATAGCCTTATATTTTTGTTAAATACTTGTGCTTCAATATATTTCCTGATGTTACAGCTTTCTAGTTCATCAGACTTGGTAATTTTTACAAAACATTTTTTTTTGTCTTGCTCTTAATCCTGCAATGGGAACTTTTGTGTCCCAATTTATTGCAATTAAAACATTTTTTATTTCTAAAAAGACAATCTCTATACCAGTATAATTGATAACACCTGAAACATGGCCTTGACGGTAAAGTAACTTTATAATTTTTTGGTTGACACTTTTTAATTTTTCTTTGGACAAAAATCAGGCATTTAAAATTATTGGCACTTAACTCTGCCAATTTGAAGTCATCACAGTGTTTATTGACTACACTCGTGAAAGTAGTATAATCTTCATCTTCTTTGTGGGTGAGATTCATGCATTTCCAACGCTTGCGGAACAGTGATGTTTTTCGACTAAAGAGTTCTGTTAATGATTGAACTGCCTCTTTAAATTTTAAGTTGCTGGTTTTCTCAGGCAAAATATTGTTAATAAACTTAGTATATTCTGCTGTGCCTATTTTCCTGAGGAGTAGTTGAACTTTTCATGGTCAGCCCAACTTGCACAATCCGTATTGTATAAATCTTCGTAACATTTAAAGTATGAAGTGAACGCAATTTCTTCTTCAGATGCAAATATGAAGTTTTCAATAGCACTCCATATAGCATTTTGAGAGAACAGGCTTTTGTTGTCTTCATTTTAGCTTTTGATGGATATTTTGTATAAGTGCCTTTGATCATTCTGTGTTTTAAGAAGCATTTCTTCAAGTTTCTGTTGTCTAACCTGAATTCCAAGGTGCAATTTCTCAAATTTATTTTGGTATTCTGCTTGTTCTCATTGGAATTTCTCTTGTCTTTCCAAACATTTCTGTTCCAACAGTAGTTATTATTCCTGTTGGTGTTTCATTAACTCTAGCATTGCACTTTTAAATTCACCCATTTTACTGCAGTGGTACGTAAAATAAGAAATGAGAGGGTGAATTTTTTCTCCTTACCTCTTAACCAACAATACGTCTGTTTTACTTGTATAATTCTTTTACTGAAAAATTTAAAAGCGAAAGAAGGGCTAAATTTTTCCTTTACCCTATCAGCAAAAACAATAAGTCTGTTTGACTTTCTTTTTTTTTTTTTTAATCATCTCACCCCAAGCAAGGCATTCTACTGCCACTATTGTGCATGGGGCTACATAGGGGAAGGTAAAGAGAAGGAGTGGTTAGACAGGGAATGTCAGGAGGAAGGTGACAGATGAGTAAGGATAGCGAGGATGAGGGTTGGGCAGATAGGAAGAGTGTTTGATAGAATGGGAGCAGGTTAGTGTGTTGACCTTACATTTGAACTCCTGGAGATTGTAGCCGTCGGGGAAGCAATCGTTTGGAAGAGAATTCCACAGTCAGGAAGTGCGAGGAAAGAAACTGTTGGTGTAGAAGTTACGGCTGCATTTTATCGGTTTCACTGTAAAAGGGTGGGATCTAGTTGCTAATCTAGTATCTCGTTCAAATTCGTATTTAGGGGGCACTAGTAATCTAAGTTCATCGGAGCAGAAGCCGTGAAAGTATTTATAGAAGAGACACAGGGAAGCCACGTCGCGCCGGTGGGAGAGAGACTGCAGGCGGTCCGCCAAGTCGGTATCTATCACATTACAGACCCTAAAACTTGTAAAGTTCCTTTTGTGACTTGTTAGAGAGAAAAAAAAATACAGGATTCACTAAACTTCTTTTTAACCACTGAACTGAACTGAACTTGTAGAAATCATATTGTTTTGAAAAGATTTTTTTTTTTTTGCTCTCAGTGTTATAATTACACTGGATACCCTTTTGTCATAGAGTTTGATTAGAATTTTTTCTTTCAACATTGTTGTAGACACTGGCAAAAAAAAAAAGAAGTTTTTATTACTTCCTATGAAGTTTGTTTCTTCAAATCCTTCATCATCAAGATGTTGTGACGAAGTGAAAGGTTTAAGAAATAACAAAGCACGTGTTATAGATATATTGTATATTTAACAGTAAATACAGAAGAGTAAAACAGAAGCGTATCACATGACTAGTGCATGTGTTGGTTGTCCAGCATTAAATCAATTAAACTGTTCCCCCAAGGCCTCCTTTCCTACTAATCTTATAGTAGGTGGAAGGGTCCAATATAGACTTTTTAGAGGGAGAACACCAAATCATATACATGTTTTAAGTTTCTATGTGTTTCTCTGATGTACTTTGAGAGACAATTTTGGTAATCTATTTTGTATATAATTGCTTCTGAGGTATTATGGTTTTGGGTTTTCTTAGATTCAACCATGTCTGTAATTGTTTTTGAGTTGGTTGTTACTATTTAGATGTTGTTTAGATGGGATAAGTTGTTCTGGATAATAGATTTCATGCTATGTTTTTTCCTTATAGAAACAATACTTTCTCAGGCCAGCATACACATCAAAAATATCATTAAAAAATCCAAAGAAAACGGTTAATTTCCATCATTTTAACATCTCATAACATGACATTACACATGAAAAAATTCTTTTCAAAAATGAACAATGATATTTTTTAATGCTTAATCATTTCTGTTAATCTTATGAATAATTTATGAGCATTTGTTCTAGTTACTAACACTTTTTTTCTTTATTAGATACATTATTTAAAATTAAATTAATTTAATCCCTTTCATAAAGTCCATCACAGGTTAACACGTGTAAGTGAGAAAAATATTCTTTATCTCAGATTATAATTGAGTATACTTATATATATATATATATATGTATGAGCGTTTAGAAAGTAATAATGTATTTCATCACTATAAATTGTAAATAAGCCAACCAAGGTAGAAGGGCACAAAACTGTGTGTAGAATTTGTATATCCTGTTGCTTTTCTGTTGATTTTAAGCAAAATACAGTTTGAAGATGAATATCATGAAATATACGTAATTATCAACACCCACTCACACACAAAATACTATTCATGCTTTAACTTTGTCAAGTATCATAACTTTAAAAAGCAACACATTCCTTATTGTTTACTGTATGAATTCTGAAAAGTTAATATTGTTACAAAGGCATTGCAAAACATTTGTACAATACACACGGATCCAGTGATGGCTTGTACAGATTAACTGTGATTTAAAAGGTTTAAAAATGTCAGTTGTGACATATCTGACAAGCTGCTCTCTAGTAGATGACACTCTGAATGAAGAACTTTTCAAAGAGACTACTGAATTGGGATTCATATCCAACCACCAGAGATCTGGCACAAATACTTAATCTGTCATTTTCAAATGTCCCCGAACATTTCATGTGAACTGGGAAAATTTTGCAAAAGGGAATTTTGTTTTATCCTGAATTTTCACATGGGAGCAGAATGCAGCATTATACTCTCTGTAGTCAACTATTTATTTTTACTTTGTGTTGATACAGGTAATGAAAAATGTGTTTTGCATGTCAACAAAAAATTAGTGGCTATCGCAAAATAGATTAATAGTGCCAACACCAAAATCAGGTCTCCATTCAAAAAAGTCCTTGTATTCTGGTCGAATATTAAAGATGTTGGGTGTTATGTGCTAGTAGTACATGGAAGGGCCATCAAATGCTTATTACTGGCAACTTGACTGGGCAAGTAAAAGTTTATGGTGATTCTCTTGCAACAAATGGCAACATAATGAAAAAAAAACAGCTGATTGCAATAAAGGATTAGAAATACTATGCAAAACATACAAAGAAAATGGGAATAAAAATGAGAATAAGAAATCACTCAGTCAGTTAAGTGCCATACATGATACAGTGAGATCAGTTTATAGCATAAATAACTAGGAGGAAAAGTTTATAGCATAAATAACTAGGAGGAAAAGTTTATAGCATAAATAACTAGGAGGAAAAGTTTATAGCATAAATAACTAGGAGGAAAAGTATCAGTCTTTCAGTTAAGAGCCACATGTAATACACACTTGGGCAATCATGTCTCGAAAGAGACATAACTGACTGGGCAGAAGATTATCCCACAGTAGGTTGCCATTGCTTTCTGTGGTAGACTGGTTCCCAGCCAAGGCTATAGAACCCAATCTGTCCTGTTATTTAACCCATGACTGGAGGAAAGAGAAGCATTAATATCTTCCCAAGGGTATTTGCGGATAAGTAAATGAAATTTGAACTTGGCTCCCCGAATTCTCATTCCGAGCCAATATACACTGCACCACAATGCACACCTGTTTGGAAAAGATGTTAGAATAATTCAAAACTTATACTAGAAACAAACTGTCAGTCATACAGAGAGAAATGAAACTGATAGCTATATAAAAAAACCAAAACAAAACAGAAAGTGGCATGAGACAAGGATATGTCATCTTCCTGGATTTTTTTTTTTTAATCATTTCACCCCGAGCAAGGCGGAAACGCCACTGATGTGCAGGGGATTACATAACTGTAAAAAGATTAATTAGAAAAGAGTGAGGAGTACAAACTAGTTAGAAAGGAACAGTAGAAAGCAGGTGCGGATACATAGGTGGAGAAAGGGAAGGTTATACAGGGGTGGGGAGATGAGTATTGACTTTGCATTTAAATTTCTGGAGGTTGTAGCCGTCAGGAAAGCAAGAATACGGGAGCGAGTTCCACAGGCGGGAAGTGCGAGAGAAGAAGCTGCAGGAGTAGAATTGTCGTCTGCATTTGGCTAACCTGACTGTGAATGGGTGGGACCCAGTTGCCAGTCTGGTTGCACGAGTAAACACCTGTTGAGGAGGCATCAGTGACTTAAGCTCATCCGAGCAGAAGCCATGAAAGTATTTATAGAACAGACAAAGACACATTTCGACGATGGGGAAGTGGCTGCAGTCGAGTCGCCAGATCAGTACCTATCACATTACAGACTCTCCTTTGGAGCTTGTCAAGAACACTGAGGAGAACAGCAGGGGCACCTGACCATAAATGGCAGCAGTACTCCATGCACGGACGGATGGTCGACCTGTATATATGCAGGATGGATTCAGGTGGAAAAAACATCCTGGATCGACATAGTGACCCAACCTTCTTAGCAGTAGATTTTGCTATACTCAAACTCTACAACAAAGCTATTCTAAGAGAACTGGAGACCCTACCGTGTTTTATTATTGGTAGGTGTAATCTTAACAATATAAGATATGCAGATGCTATTGTTAGTAGCTGACTCAGAACAAAAACTATAGAATCTCTTAGACAGCAAGAAAAAAAGACAAATCACCAACTGCAAGAAAACAGAAATTCTGGCCATCCATAAGTGAAAAACCTAATGATGTGAGTTATGAATTGTAGATATATACATCAAGCAGGTGCAGCAGTTTATGTTTTTTTAAATTTTTTTAATCATTTCACCCCATGCAAGGCAGTAATGCCACTGATGCGCAGGGGGCTACATAAGAGTAAAAAATTAGATAGGAGGAGAGTAAAGAAAAAGATGAACCAGTTACAGGGCTATCAGAGAAGGGAGCAAGAAAAGGATGGTGATACAGGTGTGATGACAGTTGCAAAGGTAGAGAGAAAGGAAAAGATATACAGGGTGATGTAGAAAGAACTAGAGTCAAGTGGTTAAGAGATGGGTATTGACATTGCATTAAATTCCTGAAGGTTGTAGTCGTCAGGAAAACAAGAATATGGAAGAGAGTGCTACAGGCGGGAAGTGTGAGAAAAGAAGCTGCTGAACTAGAATTGTCAGGTTGATCTAACTGTGAATGGGTGGGACCCAGTTGCCATCCTGGTTGCATGAGTAAATTCCTGTAGCAGGGCCACCAGTGACTTAAGTTTGTTAGAGCAGAAGCCATGAAAATATCTATAAAACAGAGGGAAGCCACATCCTGTCAGTGAAAAAGTGGCTGGAGTCGAGCTGCCAAGTCGATGCCTATCACATTACTGATTCTCCTTTGGAGCCTATCCAGAACACTGAAATTAACAGATGGGACACCTGACAATATATGACAGCAGTATTCCATGCATGGGCAGATGGTTGATTTGTCAATGAAATGTTTTAACAGATTACTGAAAGTGTGAAACTAAGATCTAAACATGTATTGGATTAGCAAAAGAAGCATTCTAAATGTTGAGCAAGGTTTTAAAAAACAGAAAAACTCCAGAATTTGTTAGAGATAAAAAAAAAAAAAAAGAATGCTGGATTGGTATGTGAAATTCATCCTCTTCAATGACAACAAATGCTGGATGAAAACCCTACAGATGGGGGGGGGGGGAAATAAGAATATAATTGGCATAAGAAGTTGTGGAGAGACATGATTGCCTATGTCCTAAAGGGACATGGCACATAAAAAAGAACATATTATATTCTTGGTATATATATATATTTTTTCTTTTTTTTTTTTTTTTGGAGAGTATTTTAATTCCACAACTGATCTCTGATACAAGAGAAACAAAAACACAGTCTGATAATATTTTCTTATTTTTTTTCATCGCATTGATTAAATTTTCTACTTCCAATAAGATCTTCAAATATATTATTTTGTTAGGAATTCATTCTGTTTTACAAACATTAGGAGCAAAATGGAACGTAAATATTGCTCTTGAGACTAGCTGATAACATTATTATATATTTAATCCCTTAAGTATAGAATGTTTATGCTGCATAGACAGCAAAAGTAATCATTTGTAGATATCTGATGTATATAGATTTTTTTTTTTTACCTTGGAAATTTAACATGCACCCCGAGAGTGCACTAAATTGTGGATGAAAAAATATCTAACAAATACGCAATTATTGCTGCAAAACCAGACAGTTATTTGTCTGACTTGTTTTAGAAGCTACGCTTTTTGAAATAATCATCTTTATTGTGCTGTCTCTCTTCAGAACATGAGCAGATTGTGGGTCTTCACAAATTTCAATCTCAGAACATGAGTGATTTGTGACTCTCCAAGAATTCCAATCCCAAGACATGAGTGGATTGTGGCTCTTCACGAATTTCAATTCCTTGATATGAGTAAACTATAGTTCTCATGTGTGTTGTAGTGCAATGGATATCAGCTCGAACAAGAAATCAGAGAGCCGAGTTTGAATTCCAGTTGAATTTGATGCATTCACTTATGTGCAAATACTCTTGGAAAAGTAGTAATCCGTATCTTTCCTCTATTTATGGGTTAAATAACAGGACAGATTGGGTTCTATAGCCTTGGCTGGGAACCAGTCTACCGCAGAAAGCAATGGCAACCTACTGTGGGATAATCTTCTGTCCAGTCAGTCATGTCTCTTTCGAGATATGATCGCCCAAGCGTGTATCATATATAGCACTTATTGACTGACTGAGAGTTCTCATAAATTCTAATCCCAGAACATGAGCAGTCGTGGCTTTCCATGAATTTCAATGCCTGGACATGAGTAGATGATGGCTCCCTGCAAATTCCAATCTGTGGACATGAGTGGATTGCGGCTGTTCATGAATTCCAATCCAAGGACATGAGTGAATCATTACTCTCCACAAATTCCAAACCCAGGATATGAGCTGACCTTGGTTCTCCATGAATTCTAATCCCAGGACATTATTTGACCATCATTCTCCATGAACTTTAATCCAGGGACGTGAGCAGATCGTGGCTCTCCATGAATTCCAATCCTAGGACATGAGTGAATTGTGGCCTCCTACAAATTTCAATCCCTTACGATCCTTAACTTTTCATGCTCTGTCATCCATTTACACAAGTGTATTAATAAGATCTGTAAATTATGGTAGTTAAATATTTCTTTGATTTCTTTTAGAAAAGTTTTATTTGACAAACTAAAACATTTTACTTGGGTATTAAACTTTCTTACTCCACCCACGTCTATTGAACAGGTGAAGAGGCTCATCCCTTGTTCCCTGCTTAGGATGTGGTTTCCGGCTTTCTCTTTTCCAATCTTTTCACTCCTTTTTCTCCTTGTTTTTTTTTTAATTGGAGTAGATAGACTAAACTATCACCTGGTTCACACTCCACCCACGTCTATTGAACAGGTGAAGAGGCTCATCCCTTGTTCCCTGTTTAGGATGTGGTTTCTGGTTTTCTCTTTTCCAATCTTTTCACTTTCACATAGCCCCCTGCACATCAGTGGCATTACCACCTTGCTTGGGGTGATATGATTAAAAAAAAAAAAATTGACTACTTCCTTTGACTTGTTGAAAAATAAACCAAATTCCACAATGAGTTTTGCTCTTTGGTACCTAAGCTTGATGAATTTAAGTATAATTTTCTTTTCTTGCACTTTTCACTTGGCTTCTTGCTTTCCAGCCTAATTCAGCAATTTAAATGCAGTGTCAATCATTATCTACTGTGTTGGTTCCTTTTTTTGTTTTTATTGTTCTCTTTCTTTAATAATGATATTTTTTTTATTCTTTCACACTCAGTAACCCCTTGTGTTTTAGGGAGAAATGATCAATAAAAATAAACTTTAGAAAAAATCTAGTCTAAGAAAGAGGCATTCACAAGTGATAAATTTATCTATTCTTGGATTAGGAAGTGAGCTCGAGTGTAGTAGTGTTTTGTAAAGAATTCTTCTGTTTTATTGCTGGAATGAATAGAAAATATTTTCTGTTATACAAATATTATTGTTATAGTCGTGGTGATTATGATTGGGGTAATCCTCTTGCCCCTGCCTCTCTTTTTTAATCCCGCTGAGAGAGTCTAATTGTTCTTCCTCTTATTTCTCTTTGTCTGTGTTTATTGTCAATCAGCAGCTGAGTTTCTGTCTCTAAGAAGGTGCAGGAAGGGGATAATAACTTGCTGTCACTGTTCATTAAGAATCAGGTGATAACAAAATCCACTTATTGTTGTGTGGTGTAATTCTCAATACTTTAGGAAAACAAGAAGTTTTAGAAGATTAAATGGTATGAAGATATTTTTAATGGAAAATAAAATTTGCTTTTATTTTGCTCTTAGTTAAAAGAAATTCAAAAAAGATTATTATTAATAAACAAAAACAAAGAGCCTGTTTATAGTATTCTCAATATCCTTCTGTAGAAATACCATATCACCTCAGGATATAAACAATCAAGGTTCTCTACGAATTCTTATTTCAAAAGAAATTGTGAGCAAATGAGGATAAGAAATAAACTTTTAGAATATATGAACATATATATTCATCTTCTATGTGTCACCTCCCTTCTGGACAGAAACGATTATAGTTCTTCACAATTTCCAATCTCATGTGGCTCTTAGCAGTTTTTCTCCCTTTCCTAAAGTTCCCACCTCCTTATTCTGCCATCAACTCATGCAAGCTCATCAGTTAAGTGGATTGCTGCCTTCCCCTATCTGTCAGTATGCCCTGAGAGGGTTATGTTTTCCAAGCCCTCCTTCCTTAGTATGTATCCAAGGAATTTCATCTATCACTTCTTCATCCTGAGTAGAATTGTTCTTTCTGTTTCTTTCCATAAGCATGGACCAAGCAAGTCTCCTTGAAAGCAATACACTGTGCTTCCTCAGCCTTACCTTATCTTCTGACCTCAAGTGGAAGCATTACATTGAATCAATAGCTAAATCCTCTGATAAGGAAGGTTGGGTCACTGAGTTGGGCCAGGAAGTTTTTCTGTCTGAATCCATCTTGCACATATACAAATCAACCATCCAACTGTGCATGGAATACCATTGTTATATCTGGTCAGACGCCCCTGCTGTTCATCTCAGTGTTCTCGACAGGCTCCAAAGTAGAATCTGTGATGTGATTGGTCCTGACCTGGCAGCTCGACTCCAGCCAGTTTCTCACTGGTGGGATGTGGCTTCCCTCTGTCTCATCTTCAAATATTTTCATGGCTTCTGCTCCAATGAACTTAGGTTACTGGTACCCCTCCACAAGAATTTACTCGGGCAATCAGACTGGCAACAAGGTCCCACCCTTTTACAGTTAAATCAACCAAATGCAGGCAACAGTTCTACTCCAGCATCTTCTTTTTTCGTGCTTCCCGCCTGTAGAACTCCCTTCTGTATATTTGCTTTCCTGACAGCTACAACCTCCAGGAATTTAAATGCAAAGTCAATTCCCATATCTTATCCACTTAACTCCAGTCCTTTCTACATCACTCTGTGTATCCTGTTCTTTTCCTTTCTCACTGTCTTTGCAAATGTCTTCACTCCTGTGTTCACATCCTTCTCTTGCCCTTTCTCTTTCACCTTCTGTACCTGGTTTGTCTTTCTACTTCACTCTCCTCCTACCTAAAACTTTAACTCTCTTATGTAGCCCTCTGCACATCAGTGGCAGTACCACCTTGCTTGGGGTGAAATGATTAAAAAAAAAAACTTCCTTTTTGCTTACTCAGTCTCGCCAGAGATTTTCAGTATCCTTCTGAAGAATCTATTAGGAGATTGTCCAGAATTCATTGTTATATTTTTTAAATTGAATTCACTCCCATGCAAGGCAATAAAGCCACTAAGACACAAAGGGTTACTGGGTGTGAAAGAATTAGAAAATAGAAGCTAAATAATGATTAATATTGCATTTTAATTTTTGAAGATCAAATTTGGCTGGAAAGATGGAGCCGGAAGTGAGAAGTATGAGAAAAGAAACTGTTAGCATATAACTTGCGGTTACATCTAGCCAATTCAACTGTAAATTGATGAGATCTTTTTGTTTATCTAGTACTGCACACTAAAATTTATAAAGTCTAGGTACTGTAGTAAAGATGTTATCCAAACACTTACCATGAAAGTATTTCTAGAAAAGGCACAAAGGTGATGGATAACATATAGTAATCCAGCATACTTTTCTTAATGAAATTTTCAATACCTTGTTTAGCCTTTGAAATGTTTCTTTCATTAGTATGATACATGTTATTTTATCTCAGTGTTGTATTTTCAATACTCTTTTAAACTGTTTGCAGATATTAAATAAAAGGATTGTCAGAATTTTAACTTGGCCTCGTATTTAAGGAAGATTATGTAGAGTATGATTAAACAGAGTGAAATGCACAACTGGGTTGTTAAAAACTTAATGCTTTCCAGAAATTAAAAAAACGGGATAATTTCATTAGAAACAAAGAAAAATGTGCCGAACGAGTATATAATTTCAGTCTTCTTACATAGCTGTAAATCTTGAATCAAATAAATAGCAGAGAATGTTATTTCAATGTAATTAAGCTTATTGAATTCTTTAATAAAGTGTAAAATAATATACTAAGTCTTTTTATTAACTTGTCTTTCTTTTTGTTTTTTGATATTCGGAAGCTGAAAATTTAGTCAAATTTGAATTACTGCTGTCCATATATTTCTCCTTCACATTTAGGTCAATCAGACATCTGTCACATTGCAAACTGGATACTGCCTTGACCCTCTTTAATTTTCATAGTTTCATTCAAATCACTGAAAGGTGTTAGCACTCACACTCAACACTTGGGTATGTTTTGGAGGGCAAAATTATATTCCTGAATCTCTTATTGATACTTATATAGACGATTTATTTTGTTGTTCCACTGTACTTGTTCATGACTATCACCATAAATAATAATTTAATTTCCACTAAGTTTGTTTGCATAATAAAATTTGGTGTCAAAAAAAAAATTAACAATTTTATAAATTATATTACAAATATAATTATTTTATGCATGATATCATTTTATATATTATATGTCATTATTTCATATATGATATTATTAAGTGAAATTCTAACAGTGTATAGGTTATACAAGTGGATCTAAAAAAATTTCCCCCCTTCAGTTGGTTTATACAAATTTTATTGTGAAAATATTGACTTGCATAATAAAATCAAACATTACTCACATGCATGAATGCACAAAATACCAATATGAAACAATCATGTTGAATGGTTGCCAAGAAGAGTAATGAGTGAGGAAAGGGGAAAAGTAAATTTTGAACCTTTCCCTTCCCTTCTACCTTTGCATAAAAAAGTTTAAACAACTTTGGCTCCACTAAGTCTATATAAAGATACACTGTAAAAGCTGAGACTAATTTTCATGTTATTTACTACTTATTTATCCCCTTATTCTTTACTCAATCAATCTATCCATCCCTGTACATTATTTATTTCAAGATGTATCTATCTATCTATCAATGTCTGTTCATTATCTATCTATCTATCAATGTCTGTTCATTATCTATCTATCTATCTATGTCTGTTCATTATCTATCTATCTATCTATGTCTGTTCATTATCTATCTATCTATCTATGTCTGTTCATTATCTATCTATCTATCTATGTCTGTTCATTATCTATCTATCTATCTATGTCTGTTCATTATCTATCTATCTATCTATGTCTGTTCATTATCTATCTATCTATCTATGTCTGTTCATTATCTATCTATCTATCTATGTCTGTTCATTATCTATCTATCTATCTATGTCTGTTCATTATCTATCTATCTATCTATGTCTGTTCATTATCTATCTATCTATCTATATCTGTTCATTATCTATCTATCTATCTATGTCTGTTCATTATCTATCTATCTATCTATGTCTGTTCATTATCTATCTATCTATCTATGTCTGTTCATTATCTATATATCTATGTCTGTTCATTATCTATCTATCTATGTCTGTTCAGTATCTATCTATCTATGTCTGTTCAGTATCTATCTATCTATGTCTGTTCAGTATCTATCTATCTATGTCTGTTCAGTATCTATCTATCTATGTCTGTTCAGTATCTATCTATCTATCTATCAATATCTGTTCATTATCTATCTATCTATGTCTGTTCATTATCTATCTATCTATGTCTGTTCATTATCTATCTATCTATGTCTGTTCATTATCTATCTATCTATGTCTGTTCATTATCTATCTATCTATGTCTGTTCATTATCTATCTATCTATGTCTGTTCATTATCTATCTATGTCTGTTCATTATCTATATATCTATCTATCTATGTTCATTATCTATCTATATCTGTTCATTATCTATCTAACTATCTATCAATGTCTGTTCATTATCTATCTATCTATCTATCTATCTATCTATGTCTGTTCATTATCTATATATCTATGTCTGTTCAGTATCTATCTATCTATGTCTGTTCAGTATCTATCTATCTATGTCTGTTCAGTATCTATCTATCTATGTCTGTTCAGTATCTATCTATCTATGTCTGTTCAGTATCTATCTATCTATGTCTGTTCAGTATCTATCTATCTATGTCTGTTCAGTATCTATCTATCTATCTATCTATCAATATCTGTTCATTATCTATCTATGTCTGTTCATTATCTATATATCTATCTATCTATGTTCATTATCTATCTATATCTGTTCATTATCTATCTAACTATCTATCAATGTCTGTTCAATATCTATCTAACTATCTATCAATGTCTGTTCATTATCTATCTATCTATCTATCTATCTATGTCTGTTCATTATCTATATATCTATGTCTGTTCATTATCTATATATCTATGTCTGTTCATTGTCAATCTATCTATGTCTGTTCATTGTCAATCTATCTATGTCTGTTCATTGTCAATCTATCTATGTCTGTTCATTGTCAATCTATCTATGTCTGTTCATTGTCAATCTATCTATGTCTGTTCATTGTCAATCTATCTATGTCTGTTCATTATCTATCTATCTATCAATGTCTGTTCATTATCTATCTATCTATCTATCAATGTCTGTTCATTATCACTCTATCTATCTATCAATGTCTGTTCATGTCAGTTCATTATCTATCTATCTATCTATCTATCTATCTATCAATGTATGTTCATTATCTATGTATCTATCTATCTATCAATGTATGTTCATTATCTATGTATCTATCTATCTATCAATGTATGTTCATTATCTATCTATCTATCTATCTATCTATCAATGTATGTTCATTATCTATCTATCTATCTATCAATGTATGTTCATTATCTATCTATCTATCTATCTATCTATCAATGTATGTTCATTATCTATCTATCTATCAATCAATGTATGTTCATTATCTATCTATCTATCTATCTATGTTCATTATCTATCTATCTATCAATGTATGTTCATTATCTATCTATCTATCTATCTATCTATCTATCTATCTGTCAATGTATGTTCATTATCTATCTATCTATCTATCTATCAATGTCTGTTCATTATCTATCTATTTATGTCTGTTCATTATATATCTATCTATCTATCAATGTATGTCTGTTCATTATCTTTCTCTCTCTCTCTCTATATATATATATATATATATATGTTTTATTTTTGCTTTGGATAATAAATGTTCCCACCACATGATATGGCAAGCTATATTAAAAAGGAAAGTTGCTTGCTGTTATTTCTCTGCACCTTACTTAGAAGCTTCTTCCTGTTCTTTCACATCACATGACCAAAACTAGCATTGAAACTGCTATGATGTGGTTTAACAAGCTTTTAATTTTTTTTTCCTCCTCTCACTCCTATGGCTAAAACATTTGCAATTTTTTTCAGCTTAGAAATATATGCAGGTGGCTTGACTGTGATGAGTTCAAAAAAGTAAAAGTGGTAAAATGAACTCAAATTGCAGCTGAGCCTCTCATGTTCACTTTATGGTAATGCCCTTGGAAAAGAGCATGGACCATGATCAACTCCCCACAGCTGTAAAGTAAAAGGATTGACTGGCCTCTCTGGTTTGGGCAGGGCAACCAATAAGAATAACTGAGAAGAAAGCATTAAAAATCACTCCGCAAACTTTCCCAAGAACAGTCATGGTCAGTGGCGATTCTGGAACTCTGAAAGTGGGGGGGCACTTAGGAGCCCAAGATTTTGCTGAGGAGAAAAACTCAAGCAGCATCTGGGAATTTAGTGCCAATTGTCTTCAGTTGATTGGAGAAAACTACTGACCAATTCTTTCACTCAGCCATAAATCACTGACTGCCTGTGTATCTACATATCAAGTTTGGGACATTATTTATAATTAACATCATCTTTCAGATATGAAAATGTGACTGTTAAGTCTCTTTTCCTCCTTAACAAATGTCAGTTTCTATCTAACTGGTTGTTTTATTTTGTTTGTTTTTCTTTCAAACTGGTATTTTTAAACAGTTAAAAGAAAAAGCAGAGGGAAAAGTGCTGTAGATCATACCTTATAAAAATCAGATTAGTTTCGTAAATTTTTGAAGCTTATAAAAGTCAGGGGGCAACTGAGGGACTAGCCAAAATTCTGGAGGGGCCTTGACCTCTTCTGGATTCCCCATAGAAACGCCACTAGTTATGGTGAGTCAAAATTTACATTTTCAACCAAAGGAAGTTGTGGAAATCCATGAATATTATATTTTACATCAAGAAACATTATTGGTTGGAGTATCATTTTGTTTATCCTTTCACATAAGACAGTTTCTGTAATAAAATCTTCAAACTATAATGTTCTTTAATGAAAATATTATGAGTGACTATTTTTATAGCTTATTAGTCTTTGCAGGTTATTTAAAGCCAAAAAATATTTTTTGATTGTAAGAATTTTATCAAAGATAATAATGATTTAGTGATACAAGTTTCATTAATTAACCCATAGACAGAGGAGAACAGATGAATTCTCAAGAGTACTTGTGTGTAAGCGGATATAACAAACCCAACTGGAATTGGAACTCGACTATCCAATTAAACATTCCAAGTTATTATCATTACGCTATCTGCACATCCTTGTATTACAAATAAGTCAGTCATCTGGGTACTGACAAGGCTCAATGTTGCTTAATTTCAGTAATCATACAGGAATAGGTGTAAGCTTTGGAAATATTAATTTGAAAACACCATGTTGTATTTCATTGGATTCATGCTGGAAGCTCCAATACAAATATTTAAGATTGTTTGGGTGTCAACCTGAGGATAGTAAAGAATATTTAGAAAGAATTGGAAGAGTTTAATGGTAATTATAAAAATATGGAAATTCAGAAAACTCATTCTGATAAGAAAAGAACTTCCAAATTTGTTGATGAGAGCCTCAGACTCAACACAGACCTACACCCAGTGCCTTGAAAAGGCTTTGTTGCCCTGGTTCAAATGGGTGGCTGCTGGAAGAGTCTATGTCTGGCAAAAGGATTTTTCACCATGCTACACAAGCAGGAAAACCCAATCATACCTTTCGGACAATTTCTGTGATCACATCAGCCTTACATTTGGCCATCTTTACTCCCCATACTTCAACTCTTGTGATTATTATACGTGTGGTTCAGTAGATCGAGGGACTAACGAAACTTTTTGGAACACCAAAGATGAACTGAAAACAATGATTATGGGAGAATTCACCAACTAAAACAAGGAGACTACCCAGAAGAGTTGCAGGAGATTCCAAAGTCATCTGGAGCCCGTGGTTGAAGCCAATGGTGATTTATTGAATAAATTTACTCTTTAGTATTTCCAGGTATTTTTGTGTAATTTTGGTAATTATATCTGTTAAAATGATATGTCAGTGTTATTTTAATTATTGTGTAGTTTAGGCAGACATTCATTCAGTGCACCCTGTATATTGTGAGAGGAGATAAATACAGCAAATGCTGGTTACAATTTTACATCAAGAAACACTAAATATACAAGGGTTCTCACTAATTGGTAGAGTCATATAAACTTATTTTTTCTGATGACTTTACTATTACTATTTTTGTTTTTTTAAGATAGAGGTTGGTCATCTTCTTCATATGCTGTGTCCCTTCAGAACATAGACGATCATGGACTTCCAGTTGGCTCTGTCTCTTGTTGCTCACAAAGTTCTTCCTCTTGGTGTCTCTCACAAAACCCACTCTGCTGCCCATTTGCTCAGGCCTATCAAGTAGGTCTCATACTGCTTTCACCTGTCTCTCTTTCCCTCTATCAGTCCTGTGAGTATTAAATTCTACAGGTCCTTCTTCCTCACTACATGTCCCAGAAACCTCATCTCTTCCTTATGTTATGACTAGCAGTACAGCCAGATGTTGCTGTACTGAAAGCTTTAAAACTAATCCATGGCCCTGGAGCTCAGACTCTTTGGACGTTGGCACGAAAGACTAAAAAGCAATAGTTGTTTCCAGTTAAAGCAAAACTGTAGACTGAAAGAAAAATGAATGGATGTAAGTCAAATTTTGATTTCCTGGTATCGATATCAAATTTTCTGCACTATTGTAAGAACTGCAATCTTGAAACTTCTGAATATCGTTTCTTATGTCTTTGTCTATGAGTGTATCAAATTTGATTAAAATCGGACCACTCCTTCTATAACCTGATTTTTTCGATTATCGATTTTCAATATTTTTCGGGGGTGCCTCGACACAAAACCTAGCTAAGAACAGTCGCAGATGCTTATAATACAACTGTGTAAATTTTCAAGAAAATAGGTTCAGCCATTTCAGAGTCCATCAGTAACGGACACACACATACAAAGTTCCATTTATAAATAAGTTTAGATTTAGATTAGATTTAGATCTAGATTTTTCTCCTCATTTTCATCCTCTCAAACACCTCATCGTTAGTCATGTGCTCAGACCATGGTATCCTCAGTATCCTTCTGTAAAACCACATTTCTGCTGCCTCTCCTTCAGCCTTGTCCAACATTCTGCCATACAGAAGGGCACATATCACATAGCAATCCAGCACTCTCTTCTTAGTTTCCAATGAGATTTTTCTGCATTTCTGTACTATGGTTAGCCTTTGAAATGCGTCCTTGGATCTCAACATCACACTTCCCATCCTCTGCCAGTACGTTTCCCAAGTATTTAAATTTCTTTACCCACACACACACACACACACAAGGACCCATAGAGAAAGAGATAGAAACAGACAGCAACAGGGAAGAGGGTGGAAATATTAGCCTATGAAAAAGTTTACCTTAAAAATGCAATACTAGATTTTAAATTCAACATTAATCCATTTCAGCTAGAATCTATTGAAAAAAAATCTGAAAGGGAAATATTCAACATGACAAAAAACTGAACATGGGTGAAATGAAAAAAAAATTTTTTTAAACTTGTTAAGACAGGACACCATTTGCAAAACTAAAGATTAGTATTTCATTACCAGTATTGAAAAGAAATTTAAAATTTTCTTTGATTTTTCATAAATATTTTAAAGACAATACACATTATTGATAATTTAATGAAGTTAGAATATGTCTTCATTTTCATCTTTTGATCTTAAACTCAAATGTTTTCAGAGAAAAACAAAAATTACAAAGGAATTCACTTTGCTGTTCCAAAACTTTTAGAGAGAAATATATATATATATTAATTGTTTAATACTTTGTTTTTGGTCCTAATAGGGTTAGACTAGTACACATTTGTATTAAAAAGTGTTCTATACAATTGTATTGTAAAACTTTTGAATATTTTTCATTTTTAAACAAGTTATTTCGCTACCTTGGTTTCTACTATGAGTGGTTTCTTCAGGTGATTTTTAAGAACTTATTAAAAATCGCCTGAAGAAGCCACTCATGGTGAAAACCAAGGTAGCAAAATAACTCGTTCAAAAATGAAAATATATATATATATATATATATAGTTATCTGCAGAGAGTTATGTTTTAATGTATCACAGCTCATCAGTATGGTTAAACATCCAATTGCTTCCAGTCAGATATTCTATCCATTGTTGAAGAACAATGCATAAATAGCAATGAGTAGCTACTGTTTTTAAAGTCTACCATTTCCCCAGAGTGCTCCTCAATCAATGAGCAAGAGTGTAAACAGTCATTCATAGACAGTTCTGTACATTCAATTATTTCCAGCTGAGAATGAAACCTGAGCAATTTGACATCAATTGATGACTCCACCTCTAAGCATGGTGAAGAAAGGCAGATTTTAGTGTGTTATATACACTATGTAAAGAAATATACGGTACTGTGTAAAAGTATTAGGACAAGAACTATTTTATCTTTTATGAAGCATCAAAATAAAGTTTAAAATCACCCTGTCCTAACACTTTTGCACACTATCGGTAGTCTGCAAAAGTATTAGGACAGGAGGTGATTTTCTTAAAAATCTCACTGAAATTCAAATACAGGGTGAAAATTGCTAATAAATATTATCTAAAACTAGGTGTAAAAGAAATGTATTAAAAAGAAGTTATATTTAATTTTTCCTTTAATTCTATTTAACAAGTTATTTTGAAACTACTCATTATTCTATTATCCTTGGATATGACTGACTTTGTTCTTATTCCCCCCTCTCGAATTGATAAATCTAATGTCACTTTGCAAGACACACTTTGAGAACAAATACAAGATGTTTGGCAGGAGATACCATTAGATACATTGAAGAAGCTTTTGATGTCAATGCCTAACAGAATGCAGACTGTGATCAAGGCAAAATACTAAATATTAAATTTATTTTGTAACAAGTATTTTTTCTTGCTAAAGCATTTTTTGAGTAAATCAAATAAAATTACTTTAATTAAATTGTTTATTTTCTGTCAGTATGCCTCATAAAAGATAGAATAGTTCTTATCCTAATACTTTTGCGCAGTACTATATATATATATGATTAAAATTATTAAATTTAAATGCAATGTCAATCCAAATCTACTGTTCTTCTGATTACTCCGTTCTCTTTCTGCTCATTACTAAGGTTTCTATTCTTAATTCTTCCACACCCAGTAAACCCTTGTGTCTTAGTAGCTTTACTGCCTTGCATGGGGCTAAACTGATTTAAAAATATTTATATATGAAAAATTTCAAGAGATAAAAAACAACAAAAAATAATAATATTGATAATAATACTAATACTATTTACTGTATATTAGAAGGCCATTTGACCAAATGAAAGCATGATAAAGATGCTAAAAATAGGAATTTTTGGACACATCTGTGTCCTTTCTCAATGAGACAAGAAATCATTAAGTGAGACTCCTCATCAGCCTTTCCACATATGTCATATTATATATGAGCTCTAACCTTGTAGAAGACTATATATATATATATATAAAACAAGGTGAAGAGGACCAACAGTTTTACAATTCTGAGTTCTCCAGCATTTACATTTTCATAAAAAGTGCTAAATGCAACAATTATATATATATATATAAAACAAGGTGAAGAGGACCAACAGTTTTACAATTCTGAGGCTCTCCAGCATTTACATTTTCATAAAAAGTGCTAAATGCAACAATTATATATATATATAAAAAACAAGGTGAAGAGGACCAAATAAAGTTTTACAATTCTGAGTTCTCCAGCATTTACATTTTCATAAAAAGTGCTAAATGCAACAATTATATATATATATATAAAACAAGGTGAAGAGGACCAACAGTTTTACAATTCTGAGTTCTCCAGCATTTACATTTTCATAAAAAGTGCTAAATGCAACAATTATATATATATATATAAAACAAGGTGAAGAGGGACCAACAGTTTTACAATTCTTGAGTTCTCCAGCATTTACATTTTCATAAAAAGTGCTAAATGCAACAATTATATATATATATATAAAAACAAGGTGAAGAGGACCAACAGTTTTACAATTCTGAGTTCTCCAGCATTTACATTTTCATAAAAAGTGCTAAATGCAATATTCATATATATATATATAAAACAAGGTGAAGAGGACCAACAGTTTTACACTTATTCTCCAGCATTTACATTTTCATAAAAAAGTGCTAAATGCAACAATTATATATATATATAAAACAAGGTGAAGAGGACCAACAGTTTTACAATTCTGAGTTCTCCAGCATTTACATTTTCATAAAAAGTGTTAAATGCAACAATTATATATATATATAAAACAAGGTGAAGAGGACCAACAGTTTTACAATTCTGAGTTCTCCCAGCATTTCCAGCATTTTCATAAAAAGTGCTAAATGCAACAATTATATATATATATATAAAACAAGGTGAAGAGGACCAACAGTTTTACAATTTGAGTTCTCCAGCATTTACATTTTCATAAAAAGTAAGCAATGCAACAATTATATATATATATATAAACAAGGTGAAGAGGACCAACAGTTTTACAATTCTGGGATTCTCCAGCATTTACATTTTCATAAAAAGTGCTAAATGCAACAATTATATATATATATATAAAACAAGGTGAAGAGGACCAAAGTTTTACAATTTGAGTTCTCCAGCATTTACATTTTCATAAAAAAGTGCTAAATGCAAGTAACAATTATATATATATATAAAACAAGGTGAAGAGGACCAACAGTTTTACAATTTGAGTTTCCAGCATTTACATTTTCATAAAAAGTGTGCTAAATGCAACAATTATATATATATATATAAAAAACAAGGTGAAGAGGACCAACAGTTTTACAATTTGAGTTCTCCAGCATTTACATTTTCATAAAAAGTGCTAAATGCAACAATTATATATATATATAAAACAAGGTGAAGAGGACCAACAGTTTTACAATTCTGAGTTCTCCAGCATTTTTTTACATTTTTCATAAAAGTGCTAATGCAACAATTATATATATAAAACAAGGTGAAGAGGACCAACAGTTTTACAATTCTGAGGCTCTCCAGCATTTACATTTTCATGTGCTAAATGCAACAATTATATATATATATATAAAACAAGGTGAAGAGGACCAACAGTTTTACAATTCTGAGTTCTCCAAAAGCATTTAGCATTTTCATAAAAGTGCTAAATGTAACAATTATATATATATATATAAAACAAGGTGAAGAGGACCAACAGTTTTACAATTCTGAGCCTCCAGCATTTACATTTTCATAAAAAGTGCTAAATGCAACAATTATATATATATATAAAACAAGGTGAAGAGGACCAACAGTTTTACAATTTGAGGCTCTCCAGCATTTACATTTTCATAAAAAAAGTGCTAAATGCAACAATTATATATATATATATATAAAACAAGGTGAAGAGGACCAACAGTTTTACAATTTATATTCTCCAGCATTTACATTTTCATAAAAAGTGCTAAATGCAACAATTATATATATATATATAAAACAAGGTGAAGAGGACCAACAGTTTTACAATTCTGAGTTCTCCAGCATTTACATTACAAAAGTGCTAAATGTAACAATTATATATA
Organism: Ascarosepion bandense; assembly: GCA_037127315.1. Classification (NCBI taxonomy): domain Eukaryota; kingdom Metazoa; phylum Mollusca; class Cephalopoda; order Sepiida; family Sepiidae; genus Ascarosepion; species Ascarosepion bandense. The sequence goes on from JBBBDQ010000216.1 coordinate 1,371,783, forward strand.
TATATATAAAACAAGGTGAAGAGGACCAACAGTTTTACAATTCTGAGTTCTCCAGCATTTACATTTTCATAAAAAGTGCTAAATGCAACAATTATATATATATATATAAAACAAGGTGAAGAGGACCAACAGTTTTACAATTCTTGAGTTCTCCAGCATTTACATTTTCATAAAAAGTGCTTGCAACAATTATATATATATATAAAACAAGGTGAAGAGGACCAACAGTTTTACAATTCTGAGTTCTCCAGCATTTTCATAAAAAGTGCTAAATGCAACAATTATATATATATATATAAAACAAGGTGAAGAGGACTCAACAGTTTTACAATTCTGAGTTCTCCAGCATTTGGCATTTTCATAAAAGTGCTAAATGCAACAATTATATATATATATATAAAACAAGGTGAAGAGGACCAACAGTTTTACAATTCTGAGTTCTCCAGCATTTACATTTTCATAAAAAGTGCTAAATGCAACAATTATATATATATATATAAAACAAGGTGAAGAGGACCAACAGTTTTACAATTCTGAGTTCTCCAGCATTTACATTTTCATAAAAAGCAAATGCAACAATTATATATATATATAAACAAGGTGAAGAGGACCAACAGTTTTACAATTCTGAGTTCTCCAGCATTTACATTTTCATAAAAAGTGCTAAATGCAACAATTATATATATATATAAAACAAGGTGAAGAGGACCAACAGTTTTACAATTCTGAGTTCTCCAGCATTTACATTTTCATAAAAAGTGCTAAATGCAACAATTATATATATATATAAACAAGGTGAAGAGGACCAACAGTTTTACAATTCTGAGTTCTCCAGCATTTACATTTTCATAAAAAGTGCTAAATGCAACAATTATATATATATATATATGTAAAACAAGGTGAAGAGGACCAACAGTTTTACAATTCTGAGTTCTCCAGCATTTACATTTTCATAAAAAGTGCTAAATGCAACAATTATATATATATATATAAAACAAGGTGAAGAGGACCAACAGTTTTACAATTCTGAGTTCTCCAGCATTTACATTTTCATAAAAAGTGCTAAATGCAACAATTATATATATATATAACAAACAAGGTGAAGAGGACCAACAGTTTTACAATTCTGAGTTCTCCAGCATTTACATTTTCATAAAAAAGAATGCAACAATTATATATATATATTAAAACAAGGTGAAGAGGACCAACAGTTTTACAATTCTGAGTTCTCCAGCATTTACATTTTCATAAAAAGTGCTAAATGCAACAATTATATATATATATAAAACAAGGTGAAGAGGACCAACAGTTTTACAATTTGAGTTCTCCAGCATTTACATTTTCATAAAAAGTGCTAAATGCAACAATTATATATATATATATAAAACAAGGTGAAGAGGACCAACAGTTTTACAATTCTGAGTTCTCCAGCATTTACATTTTCAAGCAAAAGTATAAATGCAACAATTATATATATATATAAAACAAGGTGAAGAGGACCAACAGTTTTATTGAGTTCTCCAGCATTTACATTTTCATAAAAGTGCTAAATGCAACAATTATATATATATATATAAAACAAGGTGAAGAGGACCAACAGTTTTACAATTCTGAGTTCTCCAGCATTTACATTTCATAAAAAGTGCTTAAAATGCAACAATTATATATATATATATAAAACAAGGTGAAGAGGACCAACAGTTTTACAATTCTGAGGCCTCCAGCATTTACATTTCATAAAAGTGCTAAATGCAACAATTATATATATATATAAAACAAGGTGAAGAGGACCAACAGTTCTTTTACAATTCTGAGTTCTCCAGCATTTACATTTTCATAAAAAGTGCTAAATGCAACAATTATATATATATATATAAAACAAGGTGAAGAGGACCAACAGTTTTACAATTCTGAGTTCTCCAGCATTTACATTTTCATGTAAAAGTGCTAAATGCAACAATTATATATATATATATAAAAAACAAGGTGAAGAGGACCAACAGTTTTACAATTTGAGTTCTCCAGCATTTACATTTTCATAAAAAGTGCTAAATGCAAAACAATTATTGTAGAGCATAATATAAATTAGTTTTTGTTTTCTTTTTAAATTAATATAGTTTACACCGCAAAACAGAAATTTCTATGTTTTGAGATTTTTACCTCGTCATCAAATAATATTAGCTCATTGTTGTGAAAATGATTTTCATTTGAATATAAGAAACAATATGTTTGTTATTTATAGATGTGGGAAGACAGAAAAATTTGTGTGTGTGTGTTCAATTTAACTAATCAGAATAGAGATTCACTTTAAATTGGAAAAAAAAGTTTATATTTTTGGGCAATACATGATTTCTTCTTTCAATCTTAACGGCTAGAGTGTCAGCTGATCAAAACCTCTCTCTAGACTGGATTTCTGTTGATGTATTCATTATCGTTATAAAATTATTCTCTTAGTTTTCTCTGTATCCCACCTTTTTTTAAAAGAAGAAAGAAGGAAAACATTCTATATTTTTGATTTGACTAATTATACTATTTTTCTGTTGATTAAGTATGCATTTTATTCTAATTTGTCATAAGTCTTAATTTGTAAAATTTTTTATATTTATTTATTAAAAATGTTTTTATAAAATCTATTATATTATTATTATATTCTAATACAAATTTTTAATATCATAATACAAATTTTTTATATCTATTTAATTATTAAAACTCTAAATATCTATTTAATTATTTTAATATCAATTTAATTATTATTCTTTCATAATATAAAACAAATTAATAGATATATGCAAGTTAATAAATATTTTTTTATGAAGAAACATTTTGAAATATTTACATATGACATTTATTTAATTACGTTTAATAGATTTTTATTCTTAAGAAATTTAATAATATATAGTTTTTCATATAGACACAAGGGGCATGGGTTGTTTAAAGACTTACATATTCTAGGATTTTTGAAAATTTTCCATTTTAATGTGGGAGTTTTATTTGATTCTTTTAGATACCAATAATATTTTTGATAGGGATGTTCTATTTCTGTACTTATTAAATGAAGACGTGTGTTGAAAAAATCGTTTTTTTTTTTTTTTTAGAGAGTTCTGAGTACTACCCACATAGATCTTTACATTACTAGGGTTTTCTGTAGAAGAAATAGTACATTGATAAACAATAGATTCTGTAAGGAACCTGTTTTCCAAAGAACACTGTATAGGGTTTCTGCAATTACATTTATCATTGTCCAAATTAATGATTTCAATTATTGGATAATTCTAATATGTATCTTTCCATGTGATTTTATAAATTTTCTTTCAGAACATAAATTATTTAAAAATTGTCCAAATGTTTTATTTATTCAAACACTTTCAGCTATACCTTTAGCCATTATCAAGGATGAATTTATTTTACTTTTAACTGAAACAATTTATACATTCAGTTAAAAATAAAATCTATCCTGCAATTATATAAATTCACTATCCGCCCATGTATTGAGTACTGCTGCCATATCTGGTTGGGTGCCCCTTCTATTCTCCTCGGGGTTCTTGACAAAATACAGCGAAGAATCTGTCATGTGATTGATACCGACTTGGCTGACTGCCTGCAGTATCTCTCTCACCAGCGTGACATGGCTTCCCTGTGCCTCTTCTATAAATACATTCATGGCTTCTGCTCTGATGAACTTAAATCACTGGTGCCCCCTAGATGTGAATTTGCACGAGATACTAGATTGGTAACTAGGTCCCACCCTTTTACAGTGAAACCGATGAAATGTAACCGCAATTTCTACTCCAACAGCTTCTTTCCTTGCACTTCCCACCTGTGGAATTCCCTACTGCATGCTTGCTTCCCCGATGGCTACAACCTCCAGGAGCTTAAATGTAAGGTCAATAGACACCTCCTAACACACTAACTCACACCCACTCTCTCCAACTCTCTCCCTATGTACATCCTAAGTCATCTATCACAACTCCTTCTGACATTTCCTATACCCAATCCCTCTATGTAACCCCCTGCGCTATAGTGGCAGTGGAATGCCTTGCTTGGGGTGACATGATTAAAAAAAAAAAAATAAAAAAAAAAATAAAGGTTAAAAGTATAGCCACAGAGAAGCATTTTATGCAGCTTAACTTTTAGTTGAAATATAAGGGGAGGAACATCAGGCAGCTCAAGAGAGTTGAGCAACTCAATAAAACAGCCTCCAAAGTGCCTTTCATTTGATTTGTACAAATGAATCTCATAAAGAATCTGTTGCAACATTTCTTTAATTGCATTATACTTTGGAGCAAGAATGTCTCCCTTACAAGGCAAATTTTAAAAAATTTAAAACAGCTTGTAAAAAATAAATAGCACTACAAAAATAGACTCATGTGCTTGCAAAATATAGTTTTTGTAGATTAGCCATCATTAAATCTTTTTTCAATCCATGGCATTTGTCAGAAGTGAAAAAATATTGAGTTTTTATCATTTTAGAAGGGAGGTTCTGTTCATAACATAAAAATTGTCAAATCAATCCGTGAATTCATAAACAATTATGTGTACTTTATTGTTATTTACAAATGTCAAGTTTGAAAATTATGTTATTGCTACTGGCATACTATTATCAACAGAGAAAAAGAACAATATCAGTAAGACAGTTATCAATAACTTCAGTACAGTTTGAAACTGGATATTTGTACATAAGAACAAAATACATATATAACTCTTGAAGAATTTAGGAATTGATTTGACATGGTATTCATATTGAAAAAAAACTTACTCTATGTTTAAGGAGTGAGAAGGTTTTATGAACTTACAAACAAAAATAGTCATGAAAAAAATAAACATTGATATTTTTTTCTAAGAAATAATGTACAAGAAAGGTCAGAGATTAAAACTGTTTTGAACTGTTTGAAAATTGCAGACAATACTAAAAATTTCAGTCAGAACATCCTACCTCCAACCGTCCCCCCCCCCCAAAAAAAAATGTATAAGTCTTGGAAATTGTTCAAATGATCCCTCTTTATTCTGGACATATCTCAGCTGTCTGTTTGAACTTTGGAAATTGAAGTTGATGAAGATGAATAGCCATGGGGATATCAAATCCTTTCATCATTCATACCCATTCCTATTCAGGTTTGGTGTTCACGTCCCATTGAAAATAACATTCCTGGTTCCAATTTTTCTTCCTTCTTTTTTTCCAGTGGTCATATGGTGCTACTACAACTGCTGCTGCTTTTTTCCATTTCCTTCTTTTTCTGATGATCTGTTGTTAGATTTGCTTCAGTCATTGACGCACAGGAGAGTCATCAATATATTTTAGCCGCACAACATCTGACTTGCATTTTAGATTAATCTGATAACACAAGCACAGACACATAGCCATCACTTACATGTAAATCAGTATTATTTCAGGCAAAGTAGTAAAGCTTAGAAGATGGAAGAAGTTATCGGATGTAGAAGAATTAGGAACAGGAACAATAAGAAGAAAGAAAAAAAATTAATAGCAATATTAACGGTAGATAGTGATTAACATTCCCTTTAAATTTTTCCAGATGGCTAGAAATATGGAACCAGAAGAGACTCCCACAAGTGATAATGCAAGAAAAGAAACTGCTACCATAGAAGTTATGGCTGCATCAAACCAGTTCTACTGTAAATTGATGAGATCTTCATGTCAGTCTAGTCAGTCAGTTAAGTGTCATATGTGAAACACGCTTTGGGCGATCATGTCTCGAAAGAGACATGACTGACTGGGCAGAAGATTATCCCGCAGTAGGTTGCCATTGCTTTCTGCGGTAGGCTGGTCGCCATCCAAGGCTATAGAACCCAATCTGTCCTGTTATTTAACCCATAACTGGAAGGAAGAGATGGATTAATACCTTCCCAAGGGTATTTGCGCGTAAGTGAATGCAATGAATTCAACTGGAATTTGAACTCGGCTCCCCGATTTCTCGTTCCGAGCCGATATCCACTGCCCCACAACGCACATCCGCTATAGTCTAGTACTGTGCTTAAATTCATAAAGTCTAGATATCATAGTGAAGAGCTCATTCAAACAATAACCATGAAAGTATTGATAAAAAAAGGCATGGAGAGGCAACCGTACAGGGGTTCATAAGTGACTGAAGCCAAGTTGCCAGATCAGGAATAATATTATTGCTGATTCTTCTTTGGATCTTATCAAGGAGCTCAAAGTAAATAACAGGGGCACTGGAGCATATGTGGCAGCAATATTCAAAGTATGGATGAATGACAGACTTATAGATATGTAAGACAGATTCTGGAGAGAAAAATTGTTTTGGCCAGCACAGTGATCTGACTTTCTTAGCAGCTGACCTTGCAATGGATTCAATATAGTCCTTCCACTTCACGTCAGCTGAGAACGTTAACTTTAACACAATAAGTTACTTTCTAGAGGTCAGCATCAGTCATGCTTTGGAAGGCAAAAAGGGTTCTCTCAGATGATTAATGGAGTGAAGTTTAGTTTTGGACATATTAAAATTTTCAAGCCATTTTTTTTAATCCTAGTTAACAATCATCTTTGGTTCACTTTAGACTTCAGCTGCCATTGTTGGATTGATCAACCTTATTATTGAGGAAAGAGTAAATGGTTGTGTTATCAGCATTGACATCAAGTTGACAGCTGATATTATCAGGAAGGTCATTAATGTAAAAAAAAAAAAGGATCTTGACGAGTCGCCATTCAGGATAACTTTCATTTCACAATTTGATAAGAAAAACTGGATCAGATCAAAAATATATCCAGAGACACCATATCTTTTCAGCTAGTGGAGAAGGTCTATATGCCAGACTCTGTCAAGAGCATTCAAGATGTCCAATGCTACAATATGAGAAAGTAAGAAATAAATTAAGTAGAGAAGCCTGTTGCCCAGATTTGCTAGGGAAATGCGTAGAGAAGTCCATGATTTGAGTAAGGAATTGAGCAATAGAAAATTTAATGTCTGAATCCTGGCAACATCAGTACCTTTAGAATGTTTCAGCCATGTCATGGTGAGCATTAAATTCACTGAAGACAAAGATGTACACAGATGGATGGAGAGAAAGTAGCTTTTCTGTATTGTCAGCAATTATGTCTAATAGACTACAGTCCTGGAAAGAGAGGGAGTAATAAAATAAAAAAAAGATCAGTACCTTTAGAATGTTTCAGCCATGTCATGGTGAGCATTAAATTCACTGAAGACAAAGATGTACACAGATGGATGGAGAGAAAGTAGCTTTTCTGTATTGTCAGCAATTATGTCTAATAGACTACAGTCCTGGAAAGAGAGGGAAAAAAAAGTAATTTAAAATAAAAAAAAGATCAGTTACCTTTAAAGAATGTTTCAGCCTATGTCATGGTGAGCATTAAATTCCACTGAAGACAAAGATGTACACAGATGGATGGAGAGAAAGTAGCTTTTCTGTATTGTCAGCAATTATGTCTAATAGACTACAGTCCTGGAAAGAGAGGGAGTAATAAAATAAAAAAAAGATCAGTACCTTTAGAATGTTTCAGCCATGTCATGGTGAGCATTAAATTCACTGAAGACAAAGATGTACACAGATGGATGGAGAGAAAGTAGCTTTTCTGTATTGTCAGCAATTATGTCTAATAGACTACAGTCCTGGAAAGAGAGGGAGTAATAAAATAAAAAAAAGATACCTAACAGAGTTTAGTAGCGAAAGATAGAAGCACATGAAAGAGTAATTAGTGGCTTCGAGAAACAATTCCCTGGCCATCAGATAATTATCCTGGATGTAAACATCAAGGCCATACATTTGAATGCAGGAATATTTTCAGCAAAGGGGAAGATAGCCTGCAACCAATAATTCATTAGTAGCAATGGAAGAATTCAAACTGGTTTTGCAAATGGCTAATATATTGGACAACCATTCCAAAAGAATAGATTCTACACTGCAGAAGTTGGAACGAATACCATGAATATTAGTGAAAGGTTGAGGGTGTGTGGCAGACATGAGATACAACCTGGGATGAGCACAACCATTTGCGATTTGCCTTGTCCCCACCAAAAAAAGAGCCTGTATTTGCTTAGCATGTAAAGCTACTGCAGTTAAAATGAAGGAGAAAGAAAAAGCACTTACCACTCTGCCATAATTCGTCCTTGGCCAGGTAACAAAAAAGAATGAGGGGGGGGACTTGCATTGCATTTTTATACACTAAAAGATGCAATGCATTATGGGATCACAGAAAGACGCAAAAGGATTATGAGGGGGGACTTGCATTGCATTTTTATACACTAAAAGATGCAATGCATTATGGGATCACAGAAAGACGCAAAAGGATTATGGGTATATGTACAAATATAAAAGCAATTAATTTTTCCCAGTGGGGAGGAGTGGAACAACGTGCACAGTTGGTGGCTGAAATGTCTGTTAGTGAGATTTTGAGACAGTACTTGAGAAGGAACGACTCTGGATTGAAATACCAGCCAAGAGAGCCACAATTCACTCGCTGGTTGCTGTTTTAAGTTTATTTTGCCACAGAGCGGGTAGTGGTTTTTGTTTCCTGGTTTGGTTGTGTTTCATGTGTTATGATTTCCATGAGATTTGTTTTGAGGAAAAAGAAAAAAAAACATCCTAACTGTCACTATCTGTCATCAGTGGTAATATGGCTGAGAACAGAACATAATGTGGGCTCAAGTTCGTCTGCCAGAAATATATACAGGGACACCTATCCATGCATGACATGCCACTACAAATATATATACAGCTATTGTTCAGAACAGCCTCTCTAAGCACTATAAAAGAGTTTAAGCTTCTAACAACCAGTTAGATGCAGCTGCCAGCCTGGTACCCTTGCAATGGAAAGTGAAACTGGCTAGTCCAATCACCAAAACATTAAGACCTTTAAATCCCGGTGGCCCTTGTAAAAAAAAAAAAAAAGAGAAAACTGGTAAACAATATCCTGATCAGGGAACAATCAATGGAATTCTAGTCTTGATCAATAGACATGAGTACTGGCCAGCTGATAGGTGAGCCTATCTACTCTTATTAATCTGTGACAAAAAGGCACATAAAATATGAAGGAATTCATATCAAGTTAGGACTTAGTAATCAACATCAAAACTTATACTAACTAAAAAATTGGGATGTGAAAACTTAGTTCTATCTTGTTGCCTCAGTTTTTCAGCATTGATAGCCAACAGTAGGTAAGCATATTCAAAATTAAGTGAGATAGGGGGGGGGTAAGGAGCTGATGTAAAAAGTTTGATAATTAATAGTAATCAAGAGAACATAATACACAAAGAAGGATAGGCAAAAACAACAGACTAAAAAGAAAAAATAAGAAAAATATTTAAGATTAAAAATATAACGATTTAAAGATTTACCTCAACAAGAAGGAATAAGTTGCCTACAAGGGACTTTATAAATGCTTCATTCTAATCTTTAAATTTGACCTTCCTATAGACAAGCGAGCTGACTTATTTTCAACGGTGCTTTAGTGAAAGTGAAGCTGACTGAAATGGTTCTTGGGTTTCAATGGCTAAAGTTTCTCACTTGAGAAGAATGGTAGAGAGTCTGGAATCACTCACTTGCTATTGGTGAAGATGGTGTAAGAGGTGAAGATTCTTACAATTGGTGTTCTTCCTTTCCTTTTTTACTCCTCTTTTTCTTTAGCCTGTACCAGGGAATTAGAGTCATTTGCACACATACACACATGTGCATGTATATATATATATATATATATATATATATATATATATACATACACACATGTGCATGTATATATATATATATATATATATAAAGCTCAAATTATGCTTACGATCATATCATGTTGAATACACCGGTTCTCGTTCGATCACCGAAGTTAAGCAACATTCAGTACTTAGATGGGTGACCGCTTGGGAATACCAGGTGCTGTAAGCGTTATTGATGGATGTGCGTTGTGGTGCAGTGGATGTCGGCTCAGTGGGTGAAATTGGTGAGCTGAGTTCCAATTCCAATCAAACACTTTGCATTCACTTATGCACTGGTACCCTTGGGAAAGGTATTAATTCGTCTCTTCCCTCCAGTTATGGGTTAAATAACTGAGGTCTGTTGTTCATGCGATCTGTGGGAGACGTCTGCACCAATTGTTTGTTATTAGCAGTTCCAAAAAGTGTGGATGGTACTACACAATGCCTTCACCACTATAAACAAATCTTTGTGTGGTAGTCTAACTGAGTTAGAGGCTCATACATCGAAATCGACGGGAGAGTCCATAATAATAAAAAGCGCAAAAATTTACTAAGACATGAATGTCTAAAAAACTGAAAGAAAATAAAAAAGAAAAAAAAACAGTAAAAAATGAATGTAAAGTAAAAAATAAGCAATAGAAAGAAGAAATAGCCATGACATTTTATTCATACACACATATTCACACACATGAGTGCATGAGATGTACACACAATAGAACAAACTTCACACACAAGTGGACCATTTTTGTGTCAGTCTGGTAGTATCCATGTGTATAATTACTGAAGATGGTAGAAGATGTTGACATATTATATTTTTTAGTTGGTCTAGAAATTGCAGAATTTAGGTGATAATGTGTGTGCATCAAGTGGACATTCTAATTTTAGCAGAATATAAACTCTGTTAGTTAATGCTGAAAAGATCTTTTTATTAAAAAATATAGCTTGTAAACAGTGCTTTTATTATTTGGCTCTATCACTCTCCAGTTATGCCTTTTGAATAGAGTTACTTATTGCTATAATTTGTGGTTATAAATCAGGGTTTTCCAGCCTGGGTGATATCGCCCACCAGCGGGCAATTTCAACTTTTGGGTAGGCGATGAGCAACTGAACAGAAAATGGTGAGCAATTGAAAATTTTAGTAGGCTATATAAGATTTTGAGTATTAGAAAAATATTTCAACATATGCTACCCACCACTAAAAAAAAACAATATTCGAAAGAGATATGCTATGAAACTATAAAAATCAGAAAACTAAATGAAATAACTGGGTCATATTCTTAGATAAGGTATAAATATCCCTGGAAACAATGAATATTTTGGTATTTTCTGTTGTTTCAAAAGGGTCATTAACATTCAAATAGTTCTTTAGATGAAATAAATATTTTTAGAATATAAATCAAATGAAGGAAAACAAGAAAAAATATATTCATTGAATTTTTATTAGTAGCTAGTAGTGTATATTCTTTTTATTAGTCTATACTTCAGACATGAGGTAGTATTTACATTATTTACATTGTTTGAACTGTTGTTCTCATTTTTATTGCCATGTTTACGATGTTTTAGCCATTGTACACTCCAGCTTTCTTCAGGTCCTCAAGAAAACATGGCCCAGTGGATATAGATCTTGGTTGGTTCCAGTGATTTGACCCAAAGAATTGTGAGTTCAATACCTGGCTACAGCAGGGGTGAACAAATAACTTTCAGAGTTCAAAGGAGATAACTACATGTAATCCGGATGTGTCATCACAATATGGAATGAGAATTATATACCCCAGTGATTGAAATAAAGGATTTGGTTCAAAATTCTTAGGACCTGAAGAAGAAAAGAGTGTACAATGGCTGCAATATCATAAAGATGAGGGCAACAGTCCAAACAATGTAAATAATATCATTTTTAATTTTATAATTATGAACAAAAATTATTTAATTTTTTCTCAACAATTGCAACTAATTTTAACCATAAACTTACCCTTGACTATAAAGCTAAATTACATGGTTTTCAACACTCAAATTTGTTTTTGTTTGTTCTTTAATATTTTCTTTCTTTTTTTCAATCAAGGCAGTTTTATTGCCACTGGTGTTCAGGGGGTTACATAGGAAGAAAGTGATGAAAAAGAGGGACAGGTTATAAGGGGTGTCAGGAAGTGAGTAAGAATACTGGTGTGATGAGAGTGGAATGAACGGAGAAAAGAGCATGAGAGAAAGGATGCAAGTCAGTGAGATAGAAGATGACTATTGACCTTACATTTAAATTGAAAGGGAATTATGGTAGTAGCATGTGGGCACATGGCTGAGTGGTTCACTTTCTGACCAATTGAATCGCATCATGGTCGAATCATCAGGAAGCTGACTTCTTGATGTTATCAGCCTGGAGGAGGTGACCCCAGCATGCAGCATCTTTGGAAATTACCTGAAAAACTTACCATACTTTGTGTGTGAAACTGTATAGGCAGAACCATTTATGAGTTCAATGACTGTGCTAGCATGGTCACAAATTATCATGAATTAGGGTTTGAGTGGCATTGTTCATTCAGACTGCTGTTCATACTATATGACGCACTCTCACCCAGAAACTGTAACTAAGGTCTGCTTAGCATAGATGCAGTATAAACCACAGGTGGGCTCTGTGGGTGTTGGACAATTGCAAAAGCGCCATAGCAGGAATCTACAATGGGGATTATTTAGCTTAGTCAAACAAGCATCCTTGGATACAAGTGACCTGCCATACAGCTGCAATCTAAGTCAAACATTATTTCTTATCTTCCTTTGATATATTTTGTACAGCATAAAATTAGTTTATGAACCAGTGAAAGTCTTACAAAAGCATTTTGGTATGCGTTTGAATATTTACTATACAGGTGAGTGGTGAAAAATTATTCTGTTTTAAAATGGCAATGACACAAAAAATGTTAAGAACCCCTGTTATAGATTAACCTCCTTCAAGTAGGCTAGTATCATCAGACTGATTTCTTTGTGATATGTAGTGACTAATATTGCAAACATTATCCTCTGACTCCAGCTCTGACATGCATCATATCATATTACCAACTTTGTTTTCCTTCATTTTAATGAGGCTTACAGCCTATCACGTTGAATGCACCGGTTCTTGCTTGATTACCGAAGTTAAGCAATGTTGAGCCTGGTCAGTACTTAGATAGGTGACTGCTTGGGAATACCAGGTGCTGTAAGCATATAGTGACGGATGTGCGTTGTGGAGCAGTGGGTATCGGCTCAGAAAGAGAAATCGGTGAGCTGAGTTCAAATTCCAGTTGAATATCCTGCATTCACTTAAGCACTGGTACCCTTAGGAAAGGTATTAATTCATCCCTTCCCTCCAGTTATGCATTAAATAACAAAAGTAGGACTTAGGGACCCTACCCTTAAAAAAAAAACAAATCCCAATGAATCTTGATACTCGAAAAGAAAAATGTATTGCTAGATACAAAACTTATATAAAAACAACAATAAATTGTTGAAAGAAAAGGGTATTACCAGCAATAAATAAAAGGAAAGGTTTAGTTGGCAATAAATGACCCGCGCAGGTTGATTTGCCATAAAAACAAAACAAGGAACCAACAATCATTTTAATGAAGTTAGAAAATGTAAGAAAACTGATTTGCCTTCGTGTATCTGTCATCTCTCTTGGATAAGATAGGAATAATTTGAAATGTCTATTGTGATGAAACAGGCGATAATCCTTCAGTAGATTATGTTTTTTCTTGACATGCTTTTACTTTTCTTTCTTTTGATGTCATTTTGGTCAGAAAGGAGTTTACATATAAGACTTTTTTAATTAAAAAAAAAATAGTCACAAATGTTGTAGAAGTATGAATAATTTCAAGCTTATATTTTCTTACATATGTACTTTCTATAGTGAGTGCTTTTTCAGGGGTTGCAATTACTTATCCCATGCCTATCCACTTTGAATTCAGTGTTTTCCTTTTCCTACATTGGTTGCCAAACAAAGCTAGAGAGAGTGGTTTTAAATTCAGAGTAAGTAAAATGAAAGTAAAAAGAAAAGAAAACAGATTCACATTATTTTTATATTTACATTGTTCAGATTGTTGTCCTCAGTAATTGTTTTTTACCAGAGCTCATCTTAAAATTTTGATGTTTATAATTTGTTTTCTTTCCATATTCCTGGTTCTCATATTATATTCATTTCTATGAGACATTGTATTTAAAGTTCTATTTATCGGTTTGTAAGTCCCAAAAGTTTTTAACTTTGATACCCTACAGGACATGTTCCAGTGAAAAAAAAACTCATTGGTAACATCCAGTGACTTGATCCAAAGTGTTGTGAATTCAGTCCCTGGCAAAAGCAGTGACAAGCAAAAAAACTTAGAGAGTTCAGTTAAATAAAGATTCACAATGAAGTGGCTTATGGAACAAGAACAATCAACCCTAGTGATCAAAATAAAGATTCACAATGAAGTGGCTTATGGAACAAGAACAATCAACCCTAGGGATCAAAATAAAGATTCACAATGAAGTGGCTTATGGAACAAGAACAATCAACCCTAGGGATCAAAATAAAGATTCACAATGAAGTGGCTTATGGAACAAGAACAATCAACCCTAGGGATCAAAATAAAGATTCACAATGAAGTGGCTTATGGAACAAGAACAATCAACCCTAGGGATCAAAATAAAGATTCACAATGAAGTGGCTTATGGAACAAGAACAATCAACCCTAGGGATCAAAATAAAGATTCACAATGAAGTGGCTTATGGAACAAGAACAATCAACCCTAGGGATCAAAATAAAGATTCACAATGAAGTGGCTTATGGAACAAGAACAATCAACCCTAGGGATCAAAATAAAGATTCACAATGAAGTGGCTTATGGAACAAGAACAATCAACCCTAGGGATCAAAATAAAGATTCACAATGAAGTGGCTTATGGAACAAGAACAATCAACCCTAGGGATCAAAATAAAGATTCACAATGAAGTGGCTTATGGAACAAGAACAATCAACCCTAGTGATCAAAATAAAGATTCACAATGAAGTGGCTTATGGAACAAGAACAATCAACCCTAGGGATCAAAATAAAGATTCACAATGAAGTGGCTTATGGAACAAGAACAATCAACCCTAGTGATCAAAATAAAGGGATTAGTTCAAAATTTAATTCACATGAAGAAGTTTGGAGCAGCTAAAATGTTGTGAATCTAGCAATAAAGATGAGGATAACAGTTTAAATAATGTAAATAATTACAATACCTCATATCAGAAATATAGAAAATTATTTTTATAGTTGTTTCAACTTAGAAAAAAATTGAAAAAATAACTTTTGCATCTTTTTTTTTTGTCATTAAAGTCCAAATTAAAATTTCAAATTTGATCTAAGCTATCTATGTTCAGTACCTTTTTTATTTTATTTATAAAACATTTATATATATTTTATTTATAAAAAGAATATATTGTAGATTTATGGCATATAAATTAAAAATAATTAACATTACTTTTACAAATGTTGTAAGTATGCCAAATTAAATTTTCCATCTTTTATTAAATGTATAACATTTTCTTGCAATTAAAATCAAAATTAATTTTTGCTTACAATAGATTAAAAAAAATGAAGAAAATTCTTTAAAGTCATGACTACTAGATCTGGTGTCTTGATGTCAATTTTAATTAATTTAAGAGATGTATTCTTTAATATTATTTAGTTATTTTTCCTGTGCATTAAACAGAACATTTTGTTGAAAAATTAATTTAGAAAACTTAACGAAAAGTAATTTGATTTAAATTTTACAAAAAGGTACACTTAGATTGAAAAGTTTTCACATCAGAAGATTTGACTAAGTAAATAGCGAAGAAGAGAGATGTCTTGTGGAAATTGAAAAAAAATGGCAAAGACCCTGATATAACATGGAGCATATTAACAAAAGCCAAATCTTATAACAGTAGTGATATCTGCAGATGGTGCCAAAAAGAAAAGTTAGCCATATTATTGTTTTCAGGATGAAAAAATTACTAAATGGAAGATCTGATCTGATGTGATGTCTGGATGTAAACACCCAGAAAATATACTTTAAGATCATACAAACCTGTATAAAAGTCTTTAAAATTCTTGAAAAATTTCTCCCTAATTTTGAAATTTCAGTTATTTCAAACTTCTGGTCATGTGTTCATAAAAATCCGTGTTATACACTTGAAAATAATAAAAACATTGGAGAATCAATTAAAATAAACTGCTTGAAGATACCAAAAGGTTGAAACCAAGGTTGCATAACCAACTCACTTCCAAATGAAAAATATTTCAAACTCTACATTTTATATATATATATATATATATTATTATATATATATATATATATATATATATATATTATTATATACCTTTTTAATACAACTGTATACTGGTCTTATTTAATTATGACCAATAACTGTTTATATATATATATATATATATATATATATATATATATATATTCTATTTTTAAATGAGATATTTCGCTACCAAGAAACCCAAGTAGTAAAATAACTCATTTGAAAATGGAAAATATTCAAAAGTTCTACAATATAATTGTATCGAACACTTTTTAATACAAATGTGTACTGGTCTAACCATATTATGACCAAAAAACTAACCATTAAGCTATATATATATATATATATATATCCGAGTGAATACAGAACAAAGAATTCTTACAACGTCCAAAACATTAATTTAAAACAGTGCTCAATATATAATATATAGAGCTGTGAATATTTATTATAAATTATATTTTAGTACATGTACATAATTATTCTATATATAACCGCTATATATATATATATATATATATATATATATATATATGAAGGACTTGTTTAAAGTGGAAGGAATTTGACAATGCAAAAAAATAAAATTATTATTATTTATTTATTCGGATACCTAGTTTCCAACTCTTTCAAAGTTGTTTACTTGTTAAGAGAAATCTATGTAGTTTTCTTAACATTTCATGCACTGGAGGAAGACAACAGTCTGAACTAGAAATATCATCGAAGTTGGGGTAGCGAAGATATAGGTCAGTGAGTAATGGCTTTTAAAACAATCTTTCTTGCCAATACAATAATATCAAAACTTTGGAACAATGTCAAATTTTATAAGGTCAGCTATAACATCTCTCTCTCTCCCTTATAAATATATATATATAGTTGAAAGTTTTCAGACCAAGAAAAGATTTAAAGCATGTCAAGAATAAGATCTTTAGTCATTTGTTCAGATATTGGGAAGTAAATTTGCCAAGTATGCTTCAATACCCTTTCCTCTCTCTTTCTATCTGTCTGTCTCCCTCTCTCTCTCTATATATATATATATACAGTTCAGACAGAGTATATCTGTAAAAAAAAAAACAATATGAAAAAAGACAAAATAAAAAATGATCTTTGTCAACACATTTGTCAATTGAGGGATTTTATCAAGGCATATGCTTTGATAAAGTCCCTCAGAAGACAAAATGCATCGGCTATGATAAATCTTCCTTTTACTGATTTAGCTATACATACATACACACACACACACACACACACACATATATATGTTCTTTTACTCTTCTTTTTTTATGTCATTCTGGGTCAGAAAGAAGTTTCCCATGTAAGCCTTTTTAATAACAATGCCTTTATGAAGTTGGCATGACTCTGCTCAGTTAATTGACAAAATTTTCTGCATTAATTCTATATATATATATATATATATATATATATATATATAGATAGATAGATAGATAGATAGATAGATAGATATAGATTTATTGGAAATGTTTACATTGTTTTGTCTGTTGTCCTTATCTTCACAGTTACATTTACATTTTGGCTGCTCTATGCTCCAGTCCTGTTGTTAGAATTTTAAATGGAACACTTTTAGTCCAAGGAAGTGGATCAACCAATGCTTTTATCCTCTGGCCAATGTATCCCCAAGGGTTAAAACATTTGTTGAATGATCCAAAAAGTGACTTGACCCAAAGAGTTTTGACTTCAATCCTTGAACACCAGAGAAGGGAAGAAAAACATGGAGAGTTATCAAAGCCTATTAACTGTAACTGAGATATCGTATTGTCAGGTGTGTCATCAAGGCTAAGAAACAAACTGGGACCATCAGTCCAAAATATAAAGGAAAAGGAAGTTGGAAGAAAAAAAAAAAAAAAAAACAATGCCAAGAGACAATGTATACGTGACCAGTGAAAGTGGGAAAGATCCCAGGAAGACATTATTCATTTGGTTTCAATTAATTTGCACAAGGGTCGAGGTGAGTGGAGGTATATATATGTGTGTGTGTGTGTGTGTGTGCATATATATATATATATATATATATCTATCTATATATATATATATATATAGAGAGAGAGAGAGAGACTGTGCAAACATCAACACATAAATATAAGCAGTTTGAAAAATTAATACTGCAAGGTAACTGTCAGTTTCATGCCTTAAGCGATAATCAGACTAAGCATACACATGCACACACACACACACACACATTTATATTCAATTTTGTACCTTTCTTCAATCATTTTTCTGTTTTATTGGTTGTTAGTTTCTCTTTGGTCACCGTAGAGGCTTTCACTTTGGATTCTTTTGGTATTTGGTTATCTAAACTTATTGATAAATGGAACTTTGTATGTGTGTGTCTGTGTCCATTACCTATAGACTCCGAAACGGCTGAACCAATTTTCTTGAAAATTTACACAGTTGTACTATAAGCGCCTGTGAGTGTTCTTAGCTAGGTTTTGTGTCGAGGTACCCCCGATAAATATTGAAAATCAATAATCGAAAAAAATCGGGTGATAGAAGGAGTGGTCTGATTTTTATCAAATTTGATACGCTATTAGACAAAGACATAAGAAACAATATTTAGAAGTTTTAAGGTTGCAGTTCTTACAATAGTGCAGAAAATTGATTATATATAAATTATATAGGATGCAATGAATGAATTGTTATTCTGGCATCTCCATTTTGGTAGATATATTTACCAAAACTCTACAAAGGTATCATGAAATACTAAAGATTAAATTTATTCAATAAAATCACTAATTGGCTACAACCACAGCCTTCAGTTGACTTTGAAATCTCCTGCATCTCTTCTGGATGGTCTGATGATATAATGTCATAATAGTATCATAATATTTGCCTTCAGTTCATCTTTTGTGTTACAAGGTGATTTGTTGTTCTCTTGCACAACTGCACCCCATACTTAATAATCAAGGGGGTTGAGGTCTGGTGAGTTATATAGCTAAATGTAAGGGGTCATGTTGTTGCAGAAATTGTCTGACAGTCATAACTGGCTTCTTTTATAGCATGGTGCAGTGTCCTGTTGCCATACAGAGAGTCTTTTTCATCAAACACCCTTTTGACCCAAGGCAGAACTACCTCCTCAATGCACTTGATGTTGGCCTACATGTTGAGTCTGAGGCACTGTGTGAAGATGAATGAAGGTATAACTTCACCATCACTAGTGATCACTTCAAACAGCTTGGTAATCACCATTTGACTCATCAAACTCTTTCCGAGTCCTCTACATTGTCCTCATATTTACACCCAAACACTATGAAAATAGTTATTTCCTTGTCTTTTATTTTTCCCCTCTGGTGAGCATATAAGATATGCAGATGATACTATGACAATGGCTGATATGGAAAGAAAACGAGAGGATGCTCTAGACAGGGTAAAGGAAGAAAGCAAGAAAATGGCTGCAAGATAGAAAATATGGTCATCAGTAAAAGAAAAAGCCTACAATGTGAGTTACAAATTGGAAATGATAACATCAAGCAAGTGCCACCATTTAAATATCTGGGAAGTGTTTTAACAGAAGATTAGAAATGTAACATCGAAATCTGAACATGAAATGGACTAACAAAAGAGACAATCCAAAAGCTTTAGTTAAAAACAAAGAAAAGACTTCTAGATTGTTGTATGATCCCTATCCTCTTATATTAGCAATGAATGCTAAACAGTCTTCCAATGGATGAGGAGAAAACTAAAAGCAGTAGAAATGTTGTTCTGCAGAAGGATACTGAGATGGCCAGAGTGAGTGAGCCACAAATAAGAAAATGGCATCATCATCATGTAATGTCCGTTTTCATGCTAGCATGGATTAGACGAGGTTTTCTTCATGGCTCTTCTCTAATCCACCCAATTTTGTGTAAGGCCTGGCTGTAATCTCAAGTCAATTAAGTGCCATACGTGATACACACTTGGGCAATCATGTCTTGAAAGTCACATAACTGACTAGGCAGAAGATTATCCCGCAGTAGGTTGCCATTGCTTTCTGCCAACCAAGGCTATAGAACCCAATCTGTCCTGTTATTTGACCCATAACTGGAAAGAAGAAACGGATTAATACCTTTCCAAGGGTATTTGCGCGTAAGTGAATGCAATGAATTCGAACTCGGCTGTAATCTAAACATCCTAAAATCAACTTTGATAAGCTGGGTCCATGTTTTATAACAGAAGCCATCATAAAAAATTGGAGTGAGTTTTACAACTGTCTACCCTTACTAACACCAACCAGGTTAGGAGACTGGAAACTCAGAGTTTTTATTGAGTTACCATCTCTAGGAAGATTACCTACCAAGGTTAGAAAGTTCAGCTTACCCTTTCCTACACAGAGTAGGATGTAGAGGTTTTTATTTCAGAGATTTCCTTCTCTTAGACAAGTTGCTATCCAAAGCTAAAGAATCTTATCCAGCCAGAGCAGTTTAACATCACACTTAGGACCAAAAACTATAAAGAAAACTTACGCTCAGAATCAGGAAGAAATAACTGAAATTTCTTGGACACTTGATAAGGAAGAAAAACTCCAAAAATCATTTGTCTACTTATTCCAAATAACTTTAGAATAAGTAGATAAAAATTTACTGAATTCCACTTGTATTTTGAAAGGTTGAGGCTGAAAAATACAAAGTGCCCTGAAAAGTTCTCTTCCCAACCAACAAAATGAAGAAAAATAATTTTTGTCATATTTAATCAGATTTTTGTTGTTACTAATTTTCTACGAGTATTTTTGTATAAATAAATGATAGCGGATAATGTGCCTGTTTCTAACTCCTCCACTCTCAGTAACCTTATGTCTCAGTGGTTTTACTGCTTTCCTTGGTGTGAACTCAATTAAAAAATAAAATATATACTATGATAGTAAAAAAGAAAATGATTATACAGCTATGTACATTAACAATCTATTTGGCTTAAATCTGGTAGCAAAATGACTGCTATTATTGGCTATGGTAAACAGTACCAATAGATAAAGTGAGCTAATTGTTACAATTGTCATGCAAAATTATAATACTTTCTTTCTTTTGTATCCTGTTATTAAGTGGGTATGTAGCTCAAAGGCTGAAATGCTCTCAGTAAAGTGAAATAAGATTGGTTTTATAATCAGCTATTTGCTTTATTCAGTATTGATTCCCTATCATTTGGGAAAAGCGTTTGATACAAACATAAAGAACAAATACAGAACATTGTAAAGTTCGCAATGACCATAACAAAAATGAAAATAACTGCCAGGATGTATAAACCTCCATGTTAGTTATTATGGCAGGATCTGTCATTTTTTATTCTGACTTGACATCTTCAAAAATCCAAGAAGCTAAAGAATAAAAAAAAGAAAACAAAAGAAATGCTTCTTGATGTGTCTTTTGTAGTACCATACCATAATTTGGTTTGTTTCCTTTTTGGAAACAAACTGGATTTATATTTGTTTTCTAGAAAGGCACATTCAGGGCAATGAACCAAATCAGTATTTAGGTCATAAGACAGAGGTGGGAAAAAATGCTTGCTTATGATTTTGAAGGATTCAGCCAATGTGTGTTTCTGCTATATTTCTATTAATTTTTATTGCATTTCTGTTCCTTTTCCTCATTAAATTTAATTCTTTTGTCATAGCAATATCAAATAAATGAATGTATAAACTAGAATGGCATCTAGGTCCCACCCGTTAACTGTTGAAATAGCTGAATGCTACAGTTACTTTTGCTCTAATGGTTTCTTTTCTCGCACTTCTCACCAATGGAACTCTCTTCTGGCTTATTGCTTCCCTGCCCCCTACAATCTTCAAAAATTTAAATGCAAATATCAATTGCTACTTTTTGTCATTTTGAATCACCTTCATCTTTTGTCCTTTTCTCGATCATACCTAAACTTAGTATTTTCTCACACTTTCACTTCCTGTAACCTCATGTGTACAAGTGGCATTCTTGCCTTGCATTGGGTGAAATATTTTTTAAAAAATAAATAAAACAGTAACGAGAGAAACTTTGGAATAAGTAGACAAAAATTTACTGAATTCCACTTGCATTTTGAAAGGATGAGTCTGAAAAATACAAAAGTGCCCTGAAAAGTTCTCACCCCAACCAACTTCTCTGTACAACACTCATTTTTTAACTCTATACCTTAAGAGACCCTAAGGTCATGTATTAAAGCTGCAATAGTAAAAAGTTGTATAGTATCATTATTTTCAATATGTAATTATGAACCATATGTTAATGAGCCAAGCAACAAAAAGATATTTATCATATTCGATCAAATTTTTTTTGTTTCTCATTTTCTACGAGTATTTTTGTATATATAAATGATAAAGGATTTATAATTACTTATGTAAGAGTTATAACTCCCCTACACAGATACATCATCTCTTTTCTCCAGATAAAACGTTGCTTATGTATATCATTAATTTTATAGCAGATGTTTGGGCAAGGTACATTCCTTATTTCCATAATGCCACATACACTGATACAACTTGTCCTTATTCTCTTCATATTCTATTGGTGAAGCATAAGTTCCTCTTGGACTGCTTCCCCAGAACTACTGCATCATGGAGCAGCCTCAGTCTTAACCTATTTATATCAAGGATCAACTGTTATCTATTCGACTTAACATCATAACATACTCCTTTCTCTATACAACACTCAATTTTTAGCTCTATATCTTAAGGTCATGTATTAAAGATGCAATAGTAAAAAGTTGCATAGTATCATTATTTTCAGTATGTAATTATGAACGCGAGATTGAGTTGTGGTTCTTCCTCTTCTTCTATATACCCTGTCCCTTCAGGATGTAGGCGATCATGGCTTTCCACATTTCCCTATCCCTGGTGGCTCTGAGCACACTTTCTCCTGTTACACAATGCAACCCTCGTTCCGTCATCCACCTGATTAAGTCCTTCAAATATGTTATTCGTTGCTTTCCTCTATCTTTTTCCCTCTATCTGGCCTGTAAGTATCAGGTTCTCCAAACCTTCCTTTCTCCTTGCATGTACCAACAACTTCAGCTGTCTCTTCCTGATGCTCAGTATTAATTTCCTTTTTGTTTCCATCATTTCTCACATGCTCCATCCATAATATTCACAGCATCCTTCTGTAGAACCACATTTCAGTTGCTTCAAGTTTTTCTCACTCATCTTTGATGATATTGTCCAGCATTCACTGCCATATTGAAGAACTAACAACACATAGCAATCCAGTACTCTCTTCCTTGTTTCTAGCGAAATTGACCTGTTTCTTAATACTTTACACAACTTCTGGAATGGTTCCTTCGCCATGCCAATTCACCTTTGGATCTCTGTGTCGCACTTTCCGTCTTCTGTTAGAACACTTCCCAGGTATTTAAATTTTTGTATCTGCTTGATTCTAGTATCCCCAACCTGTATTTGGCATATTGGGCTGCCCTTTTTACTGATGACCATGCATTCGGTTTTCTTGCAGTCTATTTCTAGTCCTTTCTTGTTACTTTCTTCAGCTACCTTCTGTAGGAGGTTTTGTAGTTTCCTTTCTGTGTCTGCTATCAGCACTGTATCATCTGTATACCTTAGGTTGTTTAAATTGTGGCCTCCGATAACAAATCCAGGCATAACTTCTAGGGTCCTCAAAATATTTTCACTGTACAAGTTGTACAGATCTGGTGAAAAGACACATCCTTGTCTTAAGCCTCTTTCTATCTTTGTATACCTGCCGAATTCATTACCTGTCCGAATACAAGCAGTTTGCTGCCAGTAAAGATTCTTGATTACTCTTAAGTCTTTCCCAAATATGTCAAGGCTGCCGAGCATCTCCATCAATTCTTTGTGGTGTATTTTGTCAAATGCCTTTGCATAATCAATAAAGCACAGATATAAGTCCTTCTTCATTTGTATTGCCCTTTCGGAGAGCATCCTAATCATAAATATGGCATTCCTTATTCCAGTGTCTTTAACGAAACCACACTGTTCTTGTCCTATCTCTGGCCTGATTCTGCTTCTCACTCTGTTCATCAGGATTCGGACAATCAGTTTTGTTATATGGCTCATTAAACATAGTTCTGTGGAGTTCACACTCGTTTGCTCCTGGCTTCTTAGGTAGTGCTATGAAGATCGAGTTGCTGAGGTCATCTGGTATTACACCACCGGGACCGGGTCACTTCCACAGTCAGCACCTGGATAGGATTTGCTTTTAACCACTGCATTTCTGAATCTGCTGTTTATGGTTATGTACTCTACCTGGTTTTTTGTGTCAGCTCTTGGGCTACTCCATATCCATAGACGTTTTGGGTGTTCTTAAAACCAGGTGTTAGTTATTATATATATATATATATATATATATATATAGTCATCTGCATTTCACTGTATCACAGCTCATCAGTACGGTTAGACATCTGATTGCTTTTACCCAGGATTGAAACACGACTGAATTGGCGTCAGTCAGTGATTCTACCTCTTATCTATGGGTGCTTGGTAGTATGATGTATCATACGCCAGTAGTTAGAGTGCTCTAATTCATTACTGAATGAGTGATGCGTAGATGCTAGAGTAGCTACTGCTTTTTCAAAGTCTCCCATTCTTCCAGAGTGCTCAATCAGGGTGTGAGAGCATAAATAGTCATCAGCATTCTTTTTCATGGTATCACAGCTCATCAGTATTCTTTTTTGCTATATATATATATATATATATATATAAAGAAAGAGTGATAGGTGTACATTGAGCTTTAGACACGTGAAGAATGAATTTCACTGATTATTCACTTTGTTGTATACTGTATACATTGTTATTTTCTAACATTCCTGTATTTAATATTACCTTCACACATGAGTCAGTGAGATAGAATTGTGGTTATATATCCTATATAAGATATTATTTTGAAAGGTGTAAAGGATTAAACATTTTCAGCCAAGATACAGCACATATACATGCGTGCGCGCACACACACACACACATAAAGAGAGAGAGATAGGTATGAATTTCCCATTATTCATTTTATTGTACAGATTATAATTCTATAACATTCCTGTCTTTATTATCACCTTCATCATTACTATTATTACAACAGTTGTTGTGGAAAAGCTTTAAGTATTTGCTGTGTCACAATCTTTAGAGTGAATCGAAATATTGATGTATTTAACAAATCCTACCTATGATATTAAAAGTTGCACAAACATTTAGCTCTGATAATACTAGCAGGTAGCAATGATGAAAAATTAATACTAATTAGATTATTTATGATAACTAAACTGAAGCATCAAACACATCATTTCAATTTTTACCAAGACACATTATGGGTCACTTGAAATATTGTTTGTCCAAATAGAAATTGGACTTTTTTTCCTTTATTTCAAAATAAAAGAAAGGTGATAAAAAACTATCAGTAAAATATTCATTTTAAGGCCTCCAAGATAAAAATTATTATTCTGAATCTTGATGGTGTTTTCTGAAAGTATTAAAAGTAATCTCATATTTTTTACTGTGATCATTATTTGCTTTGATCTATTTTCTTTTGTATCTTTTTTTTATTATCTTTAAATCTGCTTCACCAGATTACTTGAAACTGAGATATCTGGAAGAGGCATGGCACATCAAACTAGAATAATCTACTCCAATAGGCCAAAAAGAAGGTTTAGTTCAAATTCCAATCACCTGAAGAAGGCCAGAGTGTACAATGGCCGAAACGTTGTGAATACGGCAACGAAGATGATGATAACAGTCCAAACAATCTAAATAATCGTTAACACTTTGTTTAAAATAAAATCAGTAAAGCCAAAATAATAAAAGTTCTCCCATTATGCAGCGAAAACATTCCTACCTGAAAATGGATATTTTGCACCAAAAAATGCCAAACTCACTCTCCTCACTACAGACCCTGAAAGGATCAAGACATCCATTTCCTCTCCTCGGTAACCTGCTCATCATAAGACAGAGTGAGTTTCTTCCTCTATCGCATACAACCATAAAATACATACAACTAACACACACACACACACACACACACACACACACAAGTGCACAGGAATAAATAAAATTATATGATTTTAATTTACAATTTAACAATTCTTTTAGTGTTATTTCTTTGAATGTTTTTATTCCTGTGAACACAGGGCTATCCCTGCTGGTATGATATGAGTGACCCCACAGTTTCTTTCCTCCGCACCTTGCTTGCCATAAGATAAAGTAACATTCTTCCTCTATCACATGCAACCTTAAAACGCATTGAACTAAATTAAGGGATTCATTTTAAAAAGAATGAAAGAAAAGACTTTATTCTTCTACCCATAGCTTTATATCCAGAGCTGAATGATAAAGATTTGCAAGCATTTAGCTATAAAATGAATTTTTACATTGATTGCTCTTCATACCAATAGTTATATGCAATAAAGATAACTATGTTCCATCATAGTATTATAAAGAATAATAATGGAGTTTTTTTTATTAAAGCTAGTAACAGTCATGATAAAAATAGTAGTATTATTAACTGTTACAATTACAATATTAATAACATAGTCAAATCATGTCCAGTAACAAAAGCTGATGACAAAAAACAAAAAACAAAAAAAATAACTGCCAAACAGATCAATTAAATCCTTTTTTGTTTGTCTTAATCTTGATGGTGTTTTCTGAAAGTATTAAAAGAAATCTCGTATTTCTTATTGTGATCATTATTTGTTTTGATCTGTTTTCTTATCCAATTGATTGTGTCTTTTATTTATAATCTTTAAATCTGCTTCGTATTCTCTGTTTTCTCTTTAATC
The DNA here is from genome assembly GCA_037127315.1 of Ascarosepion bandense. Classification (NCBI taxonomy): domain Eukaryota; kingdom Metazoa; phylum Mollusca; class Cephalopoda; order Sepiida; family Sepiidae; genus Ascarosepion; species Ascarosepion bandense. The sequence continues at coordinate 1,398,443 of JBBBDQ010000216.1, forward strand.
TTTAACTCACGTCATGTAAGATACTCAGTCTAAACAAATGATAGCTGATCAATACACCTTTCTTTTTCTTTTACCTATAAATTAGTTTGTTCTTATTGGAAAAAAATTCTTTGAAGTAAGGTTATTAATGTATTATTTACTTTGTTCCTTTGATATTTAAAAGAAAAATAACAACAATTTATCATGATGTTGCAATTTTCCATGTGTACATTTGCACATATGTGTATGTGTGTGCCTGTATCTATACAGGTGCGATTAATAAATTGTCATAAATTAAACAAAAAAAAGTATAACACTGACAATCTTGTTTTAATGGATATATTTGCCAAAATCACACAAAACTATCTTGAAATACGAAAGAGTAAATTCATTTGATAAAATCATCATTGGCTTTGACCACAGCCTGCAGATGACTTCAAAGTCTCCTGCAACTCTTCTAGATTATCTCCTTGTTTAAGTTGGTGAATGCTGCCATAAACTTTGCCATCTTTAGAGCTACAAGAAGTTTTCTTGGTGTCTCACTCAATTGCAACCCCACACATAAATAATCAAGGAGGTTGCAGTCTGGGGAGTTAAATGGTCAAATGTAAGGGGTGATGTGGTTGCAAAAATTGTCTGTCAGCCATGACTGGGTTTTACTGCTTGTGTGACATGGTGCAGAGTACTGTTACAAGACAAAGAATCTTCCAGCAGCTATCTTCTTGACCCAGGGCAGCACCATATCCTCAAGTCAATTGACGTAGGTCTCCATTTTGAGTCTGAAACTCTGTAGGAATATAAATAGATGAATAGCGTTGTCATCACCAGCTATCACTCTAAACATCATGATATTGACTGGATATATCATCCAACTTTTTCCGAATCCTCTCCACTTTTCTAATGTTAACACCAAATCACTCTGAAATGTTCATATTGGAGCTATCTGCATGAATGCCAAGCAATACAACATGCCATTTCCAAATTTTGGGTGCAGGAAATTGTGTCAAGGTGCTCTTTTTCTTACAGATGGGGGCCAACAAACCCTGCTTTAATGAGCAGTCAACAAAATCAGAAAAAAAAACAACGCACATGCACAAAATTAAAATATAAAATGGCAACAATTTACTGATCACAACCTGTATATATATATATATATATATAATACTAGCAGTATTAGCCCGACGTTGCTCGGGTGTAATAAAAGCTTTAAAACTAATCCATGGTCCTGGAGCTCAGACTCTTTGGACGTTGCCATGAAAGACTAAAAAGCAGTAGTTGTTTCCAGTTAAAGCAAAACTGTAGACTGAAAGAAAAATGAATGGATGTAAGTCAAATTTTGATTTCCTGGTATCAATATCATATTTTCTGCACTATTGTACTGCAACCTTGAAACTTCTGAATATTGTTTCTTATGTCTTTGTCTATGAGTGCATCAAATTTGATTAAAATCAAACCACTCCTTCTATAACCCAATTTTTTTGATTATCAATTTTCGATATTTATCGGGGATATCTCAACACAAAACCTAACTAAGAACACTCGCAGATGCTTATAAGTGTAAGTTTTCAAGAAAATTGGTTCAGCCGATTGAGTCTATAGGTAATGGACACACACACACACACACACACACACACAAAGTTCCATTTATAAATAAGTTTAGATAGGTGTGTGGCCAAGTAGTTAGAACATTTGCCTTCTAACCATGAAGCATGAGTTTGTACCTCATAGTTGTTTTGAGGAAAAAGACTTCTTGATGTTATAGGTCTGGAAAAGACAATCCCAGAGCGTGGCACTTTTAAAAAGTGCCTGAAAACTATACCACAAATTGGCCAGAGTCTTGTGAGTAAAATTGGGTAGCCAGTTCTTTTTGAAAAGCTATCAGTGGTTGTGCTAGTTCAAAGTCACAAGTTATCATGACCAAGGGTTGAGTGTCCTGGCTTTATTCAGATTGTTGCTCATGTCGGATAATGCATTCTCACCCAGAAATTGTAAGTAAGTTGAGGTATACACAGATGGGCTCTGTGGATATTGAACAAACAAAAGTGTGCCTGAGCAAGGAACTGCAATGGGGATGAGCTAGCCACTCTGACATCCTCGTATATATATATACAAATGTAACAATGTGCATATTATCTATATATGTGTACATACATGCACATGAACATATATATTTTTATGCATGTATATGATAAATAGAAATAAAATTTGTCACTGGTTGATGATGTATCGGTGGTGTTTAAAAGTAGGTATAGAGTAAGGAAAAACAAAATGTATACACAAAACATGTTGTATTGATTATATAAACTTATCAATCTCTTAAATGTTCAAATAGTTTGCCTCCCCCATCATTCGCACATAACTCCTAACCTGCAAAATATTATTATCATTATTTATTAAAAAAAAATCACAAAATTATGAAAATAAAAATTTTCAAAATGATTTAAATGAATTCTAGAACAATACAAATGAAAATAACACTGACATTTCATTTTAACAGATATATCTACTGAAATTACACAAAATTATCTTGAAATCTTAAAGAGAAAATTTATTCAATAAAATCACCATTGGCTATAACCACAGCTTTGAGATGACTTTGGAATCTCCTGATATTCTCCTGGATAGTCTCCTTGTTTAAGTTGGTGAATGCTGCCATAATCCTTCATTTTTGGTGTTAGAAAAAAATTTGTTAGTCTCTTACTCAAATGTGCCCCACACACAATAATCAAGGTGTTTGCAGTCAATTTAGATGTAATTTAGATAACAATTCATTCATCACACTCTAGACACACACACATATATATATGCATATATATATTTTTTAGATTTTGTGCATTTAGGCAGCAAATTTTCTTTTAGACATGTCAGAGTAAATAAATTGCAAACATTGTGTCTGCTTATTTTTAATAAAATCCGTTCATACTCATGGATAATCTTTTGTGTGTTATAATTGAAAGATATCAGAAACAAGCTGTAACATTTTATCATTTATCAATGTTCGCAAGTACTTTTAATCTCCTTCCAAGATCATCTTATATACATATATATAAGTGGTTTAAACTAATAGATATATATTTTACAGTTTAATATTTACTTTTTATAAAAAGTGCTCAATACAAATGTAGAGCATTTATTTATATATATATATATATAGTTATTATTATTATAGCATACTGCAACTCAAAAGCTATCAAGTTTTGGTGCTCAGTGATGATGGTACATTGAGCACCAAAACTTGATAGCTTTTATTATAACAATAATAATAACTATATATATATTTTTTTTTTCTTAACATATATTGTTAACTATAACAAACAATGAATGTCTATTATGTTTAATCATGAGCCGTTATAAACATTGTATTTTGGCTTTAATTCCAGGTGAAAATAAAGACAAAAATTATCCAACATTTGGATATTTTTTTATTATGCTGGTTCTAAACTTTCGACTCACAAGAACCACAGAGTGGTTACATGGATGTTAACATAAAGACATCCACCATCAAAAATGATATTCGCTGTGTTGACATAAAATATTGCTATGCAATGATAACAGTCACCAAATAGCAGACGCAGGTCATAAATTTATAAAGCAGTTCTATGATGTCACACCATATGAGAGACAGAAATGTTAACAGAACCATATGTCTAAATGCAATGTAATGTGTTGTGAGTAAATTGAAATGTGATTTTATTAAGTGTGGGTTGCTTTGATTTAATATAGATAGCCTCTAATATCTGAAGGTCCTTTTTACTGTGTGTATATGTGAGTATTATTACATATCGACTAAAATCTATCTAATATTACATACATGGCTATGTTTTTCTAAGAAATGTTGTTCAATTGAACTATGATCAGAAAGGTGGCATGTAAGTCTACTGCAGAGAGTGGTTGTAGTAAAACCAATGTATGTAGTGGGTTTATTATTAGTATCAGAAATACAATTTCTGAATGGGCATGTAAATTGACACACTACATTGGTTTCCTGTAGAGGATTTAGTTGTGTGGTTGTAGGGTTATTAGAGACTATGATGTCAATTGTTTTAAATTTTTTATAATATATGATTACTATTTTTGTTTAGAAATAACGTAATAGCTAGCTTTTCTTCCTGATACAGTCTATATAAAAATGATTTACAGAATGAAAGAGCAGAAATTATAACTAAGTTTAACCATACAAAAAAATATCTACTAGGATCATACATCCCAGGATGATAATGTTATACCTTCTCCTAATTTTGAAAATTGCGCATTCAAAAAAAAATCGCCATTAGGTGAGTGTTCTTAAAAAAATGGTAAAATCAGGTATTGTAAATCACCTGAAGACACCATATGGTAGAAACCTGGATTGTGTAATATAACTCATTTCCAAATGAAAAATATTCAAAAGTTCTACAATATAACTGTATTGAACACATTTTAATACAACTGTGTACTGGTCTAATTTATGACCAAAAACTAGGCGTATATACATATACATATACATATATATATATATATATATAAACATAGAACATTTGGCAAAGACAACAGGATTGAGTCCAGTGATCATGTGTAACCTGCATGGACAAATATTCCCTGCAAAGATCAGTCTTACCGGCCATCAAGGACATAAACATAAAAATTCAGAAAGGATGATTATGCAAGAGAATGAGATACCCAGAAATGAGAAATTGCTGCTGTTGGCAATTATCATGACTTGAATTTTTATGAGTTTTCCATAACTGTTTCAAGCCCTCTGATGACAGTGGCAGGAGATGTGTGGTTCACTCTTTAGATTCCACCTGCAATTTTTTATGGTAGAGGGAAATTTAAACCTTGAATAAGATGATTTCTTCTTTAACAAGCTAGACTTCTTGTTTTGGGATTCTTTTTTGTCACTTTCTCTTTGAGTCTGATCGATGCTTAAATGATAAACCACTTGGTGACACTAAGTTCCGTAAGCTTAAATTTGGTATATGGCATTCATTAGCCTAGCAGGGCAGTACACTCCAGAGAACTAAGACTCTGATTTAAAAAGTCTCCTGTCTTGAGACTAAAATTATGGAAAAGATGAAGCTCATTAGCTGTGTTAAACGAGTACACTCTAGCCATTGTGTGATCAGGAGAGTAAATCAACAGCCCCTGATTGATGTCCCTACATAGATCAGGGGATCACTACAACAGTTTTAGATTGATATGCTATATGTGACAGGGGAGAAATAAATATGGCCCCTTGAAGCCACGCTAGTTGGAGTGGACTATCTCATGTTAGTGTTCAATCTGCCATAGGTGATAATACTCAACAGATGATGTACAACAAAGCTTAACTACTAATATCTCTCTAGGTAATTTATATATGTCTTCATGACTAGTTGTATTGACTCTATTATTTGATCATCTCTTATGACACCTGTGTGGCTTATAGACTGACTAGCAGTATAGCCCGGCGTTGCTCGGGTGTAATGAAAGCCTTAAAACTAATCCATCGTCCTGGAGCTCAGACTCTTTGGACGTTGGCACAAAAGACTAAAAAGCAATAGTTGTTTCCAGTTAAAGCGAAACTGTAGACTGAAAGAAAAATGAATGGATGTAAGTCAAATTTTGAAGTTTGGTGAGAATCGGATAAAAATTGTGGACTTGTATAAAGGATATACAGACAGATAAACAAACGCACACACAAACATCTTGCCTTTTATATATATTATCGATTTTCTGCACTATTGTAAGAACTGCAACCTTGAAACTTCTGAATATCGTTTCTTACGTCTTTGTCTATGAGTGTATCAAATTTGATTAAAATTGGACCACTTCTTCTATAACCCAATTTTTTCAATTATCGATTTTCAATATTTATCAGGGGTACCTCGACACAACACCTAGCTAAGAACACTCGCAGACACTTATAGTACAACTGTGTAGATTTTCAAGAAAATTGGTTCAGCCGTTTCCGAGTCTATAGGTAATAAAGTTCCATTTATAAAATAAGTTTAGATTGGAGAAAAAAATTAAGTCAAATGCACAATTTCACCAACAAAGACTTTTGCTGGTGACATTATACTTAATAATGTAGTTAGAAACTTCAGGATACATTTTAAATTTGTAGGGAAACTATTATTAATAAATAAAAATATAAAATAATAATAAATATCATAAATAAAACAATATTAAAACTTTTCATATCTGTCTATATTTCTGTGATGAGATATTGTAATTATTTATACTATATCTTAATTTCAATTATTTCTCTTTAATAATTCAACACTCCAAGTTTTTGTTTACCTCTGTTCAGGCCAGGTATTGAACTCACAATTCTTTGGTTCAAATCACTGGATTACTGGAAACTGAAACTGAGATATCTGAAAGAAGTATAGCACATGGAAGTAGAGTAATCTACCCCAGTGGACCAAACAAAAGGTTCAGGTCAAAATTTCAATTATCTGAAGAAGGCCAGAATGTACAATGGTCAAAACATTGTGAATACAGCAACAAAGATGAGGAAAACAGTCCAAACAATGTAAATACTGTAAATAATCATTAAAACTTTGTCTATAATAAAATCAGTAAAGCCAAAATAATAAAAGTTCTCCCAGCACGTAGTGAAAACATTCCTATCTGAAAATGGATATTTTGCACCAAAAAACATCAAAATCACTCTCTTCGCTACACACCCTCAAAGGATCAAGACATCTGTTTCCGCTCATCGGTACCCTGCTTGTCATTAGACAGAGTGACTTTCTTTCTCTATCACAGGCATCCGTAAAACACATACAACTAAAATTCACGCATACAAGAATAAAAAAAAAATTATATGACTTTAATTTACAATTTAACAATTTTTTTGTATGTTTTTATTCCTGTAAACACAAGGCTATCTCTGTTAGTATGATGTGTGATTTAACAGATTCTCCAAACGTCTCATATTTTTTGTAAAAAATGTACAAGTTTTTATTCTCAATACTCTGCTTTTGCTGCTTGTACTTCATATGTTAATAATAATCAGAGACAGAATTGAACTACAAGCTTGATAATCAATGACTTTAATGAGTGAATCACTCACCCTACCCATTCAACTTAAGCACTGCAGTGAACATGTGTGTTGGCATCTTAAGATCAATATTTAAACTTTCCTAGGGCCAAGGCTAACTTACTGGTTTTCATTTTAATGCTGTTGCTTTTATGGAAAATGGAGTTCTGAAGGATTGAAGAGAGAGAGAGAAAAAATGAAGGATCAAAAGCAGAACAAAAAAAATGTAAAAGGACACATAGCTCAATGGATAAAAGTATTGGTTGGATCCAATGATTTGACCCAAACAATTGTAAATTTAATATCTGGCTACAGCAGAGGTAAACAAAAATCTTAGAGATGACTGATACTGAGACATGTGAAAGAGGCATGACTCATGGAACTAGAACGATTTACTCTGTTGAACAAAATAAAGGGTTCTGAAGAAGGTCAAAGTGTACAATGGCCAAAATGTCATGAATATGGCAACAAATATGACGACAACAGTCCAAATAATGTAAATAGTGTAAATATATTGCTTTTAGACACGAATCTTTCCTCATTCTTGGAATGTACATATCTGATCTGTTTTGTGTTCTAACATAAACAAAGACAATTTTTAGGAATAGATTTTTCATTTATCAATCCAACATGTTTTTTAATTTAATTCTAATCACCTGAAGAAGGACAGAGTGTACAATGGCCAAAATGTTGTAAATATGTCAACAAAGATAAGGACAACAGTCGAACCATTGTAAATAAAATACCGTGGGAAAAAAAATAAAAAAGACAAAACAATGAATGTGGTGATTAAAATGAAAGACAGAAAAAGAAAAGCAATAATAAAAATGGAATATTTATGAAGAAAGTTTAGTGACAAACCAAAAGAAAAAGATAGTAAATCAAAGGAAAGAAAAAAAATCACAAAATAGAGTAATGAAACCAAGCAGAGGAATATAGGGAGAGAATAATATGAAAAAGGAACAGGAGAAAAATAAAAAGAACAAGAAATAAAGTAATTAAGAAATCAAAAAGAATAAAAAAACATGAGTGAAAATAAAGAAAAAATATTGGCTGCTTCTGGACGGAAAACAATAATGAAGAATTAAAATGGTCAAGATTAAAAAGTAAAGAATAAAGAACAATAACACCAGTGAATGAAAAATAAATTCTAAAATTTGTATATTAAGGAATAAAAACCAAGAAAAAAGTGTTTATATAAGTGAGGATAGAATAAACAATAGTTAAAAGAAAGAAAAAAAGATATAGACAAAAAGAAAAATGATGAAGATAATAAAAAGGAAGGAAATTAGTGGATAAGGAAAATGGGGTGGAATTGAAATGAAAAACTTTGAAAAAATATTATTATAAAATATAAAAATATTTAAAGAAAAAAATGAATGATTAGCAAAAAATATAAGATGATGATTTTTCAATGAAATATAGAAGGATCTTGGCTTATTCATTTTAACCAAAATGAAAAAGAAATGAAGGAAAATTAAAATCAAACACAATTTTTTAAAAACTGTTTGTTGTGTAAAAAATGTGTTTTGTTCATTAACAGGATTCCTGAAATCTGAAAATTCTCTGAACCATAAATTTTCCATGTTTTATTCTTGAAAATCCTAACAAGAGAAGATAAGAAAAAGAAAAAAAACAGAGAGAAGAGAGAGAAGGCAAACTGATATAAAGAAATTCCTTGAGGAATTTCATTGGTTTCTATATTTTACTGTTTTATTTGAAAATAAAAATTGAAGAATTGAATCCATTATTCTTTTGACACAAAAACATTTTTCTATCATAATATAGAAAATGTAAATTTTTAAAATATCAACTGTTTCTAAAATAATGCTGAAAAATAAATTTTTATAATTCTCCCCACTTTTACAATTGGATTTTCTTTGAGATATTCAAATGAAAACCTATAGAATATTATGAGAAGCATCAAAATATTAGAAATTTATCACATATTGCTTGACATGATTAACAATGCCAACCAAAAGTGAAGGTATTGAAGACAAACACAAACCATATACAAAGGATATATCAGTCGTAAATAAAAAACAGTATCTTAAGATATTGTGTCCTAACTTATCAAATTAGTTAGCATACACACACACACTATAGGCCAAATGTTTGTGATTTCCCTCTATAATTAATAATTAGTATGTTTCATACTTTCTTTGGTTCGTAAAACCAATAAAAATTATTTTTTAATGATGAGAAGACGTTTATTTTACACAACTATTTACTTTCCAAGAAAATCACCATCCTTGTCAATACCCACAATCCAATATTTTCTACTTAATAACTGAACAAATATTTTTCCCAACCCAGTAGATTAGGCAAAAGGAGCTAAAATTTTGTAAACTATATATATATATATATATATATATATATATATATATATATATATATAAAAGACAAGGGGTTACTGGGTATGGGATAATGAGTAAACAAACTTTAGCAAGGAGCGAGAACAATAAAAGAGTAATCAGGAGAAAAGTAGAAATTGCATTTAAATTTTTGAAAATTAAAGTTGGCTGGAAAGCATAGAACCAAAAGAGAGTTCCACAATTAAGAAGTACAAGAAAAGAAACTGTTAGCATAGAACTTATGACTACATATAACCAACTCAACTATATATTGGTGAGACGTCAGCAACAGTTTAGAGCTCATTTGAACATTTGGCATGGAATTATTTACAGACAAGGCACAGGGAAGCTAGCTTACAGATCAGGATCAATAATATTGATGATTCTTCTTTGAATTTTATCAAGGAGCTCAAGGTAAATAGCCGGGGCACTGAATCAGCAATATTCGAAGCATGGACAAATGGTAGACATAGATATGTAAGATAGTTTCTGGACACAGTGAGCCAACTAACCATAGCAGCTGACCTAGCAATGGATTCAGTATAGTCATTCAGTTTCATGTCAGCCAAGAATGTTAGCCCAAGATGGCGCAATGAGTCACTCTCCTGGAGGTTAGAATCAGCCATGCTAATGGAAGGCAAAAAATGGTCTCTCTCAGATGACTAATAAAGAGCAATTTAGTTTTGGAGGCATTAAAATTAACAAGCCATTCTTTGCCCCAGTTTACAACAGACTGAAGGTAATTTAATATCAGCTGCCAATTTGACCTTGTCAAACTGATCAACTTAGTATCAAAACAGGAATAAATGGTTGTGTCATCAGTATAGATACTAAACTGAGAGCTAATGCCACCAGGAAAGTCATTAATGAAAATTAAAAACAAAGTATGACATAGGATAGAGAATTGGGGGATATCTGCATTAGTAAGGATCTGGAAGAGTGGCCATTTAGGATAACTTTCATTTCACAATTTGATAAGAAAGACCAGATCAGTTCAAAAATTTGACTAGAGATACCATAACTTTTCAGTTTGTAAAGAAGACCTGCATGTCAAATTTTCTCAAATGCTTTCTAGATGTCCAAATTAACAGCACAGGCCTCACCATTCTTATCTAGATCTCTATAGATGCTTTCTACAATTATTGTCAGAACATCGGCAATTGACCTAAAAAATTGAAAGCTATATTGTTTGTCTGAAAGAAGGCCTTACAATGTGAGATGCTTAACCAATGCAGCATTGATTAAGGCCTGCAGTAGTTCTCCAAAAAGAGGTATAAGGCTGATAGGGCAGTAGATGAAAGAGTTGGATAGTTTACCTGAGTTCTTAAATATTATATAGTCTGGAGAGAATGAAAGCCAGTTTGTCTGCTCACTTCTCAGTAGAAAACATAGAAGGCTTTACATGCATATCGCTCAACAGTGACTTGGTTCTAAAAAGAAAATTAGGCAAGGATACATCAGATGAGTCAAGCATAGTTACAGAAGAATTTATGGGCAGAATATTCAGATTTACCAGTGAAAGATGTTATTAGGTTGTCCCAAAAGTTTGTAAACACTTGCGAAATGGGTCTATCTGGTCCAGCATGATTGAGATAAGTGATGGGTTCAGAAAGGGCAAGAGACACCGTCGGTTCCAAAACAAGATCAATTTTGCAAGAAAGTCATGTTGTGCATTTGGTGGAACTTTGAAGGAATCGTGCATATTGAGTTGGTTCCGAATGGTCGTGCCATCAGTGTCAAACTTTACTGTCAGTAACTTGAGCGGGTCTATGAAAAGTTGAAGCAAAAGTACCTGGCTCTGATCAACCGAAAGTGCGCTTTGATGCAGCAGGACAATGCCAAGCCACACACCGCCAGGAAGACCAGAGACAAGTTTGAAGAGCTGAACGATGTTGAGGTTCTGCCACATCCAGCCTACAGTCCTGACTGTGCTCCATCAGATTACGGCCTTTTCCGCTCAATGCAACACTTTCTGAAGGGCCGCCGATTCGACTTGTTTGATGAAGTCGAGGAAGCATGTCAAGTATTCTTTGATTTGAAGCCAGCTGAATGGTACTTTGAAAGCTTGCAGATCGATGGCAGAAAGTCTTGGAAAATGATGGTCTTTATTTTGAGCAATAGTTTTTGTTAGTAAAATTTCAGTTTTTTGCAAGTGTTTACAAACTTTTGGGACAATTTAATAACACCTCAAACTGATTGAAAAGAGGAAGAATAGAAAACTTATTCTAATTTTTACACTATTACTGAGCCACCAGTAATCACAAGTCAAAGATGTTAGATGCAATATGGCACCTCATTCTTTCAGCAAACACAGACTTAGCTACTTTTGTTATGTGTTGCCATGAATAAGTGTTTGTTATAATGGTAACTGAAATGCTGGTATAGCCAAAAATAGTGATTCTTGTGGCTATAACAGCAGAAATGTTGGAGTGAAACATGGTGAAGACTGAGGTTTCACTTGGTACTTTCAAGAAGAAATGAAAGCATTTATGTCAGCTTTGACCAAAGAAGAAACTTCTATGACATAATTCTCAGTACAGAGTTTAAAAATGTCTGACCATGAGGCATTTTGAAGAAAATCAAATTTTTTTTTTTTTTTTTATTGAACATAACACATGAGGAATATCATTTTCTTTGTCACCTACAAGTATGGCTAAAATGAACTGGTCATGCTTGGAAACTAAGCAAGAAATTCTACTAAGAATAAAATTAGTACAACAAAAATAGCTCCCAAACAAAAAAAATATATTGATAATACTCATTAGAACAAAACTTATTTCTTTCCTTGAAAATGACTAATGTATTATCTACAATTGCTTGGAAAACCAAAACTGTAGACAATTTATTCCCACACTCAGTTCTCAAAAAAGCAAACTTGTATGAATGCAAGGAAACTTGAATAAAAAATTAACAAAATTTATTTTCTATTTAGTTAAACAAGCATAAAACAAGGATTGCTACCCAAATTCATATATATATTTATATTATCCTACGTTTTAAGCATGACTCGAAGATTCATATTTTATGCAATCATCAGGTGCATATTGTGGCTTTGAATTATATTTTTAGGTATTAGCATCGCTCAAGTTCGTTTTAAATCGTAAGCTGGGTTTGTGAATATTTTTATTTATTAAATGTATAGTTTATGGTGTATGGGTAGGTATTTGAATGCTATCACAATGTGTTTAGTAAAATAAAGCAAGGTAAAGAGGCACCCACACATACTCACTACAATTACTGACAGCGAAAAAGGACCATTCGTTTAAAGGCACGGTCCTCCAGCAGACGTGAAATCAAGCTCTCCTATCATTCTGAAGATGAGATTCTGATCTCGAAATATTAATGAATAATAAATAGGTAATACCCCACACCTTCTTTACTTTCCTTTATTCTACTAAACGCATTGTGATAGCCTTCAAATACCTACCCATACACCTTATATACACAATGCTTCAAGCAAATTACAAAACTCTCTTATGTATAATTTAGTTAGATTTATATCGAAATTCAAAAATGGAATAAGAAACTAAAATTGAGAGAGAAAATAAAAAATATTATTATTTCAGGGTCCAATTTTTATTAATCTTATGTTGAAGGGGACGTCACTAGTTTGTTTATATTGGGGACAAAACATAAGAATGACCATGTCTTTTAAAGAATAAAAAATTTTTAAAAATTAAAAGAATTAAGAAAATAAAATAAAAGATAGAAACAAGAAGATAAAAATAATTTAAAAACAAACGGTAAAATGAAAATAAATAAATATGCACAAATATATACATATGCATGTATGCATAAACACACACATACATAAGAACAGACATTTTTCAATTTGAATAATTATTTTACGTATTATCATTGCTAAAGTTAAGGTCGCTATAAATTTTAAATCAGGCCTGCAATATATTTATTTATTAAAGTATAATTTAGTTAGGTTTAAACCAAAATTTAAAAATGAGATGAGAAACAAAAATCATGGAAAAGAAAAAAGAAAAGAAAAGAGGAAATGAAAAATATTACATTGAAGGGGACATCACTAGGTTTCTTTATACTAAAAAAATATTTCTTTCTAATATGCATATGTACAAAAAATTACTAAGGTAGTGAAAAGAAAATGCTGAATACAAAATTTAAAACTAAATAATACAAGTATATAGGTTTATCTTTTGTCCAGTTCATACTTCTCTGTCTTTTGAACAGGAGTAGAGTTTATATCCCTTGTTTCCATTTGAAGATTAGGTTTCTGTTTCTTGTAAAGTCTTCTTGTTCTCTCTTGCTCCCAGTAACTGCTTGAATCTTAATGGCATTATTGCCTTGCTTGGGGTGAATTAAAATAAAATATATAAAAGCCTAAAATTTGATAGAATAACAAACCTTTCTGCACATATACCCCTTTGGTACTGTCAGTTTCATGCAATTTTTGCAAACCTCAGTTAGCAAGCAGAATCTGTATATGAAATCTCTCTCTCTCATATATATATGAATGTATGTGTATGTTTTATTCAATAATATAGACTTTCCTATATACTAATGACCATCATTGTGTACATATACCAGGCCCTTGATAAATCTGACGAAGCTCGAGCTGTTGCCCTTGATATCTCCAAAGCATTTGATAGCGCATAGCATGCCAGCCTTCTGCACAAGCTATGGGATTATGGTATCACTTACTGATTCCTTGATTTAATCCAATCTTCCCTATCAAATTGCACAATGAAGGTCATCTTGAACAGGCATGCCTCCTCATCCTACCACACAAATGCTAGCATCCCCCAGTGTTCTATCCTAGGCCTGACACTCTTTCTGATGTTCATAAATGATCTCCCTGACATGATCAAATCCCAAGTAGGCATCTACACAGACGACACCACCATTTACTCTCGCATGAGTTAGAAATCTGGCAAGGTGGACAAACTTGACCTCACTGCTGATCTTGAGAAGAACCTCCTCTTTGTGGTAAACTGGGGTAAGAAATAGCTTGTAAATTTCAATGGTTCTAAAATGAAGCAGCTATCTATTGACCATCACAGGCAGTCTCTCCTGTCCCCCATAAGCATAGACCAAGCAAATCTTCCTGAAAGTAATACACTGTGCCTCTTTGGCCTCACCCTCTCTTCTGACCTGAAGTGGAATCATTACATTGAATCAATAGCTAAATCCACTGCTAGGAAAGTCAGATCACTGTGTCGGGCCAGAACGTTTGTTTTTTTCTGCCTGAATTCATCTTGCAACCATCCGACTGCATAAAATACTGTTGTCATATCTGGTCAGGCACCCCTGCTGTTCATCTCAGGATTCTTGAGAGGCTCCAAAGGAGAATCTGTAATCTGACTGGTTCAGACCTGGTAGCTCGACTCCAGCCACTTTCTCACCGGTGAGAAGTGGCTTCTCTTTGTCTCTTCTACAAATATCTTTATGACTAGTGCTCCTACATAAGATTTTACCCCAGAAATTTAAATGCAATGTCAATTGCCATCTCTTATTCTCTTGACTCCAGTCCCTCCCTCATCCTTTCTATGTCACCTGTGTATCTTGTTCTTTTCCTTTCTCATTCTACCTTCATAACTGTCTTCACACCTGTGTTCCCATCCATCTCTTGACCAATTTTCTGCCACCTCCTAGAACTGGTTCATCTTTCTGTTCACTCACCTCCTGGTGAAACTTCTACTCTCTTATGTAGCCCCCTGTGCATCAGTGGCGATACAGCCTTGCTTGGGGTGAAATGATTAAAAATAAATATATTGTGTTTAAATTCATCAAAGAAGATGCCATAGTTTTTTTCTAAATCAAGTACTTTCTATCTTTTTCAAGATCATCTTCAGGTATAAATTACAGACAAAATTATTGTAACTGTGATAAAATCTGCATTCTGTTGTGATAGTGGATTTTTAAAAAATGTTGTGCAAACTCACTTTGTTATAGTTATATTCAAATTTTAAATTTAGGGGAACTGATTAGACAACTGGAAAGGATAAGTATAAAAATATGTAGACACAATATGTCTATATGATTCAATAAAACATGTTTGAATGAAGATATGATGTTTAAATATACATGTATATATGTGTATAAATAAATATACATGTGTATATGTGTATAAATTTATGCTTTTACATAATTATTTTTGTTTCCACCTGTATATGAATATGTTACTTCTAAATTACACTTTATTTCAAATATGTTACTTCTAAATTACACTTTATTTCAAATAATGCATAAAAGCAAGCAAAGAAATGACTGTAATGTACTTTTCTTTTTGGTGCAATGGTTCATAATACTGTGAATATATGAAACATTTGAGAGTATTTTATTAGAATAAGACTAACCTGCATAAGAAAAAGAAAGAGACATGTCAGAATTCCAGATTCATGGCAGATTAAAATTCAGCAGACTTCTATCAGAGCAACCCAGTTATTCTAGTATAAGAATAAATATACAGAATGGTGTTGTTTAATCTCTTAAAATGAACTGAAATGGTCTGTTGAGAGTGCCAAACACTAAGAAATACAGCAGATAAAAGATTGTATACTGCAGGGTTACAATATAATGAGCTCTTCAGTGTGTGAGGGAAAAGAATATTTCATTCTCCACTCCTCTATGCCATTACTTTCATTAATTAATTTTTATTTTATAATGAATTAACCTGAGTGTTTATTTCTTTCTTTCAAATTTTATTCATGATTAAGTAACTATGGTGACAGTAACTGAGTCAAGGCTGAATGAAAGAAAAACAGAAATTAAATGAAAGAGAAAAATAAAGGATAAACAAAGAAAAAAATGGAAGATTAAGGAAATAGAAATAAATTGAAAGGGAATAAATGGAAGAAGTTTTGAAAATATAAAAAAAAAAAAGAGAAAAATATGACAGAAATGAAGAAAAAGCAACCAAAAGGCAGAAAACTGAAATAGGAAAAAAGAAAGAAGACAAGGAAATGAAAGAATGAATCCAAGTTATAAAAAAATAAGAGAAAGAAAAATGAATTACTTGAAAAGAAAATTAAGATATCATAATAAGGAGAAGGAAAGGAAAAAAAACAATGAAAAAGACAGAAAAGAGCAGATAAATAAAAATAATTTTTACAAAATAACCAAGAAAAAGAAAGGAAGGGAAGAAAAAAACAAGCAAAAAGAAGATAAAGAAAAAAATTGAGAAAAAAAGGAAGAAATTTTTAAAATAAGGAGGAAATGTAACAACAAAATAGTGAATATTGTCCTTGACTTGTTTGAACTTGACCTTTTTAATCTTATATTCAATAATTTTTTTTTTTATGTGCATTATAATTATAGGTTTTGAATTGGCTCATTTGTTTTAAAAAAAGAAACCTTACTGTCACCCAGCTAAAATTTATCAAAAAACAATTGAATGATTGAAATATTTTGTCATTAAATGATTACAATGACCAATCCCCCAATGTTTGCAAATAAATCCAATGATTGAAATGTAGGCTTTCAGATAATGAGGTCTTCATATCTGATTTTGAATCAGTGGCTCTAAGAAAGAAGCAAAGTGATTCCTTTTTAATTATATGATGAGATTATTGTAGAAGAATTAACCTTTTCACTACTGTGGTTTCATGAACCTTCTGTGTTTTTGGGTAGTAAGTTAGAATTTCTATCTCATTTACATTCAGCTACGTATGCATACACCAGCTGTTGGTGAGGAGAGAAGAAAAATATCTGATTTATATGTCTTTCTATCATGACGAGTAGTTTATTATCTGTAAGAATTTTCTAGCATGTTTACATCCTGTCATTACCTCTGATCTTTTATTTAATAACTTATTCAGATCAGGATATCTCATTATTGTCAACTTCTTCTCTTGGCACAACTTACACAATTTATTCCCTGAGTTAAATGTGTAGGTTTTTTTTTCACTATGTCTCATTCTACATATCTTTATGTATATATTGTACACATGATGACTGTAAAGTAGCCAAGAGGATTGAGCTCTTAGCATTCATATTTGTGTTGAAAACAAAACCAATGAAGAAGGCAGTTGCTGCCAAAAATTCTCCATTGCCTACGAACTAACACAGATCATTGAACAGCCCATCTATGTTCCATGGTATCACGCAAACATCTGAGATGTCTTCCTCACATCTTGCTCTGAACAACGATCTGCTGAAGTGTTAAACACTCTGGGCACTTCAGACCATTCATTAGTCAGTGTTAAAGTTGATGCCAAACCAAAGACAGCCCTTGATGTGCCAGAACATGAAAGTTTCAGATCTTACATTTTAGAAATTCTCTCTCAGCCTTCTTCAAGGATACTATTTTGTATTGAACAAGGAAGGAAATCCATATAAATTAGTCTGAGTTAACTGAGAGTTTAGGAAAGTTTTCGGTTGGGTATGCATGTAGGTTTAGTTACAGATTCATAATGGTTATAGGATTAGTAATTAATAGGTAAAAGATGGACATAAAAAATATGAGTTTCCAACTCACCTTGTTATGGATTCGGGAAGTAGTGAAGTTAATACAAATGTAGTAAAAAAAGGAAGGAAGGGGGAGAGAAAAAAGACACCAATATATAGTAGAGGAGAGTGAAAAACCCCATTTTCATTGGCTGATGCTGACTGACATTTGTCAATAAGAATGGTTGAAGTCCAGCCTTGCTAGTTTTTAAAATTACTGTTCTTTGCAATGGCGCAGTACGCAGCACAACGCTTTCAAGGAGGCGGCCTGATTTGTTTAGAATCAGGTCGGGGTTGCTATTGGAGCTGATATGATGCGAAACCCAAAATCGGTGATGAGAACAGTGCCTCACTGAAGACCACTCTTGATGCATCTAAAATGTATGATTTGACTCTCAAAAACTGCTATCTTCATCTTGGAATGGATGCTTTTTAGAATGGAGAGTTTTATACCCCAGAAAAATTCTGGCAAAAAATAAACAGCCAGTCCTGGTTCACCTACTGAATGTGCTGCATACATAGCTCACTGTCACCATTACTACAATATCTATCACAGAGAACAGTGTAGTAGGATACTTTCTGCATTCAGAACTGCTCACAATCATTTTAGAGTTCTACAAAATGCAAAGTGTAGCTATGCACAATCAACTTAGATCCCAGGAATACTGGAAAATTTCCAACCATATTCTGAATAGAGGTAAAGCATCAGTGCCTATTTTGAAAAATAGCCTTGAGGTTTTCTCATTCTTCTCAGATAAGGCAAAGCTTTTCATCACAATTTTTACTTCTAACTCAGCATTAGATAACAAAGGCCATCTCCTTCTTGACTCCCCACTCTTATATAGCACAAATTTAATAATATTTTTACATCTCAAGAAGTCTCAACACATAAAAAGCCTTGACCCTAAGAAGTCCAAATAAAATCCTAACGGCTGTCCTTAACTCTGAACTATCTTCAATCTTAGAAAAACTATTCAAATACTGCTTGAAGACATCCTTCCCAAGTCTGTGGAAGTTTTCAAGTGTATGCCCTGTTTTCATGAATGCTTATTTGTGTTTATTCTTGGTATTATTAGCCCATCAGTTTCATTAGCAAATTTTTTGAGGTTATAAACAAGAAAGTTGTTGATCACCTCAATATGGACAACCATTTGAGTGACAAGCAGTATGGATTTCAATTGGCTTGGTCCATCTCTGCTATCCGAATTGTCATTACTAACAGAATCAGTGAGATGGTAGACAAGAATACATCTGAAGGACAATCAGATTAGATATTTCAAAGGCTGTTGACAAAATGTGGCATCGATAGTTGCTGCACAAGTTCCCCAGCTATGGAATCTCTAGAAGAGTCTTCCTAATTAGCAAATCCTTCTGAGGTCCCTGATGATGGTTGTTAACAACCAGTCTTTCAAAACCCTACTGATTAACTCAGGTATCCAACAAGTTTTACTTCTTGGTCTAACAATCTTCTTATTTTACATGAATGATCTGCCTAATAATATACTCTGATCTTTCATTAGTATCTATGTTGATGATACAACAGTATATGGAATGCACCCCTAAGTCTAGATGACCAGATACTGGTAGCTGATCTCTCCTTTAATCTAGCTTTAACAGTCCAATGAGGGGAAAAACTGGCTGGTCACATTTGAGACACAAAATAAATCCAAACTAGTGATGTCTCATCATTACTCACTTACGGAGTACTGCTACTATATATAGAGAGGAGCTGTTCTGTCTTCACTTTTCAGTCTTGATCAAGTCCAAAAACATTTCCATCTCCAGATGGGTGACAAATTATTTTCCACACTACCACCCATTTCTCACAGAGAAAATGTTGCAAGCCTCCAGCTACTTCACGGGTTCCTAATTATTTTTTTTTTCTCTGGGCCACATTATTGGAATTAAAATTTGTTTGCATCTCACCAAATTCTATGTGATAAAAAGTACATTTAAAAATAAAAAGAAACAGAGATGATTAAAGGGAGATAACCACAGATTCAAAGTCAGAATATTATCATTGATGACTCTCTCCTCCAATTTGCAGACCCTAGTTACTTTATTCTTAATACTTGATATAATGCAAAAATATCAGTGATAAAATCAGTCCATAATTATTTAAAACTACTTATACTGGGACTCATGCATGTGATTACAAGTAATTTATAATATTTGAAATTTTGAAATCATATTTATTTTCAGCATAGGAATTTTTAAAACTGTTTCTAAATCTTTGTCTTTAAATCATTCTACCTCACCTGCTATCCTCTTCTGCTACACTGTTTGGGAACCACTGAACTACTTTAATATTATTATGGAACGTGTCCAGACAAACAATATTCTTTAGTTCCATTAGTTCTAACCTACACAGCAAACACTTGCCATACCACACATATTGTAGCAAACTACCCTCATTTCCTTTAAATTCCCTTGGTGACATGTAAGTTCCACTTGACTCAGCTTTTTTCCCTTTGTGGAACTGACTCCCAAGTGGATGACTATAATCTTAAACTCTTGAAATCTAGGGTTAACCATTATATTGCCCACAGATGCTTATAAACTGTGCCTCTTAGCTCTTAATTTGTAACCCACTATATTGAATGACTCTTAGGCCTTATACACAGTAAACATTACCGTAAAAAAATTTTTTTCAGCATCCTAACTTAGTAGGAGTTAATTAAACCAAAGAAAATAAGAATCTTATTTATTATAAAATCCAGAAGGTGCTCTAAATATTTGGTATATAGTGTGTATATCATTTTGTTTTTAAATCAGTTCACTCCAAGCAGTGGTGATAATGCCTCTAAGATGCAAGTGTCTACTAAACATGAAAGAGTTTAAAGAATTTAGAAGAAACCAGAAGCCCAGGAACTGGAAACAAGGGATAAAATTTTACTCCTGTTCAAAAGAATGGGATGGAGTGTTAACTGCATAAGACATATAATATATATATATATATATATATATATATATATATATATATATAATAAATTATACTTTAGAACATGTTCAAATTACAGTATACTACAAAGTGTACATTTTGTTTCAACATTGAAAAGACAATGTCTCATTAAGTAGTAAATGCTAATTTTTAATTAAAGTATAATTTATAATAAATATTCATAGCTCTGTTTCTATATTGAGCACTATTTTAAATTAGTGTTTTGAACGTTGTTAATATTTTCTTCATTCCTTATTCATTTGAATATATATATATTGGGTGTGTATAATGATATGTGCTAAAAAGTCTGCCTACTTCCACCGAACGCCCATAGCCCAGGGGTAGAGTCGCCGACTGACGCCATTTCGGTCAGGTTTCAATCCTGGGTAAAAAAGCAATCGGAGTCTAACCATACTGATGAGCTGTGATACGGCGAAACAGATCTATCTGTGGATGACAATATATATATATATATACACACACACACAAGTATAGGGTAGGTATGGATGGAATAAAATTCAGTATGCAAAGAAATAGTATTCTTAAAAAAGGGCTCAATACAAAGTAGAGCGAATAATATTTATTTAGAATTTATAAACATATATAAACATGTTATAATATCACTACAAAAATAGCCATTTTGTTTTGACACAAATTGTTTTATCAAGTAAAGCTGTTTATTTCCCTAAAAAGGTAATAAGCATCATCACTTGATAAGACACAGGTAGTGTTAAAACAAACAGCTACATTTGTAGTGATATAATATATTTATGTTATAAATTCTCTCTCTGTCTTATATATATATATATCTATATATATATATATATATATAATAAATTTTAATCAGAAACTTTCACTATTTAATGTTTAATCTGTGTGATCTATGGAATAACATTGGATTGAGTGCATTGACAAGGAAGATAATTTTGTTGGAAAGTAAATAAGTGTGTAAAATGTTTTCTTTTTATTAAACTAATGATTTATTGATGAACGTAAGTATGCATGGGTTTGCCTATATGGACAGCAACAAATATCTTGCAATATTCTGTTCACATGCAATGTTCAAACTCAAAAAACTTTTGATTAATATTACACACAAACCCACACACACAAGAGAATGAAGCATAGGGAGAGAGGTAAAGATGTAAATATTTATTGACGCTGAGCCCAATACTTGGACATTATATAAAGAAACAGGCTTTTACCATAAATGGCTCTCTCTCTCTTTTTTTTTAAAAAAACATTTCACCCCAAGCAAGGCAGGACTGCCACTAGTGTGCAGAGTGTTACAATGAGAGAAAAGACTAAGTAAAGAGGGCATTGAGGAAAAGATAAAAGATGAACAGGATTCAAAATCGAAGATGGTAATTGACATTGCATTTAAATTTTTGGAGATTGTAGCTATCAGGGAAACAAGTAAACGAAAGGGAGTTACACAAGCAAGAAGTGTGAGAAAAGAATATGTTAGAGTAGAAGATTATAAGATTTTATGGAAAAAAAAACTTTAAAAAGAAGAGATGGTAGGAGATATTTTTTATATTTTATATATTCATTTTACAAGCTACTGTCTTCTTTATATCCTGTGACCCCTCAAGACAGAGGTGATTATGGCTCTTCTTTATATCCTGAGACTTTTCAGAACAGAGACAATCATGACTCTTCTTTACATCCTGTGACCCCTCAAGATAAAGGTGATCATAGCTCTTTTTTATATCCAGTGATGCCTCAGGACAGAAGTGATCATGACTATTTCCTGTTCTTTGTAGCTCTTGATAAATTTTGTCTTATTTCTTCTTCTGAACCTTGTTCTGTCATCCATTTACTCAAACTCACTGAGTATGTTTTCTTTATCTCTGGCCCACCTGGTCTATCCTGTGAGTATCAGGTTTTCTAAACCTTCTTTCCTCATTACGTTTCCTAGAAATTTCAACTACTCTTCCTGATATTAAGCATAAGTTTCCTTTATGTTTCCATTCTCTCTAAAACTTGGTTATTGCTCACATGTTCGATCCATGGTAACCTCAACATCCTTCTGTGTAAACCACTTTGTGGTTTCATCTATAAAAAGATTATCTAGCATTCACTGCCGTGTAGAACAAATATCATGTAACAGTTCAGTACTCTTTTTTTACCTCTTGAAGTGTTTTTGTTTCTTAATACTCTGCTTAGCTTTTGGACTTTTTTAACCTATACAGTAAGTCTGAGAGAATTAGAAATTTTACCCAGATTCATTATTGGAGGTCACAATCTTGAGATGATGCGGTGCTGACAGCAAACATCGAAAGGAAACTATAAATTACCTAGAGAAATTATAACTGAGTTCATAGAAGAAAACTTATAGAATCAACATTATTTACACTGTTCATGATGATTTGTGACCATGTTAGTACAACCATTGACAACTAATAAAGGGTTCTACCTTCACAATTCCACTCACAAGGCTTGGGTCAACCCATGGTATGTTTTTCAGGTACTTTCTAAAGATGCTGCAGAGATTGTCTCCGCCAGACTGATAACACCTTACTGACAAATTGACCATGATGAAATTTGAATGGTCTGAAAGTGAACCACTCAACTATGTGCCCATATAACTACTATCATATTAAAGAACAAACAAAAACAAATTTGATCTTTGCAAATGATTTAATTTAGCTTTATACTCAAGGTTAAGTTTATGGTTAGAGTTAGGGTCGCAATTGTTGAGAAAAAATGAAATAATTTTTGTTTACAATTATAAAATTAAAAAGAATGTTATTTATATTGTTTGGACTGTTGTCCTAATCCTTATTGCCATGTTTATGATGTTTTAGCCATTGTACATGCCCGTCTTCTTTGGGTGCTAGGGATTTTGAACTGAACCCTTTATTTCAATCACCAGGGTATACAATTCTCATTCTATGTGTGATGCCACTTCTGGATGCTATGAGAATTATATACCTCAGTGATCAAAATAAACAGTTCAGTTCAAAATTCCTAACATCTGAAGAAGGCCAAAGGAGTTGTAAACATGGCAATAAAGATGAGGACAACAGTTGAAACTGTGTAAATAATGTAAATTCTACCTCATCTCAGAAGTGTAGACAAATATTATGGAATCAATTTAAAAATAAATTTCTTTGTCCCCAAATTTTCTTTCCTAAAATTATCCTGGCTTCAAATTCCACTTCTATAGAATCTCAGGCAATACAAAGAGAACATAAAATTTCTTGTTCAACAGGACCATTTTATAAAAGCTGACGTGCCAAAATTTTCATTAATAGTCATTATCAAAACAAACATTCGGTAGATGATTAAAGACTTAGAAGATACTAAAAGATTTTTGGCATCATATAACTTATCAATACATTGATTCTTTTTTTCTTTGTTATTATTTAACGCAATATTTTATTCATGCGTCTGTTGCATTCAGCCAACCTTTATGTGCGTCATATGCACATTATGATATCTACTTCTTTTATGCACCTAGTCCTTTCAGGAAATGTGGCAGATCGTAGTGCTCCACAATTTCCTGTTTTTGTTGCTCAAGATAACTTTTAAACCTTTATCATTCCCCTTTGTCCCAGGAGAATAAGTGGGTATTGTTAAGCATAATTGACAAAATTCTCAATCATAAATTGGCAAAATTCTCGATTTCTTTTTCTTGGGAAGGAGTGAGAGAAGAGAAAATGTAGCATC
The DNA here is from genome assembly GCA_037127315.1 of Ascarosepion bandense. Classification (NCBI taxonomy): domain Eukaryota; kingdom Metazoa; phylum Mollusca; class Cephalopoda; order Sepiida; family Sepiidae; genus Ascarosepion; species Ascarosepion bandense. The sequence goes on from JBBBDQ010000216.1 coordinate 1,422,813, forward strand.
TCTTATGCCAAGTATCAAAAAAAGGCCTATACAATAAAAAAAAATACTTGAAACTGCGACGTGAAATTTGAACAGTATAAACATTCATTCAGTCAGTCAGTTAAGTGCCATACATGATACACGCTTGGGCGATCATGTCTTGAAAGAGACATGACTGACTGGGCAGATTATCTCACAGTAGGTTGCCATTGCTTTCTGCGGTAGACTGGTTGCCAGCCAAGGCTATAGAAACCAATCTGTCCTGTTATTTAACCCATAACTAGAAGGAATAGATGGATTAATACCTTTTCCAAGGGTATTTGCGCGTAAGTGAATGCAATGAATTTGGCTGGAATTCGAACTCAGCTTCTCGATTTCTCGTTCTGAGCTGATATCCAATGCACCACAACACACAAACATTCATTACATTGACATAAAACAACATAAAAAAAAATACAATTTTAACAAAAAAGCTTGCACAAAAGATTTTGTTAATGCACATTATTAGGAACAAGGCAAGGTAACAGAAAAATTATAGGCATTAAAAAAGATTTACAATACAATTCTCCAAATCATGAAGACCTCGAGATGGTGAGGCAAAAATTGTAAAATAAAAAGAAGAATGGTGAGGTTTGGACTTATTCAACCTATATACAGCAAGTCTAAGAGAATGAGAAACTCTACCCAGATTCATTTTTGGCAGCCACAATCTTGATAGCATAAAGTATGCAAATGATGCAGTGTTGACATCTTAAATGCTTTCAACAGGGTTTAACATGCAGGTCTTCTTCACAAGTTGAAAATTTATGGTGCCTCCAGTCAAATATTTGAACTGATCTAGACTTTCTTGTTAAATTACAAAATGAAAGTTATCCTGACTTGACCACTCCTCTAGATCCTTTTGCAGTAATGCAGACTCTGTCCTTGGTCCTACTTTATTTGTCTATACTTGTGAGATGAAGTTGTAGTGATGCAGTGGATATTGGCTCGGAACGAGAAATCGGAGAGCTGAGTTTGAACTCCAGTTGAATTCCCTGCATTCACTTATGCACAATAACCCTTCAGAAACATATTAATCTGTCTCTTCCCTCCAGTTATGGGTTAAATAACAGGACAAATTGGGTTCTATAGCCTTGGTTGGCAACCAGTCTACTGCAGAAAGAAATGGCAACTTACTGCGGGATAATCTTCTGCCCAGTCAGTCATGTCTCTTTCGAGACAGGATCGCCCAAGCACGTATCACGTATGCCACTTAACTGATATTGTTCAAAATATTGTCCTCATCTTTACTGCCATGTTTACGATGCTTCAGCCATTATACGCTCTGGCCTTCTACAGGTGCTAGGAATTTCAAATCAAACCCTTTATTACGATCATTGGGGTATATCATTCACATTCCATGTACAATGCTATTTCTGGTAGCCATAAGAATTATATATCCCAAGGACACATGGCCCTGTGGATATAGACATTAGTTAGTTCCACTGACTTGACCCAAAGAATTGTGAGTTCAACACCTGGCTACAGCAGTGGTGAATAAATAACTTAGCGAGTTAAGTGAAAGGGAGATAACTTCATGATTATGAGAAGTGGCATTGCACAAGGAATGAGAATTATATACTCCAGGGATATAAAGGGTTCGGTTCAAAATTTCTAGTACATAAAGAAGGCCAAAACATATATTGAAACATAACAAAGATGAGGACAATAGTCCAAATAATGTAAATAGTGTTTATATACAGCGAGTCTGAGAGAATTAGAAACCCTACCCAGATTCATTATTGGCAGCCACAATTTTGACAGCATAAAATATGTAGACGATGCAGTGCTGACATCTCAAAAGCTTTCAATAGGGTTTGGCATGCAGGTTTTTTTCACAAGTTAAAAGCTATGGTGTTTCCTGTCAAATTTTTGGACTGATTTAGTCTTTCTTATCAAATTGCTAAATGGAAGTTATCCTAACTGGCCACTCTTCTAGATCCTTCTATTGCAATGCAATCATGCCCCAGGATGCTATCCTTGGTCCTATATGACTGTCAGCTCTCAATTTGGTATCTATATCTGATCAGCTCATGAAGTTCAGATGATGCCAAAACTAACGTTTAAGTCTGTTGTTAACTAGAGTAAGGATGGATCATTAATTTTAATATCTCTGAAATTAAAATGATCTCTATTTCAAATTGAACCCTTTATTACGATCACTAGGGTATATCATTCTCATTACATGTGCGATGCTATTTCTGGTAGCCATAAGAATTATATATCCCAAGGACACATGGCCCGGTGGATATAGACATTAGTTAGTTCCAGTGACTTGACCCAGAGTTGTGAGTTCAATACCTGGCTACAGCAGTGGTGAATCTCCTAAGATTTTTATAACTTGCTTTCTAGCAATTATGATAAAAATTCTTGCTTAGGCGCTCATCATGATGTCTGTAAGAAATACTCTGAGGTTTAATATTAGCGAAATTTTTTTTACACTCAGTGAAGTTCTTTATTTAAATGCCTAGACTAGTTAATTTTTTTTACTGGGTGTGTAGTAATTACTGCACAATATCTCCACTTTTGAGATTTCTTTATATTAATAAATATTTTATTTATTAGTAATCACACCCTCCTCTTTCTAGTGAGTTTACCAACATAGTGAACTTTGTATTTGTAAATACGCTTCAGAATAATCCAACTTCAAAAAAGATTTTTCTTAATCTGAGAGACTACTTTCTGCCTTCCATCATCATGACTAATACTAACCTCCAGGAGAGTGACTCATTGCGCTGATGTTCTTGGCGGATATGAAGTGGAAAGATTATATAGAATCTATGACTAATTGCTAAGGCAGTTGGTTCACTGTGTTGTGCTAAGCAATTTTTCTCTCCAGAAACCATCATATCTACAGGGTGCAATAGATAAATTGTGCTTTAAATTACACAATAATAAAAATAACACTGACATCTCATTTTAGCAGAGTATTACAAGGAGTTTTTCTCTCACTCAACTGCTCCCCACAGATTATAATGAAGGAGGTTGCAGTCTGGGGCGTTAGGTAGCCAGATGTAAGATTGCAAAAGTGGTCTGACAGTCATGATTTGGTTTTTCATTTGTGTGGCATGATGCAGAGTCCTGTTGCCAGACATAGGGTCTTCCAGCAACCAACCTCTTGGGCAGCACTACCTCCTTAGAGCACTTGAAGTAGGCCTCTGGGTTGATTCTGGGGCTACGGGGAAAGATGAATAGACCATAGTAATATCTTCAAACATCTTCATAATCACCATTAGACTCATCTAACTATTCCCAAATCTCTTAAGATAACTTGCTTTCTAGCAATTATGATAAAAATTCTTGCCTAGGCACTCATTATGATGTCTGTAAGAAATACTCTAAAGTCTGATACTAGCAAAATTTTTTTACACTCAGTGGAATTCTTTATTTAAATGTCTAGACTAGTTAATTTTTTTAGCGGGTGTGTAGTATTATTGCACAACATACCCACTTTTGAGATTTTTTATTAATAAATATTTTATTTATTAGTAATCACCCCCTCCTCTTTCTGGTGAGTTTGCCAACATACTGAACTCTGTATTAGTAAATATGCTTCAGAATGATCCAACTTCAAAAAGATTTTTTCTGACATTTACCTTCGTAAAAATTTAATCTGAACTAGTCATGAGTAGTAATGGAATTCTAAACACTTGTTTAATCCTGTCAAAAAATCAACGCAAAAACAAATTTTATTATTTTTCTTTACATACACTTCTTGTGCTTTTCATTTTGAATGATTAATCTTTTCAATTAGGCAATTTTTATTTTTTCAGTCTGTCTAATTCTTTTTTGACTTGCTTTAATACTGCGAATGGTACACTACGCTTCAGTTTAAATACTGGAGCAGAACCTTTCTTTACTTGAAATTTTGATTTGAATTTAGAACACCAACACAAGTCATTCAACAGAACATCAGAAAAACAATTTTCAATTCTTTCTTTAAGTCTTCACTCTGTTTTTTTCTTTAATTGGTCATTTGTCCACTTATGTTTTTGCAATAACTATTTGTAGGCAAATCCCAAAGCTCAAATAATTCTCTCCACTCAATATGTTTGTAGTATCTTTTTAACAAACAAGCCTTGGCTTTTATACACTTGCTATGGAATGAGATATTACAAGTCATTTCATTAATAAAAACCTGAGATACTACTCATGACTTTTTTTTTTTTTTTTTTAATCGTGTCACCCCAAGCAAGGCATTCCACTGCCACTATAGCGCAGGGGGTTACATAAAGGGATTGGGTATAAGAAATGTCAGAAGGAAGGTGATAGATGACTTAAAATGTACATAGGGAGAGAGTTGGGAGAGTGGGAGTGAGTTAGTGTGTTAGGAGGTGTCTATTGACCTTACATTTAAACTCCTGGAGGTTGTAGCCGTCGGGGAAGCAAGCATGCGGTAGGGAATTCCACAGGCTAGAAGTGCGAGGAAAGAAGCTGTTGGAGTAGAAATTGCGGTTACATTTCATAAGTTTCACTGTAAAAGGGTGGAACCTAGTTGCCAATCTAGTATCTCGTGCAAATTCACATCTAGGGGGCACCAGTGATTTAAGTTCGTCAGAGCAGAAGCCATGAAAGTATTTATAGAAGAGGCACAGGGAACCCACGTCACGCCGGTGAGAGCTGGAAGTTCTCCTCATTAGAGGATTTCTGATTTATGTAGCTTCATTAATTATTGCGATATCACTACCAGTGTCTAGTTGTATGTTCACATACACTCCTGATCAAAATTTTAAGACCACTTAAAAATCCTTAAAAAGAAATATTTTTTTTACTGATAGATTTTAAACTCTTCTCACTTATGGTTACCAATACTACAATCTAAAAGGTTATGGAAACAAAAAGCTCTATTCTAAACATTTTATTTAGAAATTTACATTTTCATGAAATGAGGTGATTTACACATGATCAAAATTATAAGACCAGAGACAAAAATTCTACAAAATTGTACAAAAAGTGTATGAAAGCATTCAACAACCAAATTTAATGAGTTCTACCTCCACTGCTTTTGATGACTTCAAAAATTCTTTCGAGTATGCTAGAAATAAGCGGTTCCATTAAGGTGTGGGGGATGTTGCTCCAGCTTCTGAAGATGGCTTCACGAAGTTCATTTTTTGTTGAATATTGTTTGCCATTTCGATAAACATCTCTTGTCATCCATCCTCAAACATTTTCAATTGGGTTCAAGTCTGGTGAGCATGCAGGATATCCCAAGAGATGGACCCCATTTTCTTGTAGAAAGGTCAAGATCCGTCTTGCAGCATGGATTGCAGCTTTATTCTGTTGGAATAACCATCCATCCACACACAAACGATGACCCTCCATCATCAATGATGCTTTTTGTAGCATGCTAACATAACCAGCCACTGTTTGACAACCCTGCACCACCTGGAGCTCCATCGTCCCTCTGTAAGAAAAGGCACCCCATACCATTAGGGACCCTCCACCACTATGATGTGTGGAGAAAATTTCAGGAGGCATGTTTTTGTTATGCCAATATCGTTGGAAGCCATCAGGACCATCTAGATTGAATTTTTTCTCATCAGAAAACAGGACTTTCTTCCACTTCTCAACGTCCTATGTTTGGTATTCACAACCAAACTTTAAGCGGTCCACCTTGAGATGTGGAAGCAGACAAGGAATTTGTTTACACTTTTTATTTACCATGCCTTTTTGTCGTAAGTGTCGTCTGATGGTTACGGGACTGCAATCAGCATCTGTGACTGCCTTAATTTGACGAGAAGAAAGTCCCCCCTCTTTCATAACAACCCGTCTTATTCTCTTACTCAATGCAGGAGAAATTGTTTGGGGCCTACCAGAGGATTTTGCTTTTCCATAATTCTCACTATTTTTTAGAAAGTTGCAAATCACAGTTTTACTGCGATTTACCTTAGCTGCGATTGCCCGCTGTGACAAACCTTGCTTATGGAATTCTAGAATTCGAGAACGCTCAACTTTGGTAAGTTTGCTTGCTTTAGACATGGTAACACCTTTACACAGTGATTGCTAATCTCTAACTGAACTAAAAACATTGGAATTACCATAGATCTAACAATTTATACCCCTGGTCTTATAATTTTGATCATGTGTAAATCGCCTCATTTTATAAAAATGTAAATTTCTAAATAAAATGTTTGGAATGTAGCTTTTTGTTTCCATAACCTTTTAGATTGTAGTATTAGTAACCTTAAGTGGTAGGAGTTTAAAATCTATCTGTAAAAAAAAATTTCTTTTTAAAGATTTTTAAGTGGTCTTAAATTTTTGATCAGGAGTGTATACATTATTAAATTTTGTATTCACTAACTTTTTTTTGTTCTCTTATTAGTTTTTCTGTCAAGATGCTGTGTAGAACTGTTTTACAGTGTCTAGAATTCAAGTAGACTTACCTTAACATCATGGCCTCCCAGTAATCCTGGTAAATGAAACCAATTTGATCATTAGTTCATTTGCCAGGTTTACAGGCAGGCCATGATGCTGAGGTAAGTCTACTTGAATTCTACTGTTAAATGAACTAATGATCAAATTGGTTTCATTTTATCAGGAGTAACATATGCATCCAGGATTTCATCCAATGGCAGGCCAGCAAATGGACTGGCCTGCTCTGGTCTTTGCATGAATAAATAGTGCCCTAATCTCTCTTGGTGAGGTTGCTTAGTCAATCTCTGTTGCTACACAATACTGTGTTACTTATTCTTCACAGTGTGACTTTATATGCTCTATTTTCCTGCACATGTAGCATTTCAAATTCTTAAAGGAACAATTGTCTTCAAGATGTAATTTTTCCACAACTGAAACACAGATTAATTTTTGTTTATGCACATTCTTTTTACTGAATTTACTTACCATGATTTAGGATTTTTTGACATTTGTCTTATATTTCCTGTCGTGTAAATAAATTATTTTTCTTCAAGTTTTGATAGAATTTTCACCCATATTTGTTTTTGTTTTTTACTGTTAAACCTTGAATGAAAATTAACCCTTTAATCATATTTAGAGTCAGTTTGTTTAATCTTAATTTTTCACACTCCTTCTTAATGATGCCAAGCCAAAATCTGACAAAATTGTCGTCTTCTTTTTTTTTGTTAGATTCAAACATTTCTAACGAGGGTTGAATAACTTTTTTTGGTAAAAATTTTGGTAAAAATTTTGTCAGAGTAATTACTGCTTCTTCAAAGCAAATTTCTCCTTTTTTTTTTTTTAGTACAAAGTTACAGTATTTTATGTGTTCTATTAGTGGGAAAACCTCATCTTTTTTTCATCTTCATAGTTGTTGCATTCTCTGAAAATTTGTTTGTATCTTCAAAAATAAGCAGAAAAGTTTATTCCATCATCTGGATTGTATGTAAATTCAGATATAGCCCTGTAGTAACTTTAAAAATTTATAGTCTTAATGAATATTTAGAAAGAAAACAAGATGAATTTACAAGAAACAAAACAGAAACAGCGTTAGTAATAACCCTCCCACAATCCTTAAATGTGGCAGAAACATTAGTTAACTGAACTAAATTAAGGCAGGACTTTTAAAAATTCTATCAATCAATTGACCAAACATTCACTCAAACATGCATTCATCCAAACACAGTGACAAAAATGAAAAACACACCAGATAACTGATATCTCCTGTCAGCTAATAGGGGAGGAGAGGGAAAATTAAACTAAATAAAGTGGGGGTCGAAAAATAAAAGAGGCCAATGAATATACATCCCCTTGCTCAGTGAACTTTGATGAAAAAACTACCCTATTTTGGATGGGGTTGCCAATGTTTAATTGACACAACTATAAAAAAACAAAAAAACAACCAAAAACAACAGTGTTAAATGGACTATTTTTTGTGATTCACACTTATTTCTGTATTCTTTTATGACTCTCTTGGTAATTTTTATTTTTTAAATGCTATTTTTAGAATTGTAATAACAACAGAAATATTAGATACTATTTAGTTGTTACATTGTTTATTTACTAGATTAATTTATAAAAATCTATGATTTGATTAGCAATTAGCTAATGTTTTAATTTATATGCTATTTCATGTTATTTCTTAATAAAATAGAAGATATTACATTGTAATAAGTTCACATATTTTTAAGTACCAGTCTATAAATTAGATTCTTGACATGATGCAAAGGAGACAGAAAACAATGCCAAGACATGGAACAAAATACATAAAACTACACAAGGAAATAGGGATTAAATGCAGTCAGGCTAAAAAAAATGTGCAGAAGTAGAAAGAATATCACAGATAAAGGAGATGTGTATAAAAAAATAAGAGAACCAACAGGACAAAAGTTGTACTAAAGATGCATAAAATCCAAGAAAGGAATGGTCATATTTGAGAAAGAATAAATATTTCAGCCATGCAACAAATATATCAGAGATCTCTTCCATGATGAAAGAGAACAACGGAAATACTGATGGGCTGAAAATATTAAAAACCCAAGTGGAAGCTGCAATGGCCAAATTGAAAAGAAACAAAGCAGCAGACGAAATTGAAAGAAAGATGATGACAGACTTAGATGCTTTTGGCATAGACAAGATTTCAGAAATGATAAATTTACAACAGTGGTAATATATTGAAAGGCCTAAGCAGATCTAACTTCATAGCACTGCCTAAGAAACCAGGTGCAAATGAAAGTGAGTTTCATCGAAATATCATACTAATGAGCCATATAAGAAAACTCATCATCCAAATTCTGATAAATAGACTGCCCAGTAAAATTAGGCCAGAGATAAGACAAGAACCATGTAAGTTTGTCAAACACACTGGAACAAGGAACATGATATTTATGCTCAGAATGATATCACAAAGAGTAATACAAAAGCAGAAAGATGTATATCTGTTTTTAGAGACAATGCAAAAGCATTTGACAAAGTATACTATAAAGATTTGTTAGTGCTGCTCAACAACCTTAACATATTCAGAAAATACATTAGGATAATAAAGAATCTATACTGCCAGCAAACCATTTGCATACAGACAGGAAATGAATTCAGCAGATATACAAAAAAAAAGTGGAATGAAAGGACTGCAAATAAACTACAAAAAAAAATGAATGTATGGTCATCAATAAAATACTAACTACAGTAGGGGGATACTGAAATCCAAAATGCCAGCTACAGGTAGGGAATACTGAAATCAAGCAGGTACAGAAATTGAAATACCTAGGAAGTATTCTAACAGAAGACAGAAAGTGTGATACTGAAATCTGAAGGCGAATTGGTATGGCGAAGGATGCATTCCAGAAGCCAAGTAGAGTATTAAGAAACAGGAAAATTTTGCTAGAAACAAAGAAGAGATTGCTATGTGATGTCAGTTCTTTAATATGGCAGTGAATGCTGGACAATATCATCAAAGATGAGGGAAAAACTTGAAGCAAGTGAAATGTGGTTCTACAGAAGGATGCTGCGAATATCATGGATTGAGTATGTGAGCAATGATGATGTTTTGGAAAAGCATCAGGAAAAGATAGCTGAAGCTCTTGAGACATGTAATGAGGAAGGAGGGATTGGAGAATCTGATACTCACAGGCCAGATAAAGGGAAATCAGCAGGTAACATACTTGATAGGCCTGAGCAAGTGGATGACAGAGTGGGTTTTGTGTGATAACAGGAGAAAGCATGTTAAAAGCCACCAAGGATAGGAAGATATGAAAAGCCATGATCACCTACGTCCTGAAAGGACATGGCACATACAAGAAGATATAAAAATAAAAAGGGGTGTTACACAAGGATGTGTTTCCTCACTGGATTTATTCAGCCTATATAGCAAGAGAATTCTGAGAGAACAAAAATCCTGCCAGGATTCATCATTGGTGGCCACAATCTTAACAGTATAAGATATGCAGGTTGTACAGTTTCTGATAGTGAATACAAAAGGGGAACTACCGAACATTCTATGGAATTATGCAATGTCAGACCTGGTCATTACCTAGTGAGGTGGCCACTTGGGTATACCTGGTGCTGTTGGTTTGGATATGAAGAATGGTTTGGAATTGTTTTATTGGTGAATAGAGTTCCCATTGCCATTTGGTTTGTTATATTCACTGAAGCTCAAACATCTAGCTATGGGTTAATTAGTGAGACATATCTCTAAACTAGTATTATCTTCAAATATTTGTAGAAAAGAAAGAGGGAAACCATGTCACATTGGTGAGAAAGTGACTGAAGTTAAGATGCCAAGTCAGGATCAGTTATATTGCAGATCCTTCTTTAGATTTTGTTGAAAACTTTGACAGTAGGAACACCTGACCAGATATGACAACTGTATTCAATGTATGGATGAACGGTAGATTTATAAATGTTCACAACTGATTCTGACAAGAAAACTTTTATAGCCTAAAACAGTAACCCAACCTACCTAGGTGAATTTCCATGGGTAACTTATAATCATTGAACTTGCAAGGAGCTTATTTAATCATTAACTTAAGAATTAGCATTCTTCAGGAAATTCAAATAGAAATGAAATTTTCACTTGTATTTCTAGTAATTGTTATGTTGTGATGTTCTTGCTGAAGAGCGCTCAAGGGGCTTAACTGGTGAGTTAATGGCCCATTCATCGACATGCACATGGAAGATGACTTTAGATGAAATTAGAAACACAATGTCTACAATTTTATGTTGGTATATTTTGGGATTATTTATACAAAATAGGAAAAAATTATCTGGTGTACACATTGAGATATGAACAAAAATATAAGCTTCCTCTTTTGTGCATTACAAATTAATGAATACTAATTTGGGTATATACACTATCCATCCAGCTGTCTTGAATCCAATGACTGTTAGTGTCAATGACATTCTAGATAATCCTTTTTCCATAGAATTATCCATAGTTGTTGAAATCTATCATGTTTTTGTTTATAGCATTAGCACCCCAATCTAGTAGCAGGTTTAAATTCATGTGGTTGTATATATATATATATATATATATATATAAAAGACAGCAGGAAGCCAAGTTATGTTGGTGAGAAAGTAGCTGAAGTCAAGATGCAGATGCCAAGTCAGGATCAATTTTGAACTTGCACATTCACCTAAAACATATGTACAAAACCCACAACCATGTTAACATTTGCAGTTTTACATTCATTGTTAAAAATTGAGAAATCAGCCTTGGAGCAAACATGTTAAGTTTTGGAGAGGATGGAAGCAAAAAGGAAACTTGTATTTAACATTAGAAAGAGACAGCTGAAGTTTCTGAGACATGTAATGAGGAAAGAGGACTCGGAGAATCTGTTACTCACAAGACGGATAGTGGGGAAGAGAGTAAAGCAACACATGACATACTTGATGGGCTTAAGCAAGTGGATGGCGGAGCAGGGTTTGGAAGAAATACCAAGAGAAAGGGTGTTAACAGCTACAAGGGACAGGAAGATGTGGATGGCCTTGATTGCCTACATCTTGAAGGGACATGGCACACAGAAGAAGATCAACTTTTCAGTTATTTCCCATTGCGATGTTCATGGAAATTTGCTTTGTTTCATCTCTTCAGCCGATGTTTTTAAAATTCTGCATCTTTTCTACTTGTTTACATTCATAATATTTCAAATTTCCTTGCTGATAAATTCCCTTTTCTTGAAATGTTCTTTTTCTTCTTTTATGTGACATGTCCTTTTAGGATGTGGATGATCATGGCTCTCCACATCTCCCTATCCCTGGTGGCTCTTAGCACGCTTTCTCCTTTTGCACCATGCAACACTCGTTCTGTCATCCACCTGATCATGTCCTTCAAATATGTTATCCACTGCTTTCTCCTGTTTCTTTTTCCCTCTATCTGGCCTGTTAGTATCAGGTTCTACAAGCCTACCTACCTCATTGTATGTCCCACGAATTTCAGTTATCTCTTCCTGATGCTCAGTATTAATTTCCTTTTCGTTTCCATCCTTTCCAAAGCCTCGTCATTACTCTCAAGCTCGGTCCACGATATCCGCAGCATCCTTCTGTAGAACCACATTTCAGCTGCTTCAAGTTTTTCCTTCATCTTCAAAGATGTTGTCCAACATTCACTGCCATATTGAAGAACCGACATCACATAGCAATCCAGTACTCTCCTCTTTGTTTCTAGCAAAACTGTCCTGCTTCTTAATATTTTACTCAATTTCTCGAATGCTTCCTTTGCCATGCCAATTTGCCTTCGGATCTCAGTGTCGCACTTTTGTTACCCTTTTAATTATTCTCAAATCTTTAATAATAAAGATGTTTGTATGAAAGAATTATTGACTCATAGTTGTTAATAATAATAATAATAATGATTGTTTTATTTTGTATACACAGACATATTTTGCTTGACTCTCAACAATACAGGCTTCTAAATTTTCTTTTTGTGCTTCACAAAGAAAAGAATGCTCTCTTACTTGTATTTATTTCACTTACAAATATAGCAGTATGACTTTTCAGAGATTCCAGCCTTGGCAATGTTAAGGGTAGATAAAGAATATACAGACATAAAAGTGCAACTGTTGCAGAAATGAATCTTTTGAAATACATTCAGATTAAAAATCATTCATTTTGACATATCAACAATTTTGTTCATATTGGCTTCCAGGCACACTAGATTTTAAATATAAGATTTAAAAGAAAAATAGAAGAGAATTTAGAAAAAAGCAAGCAAGATTAATGAAAATAAATCCCAAAATAATAAAAATCCTGTCAATCATAATAATAATAATAAAAAGACAAATTTGAACCAAAACTGTTTGACTGTTCTTTCTGTAAATTATCATATTCAGCTTGTTTGAAAGTTTGAATATGCAATGAAGAAGGAAGAAACTTTAAAAAAAAATACTTGTCATTTAAACAGAAAATGTTAGATTTCTTATTCTTAGTTTTTTTTTTTTTATGGATTGAAAATGAAAATTAATTATTATTGTTTTTAATCTCTTTTTCTGTCTTCTTTTTTTTTTTTTGTTGTTGTTATTTTAAAATTATGCCAAATTTGAATAGAAAACAGCATTTTGAAAAATAATCATATTTTTTAAAATGCTGTTTTCTATTCAAAGGATTTTTATTATCAGTTTATTTGTATTTTTCTTAAAATTTAAAAACAAACCAAAAACTATCTCTTTTTAGTTGATGATTTCTTTTCTCTTTTTTTTTTTTTTTTTAAAGGGGTGCGGGGATTTCAAAATTTTTTAATTTTATTTCTTTTCACATGTCCATCTCTCTGGTTAATAATTCTGCAAGATATGTTTCACACTCTCTCTACATCTGTATTGTTATCTCTCCATCTCTCTCTTTTTCTCTTCTGTATTTTTATCCACTTCTCTATCTCTTCAGTGTATTTTATGCATCTTTCTCGCTTAGCTTTATATTTTCATCTGTCTGTCTGTCTCTCTCTCTACCTCAGAATTTTTATTCATCTCTCTTTTCCTCTGAATTTTTAACCAACTCTATCATTACCTCTGTACTTTTATCCATCCCTCTCTCTCTCTCTCTCTCCAACCTTCACAGTTACCCTCTATTTTGTTTTTGCTTGTACTTGTCTGTCTGTCTCTCTCTCTCTCTCTACCTCAGAATTTTTATTCATCTCTCTTTTCCTCTGTATTTTTAACAAACTCTATCATTACCTCTGTACTTTTATCCACCCTCCCTCTCTCTCTCTCTCTAACCTTCACAGTTACCCTCTATTTTGTTTTTGCTTGTACTTGTCTGTCTGTCTGTCTGTCTCTCTCTCTCTCTCAACATTTCTCTGTGATTAATGGAAAAGTTAATTCCATTGGCAAGGAAGGAATTTATGTTGAAAAATAAATATTTAGTTCTTAAAATGAATGTTTTTTTCCATCCTTACACAACAGACTTCTTGGCATATCTCTCTTCTTGTTATTTAACGCATTATGTTCAGAGGAAAATATTTTCATACTTATTTCAAGGGCATTAGTGCAAAGTAAATCAAACAGAATCAACCAAAATTTATTTGACCATGGCTTGTCAATTTCACATTCTACACTGATAGTCATTATGTTAATTAAACATCTGCTATATAAAATGTATAGGAGTGTGAATATGTATGTATATACCTACACACGTGTATGCCAATATAATAATAACCAGCTACTTATTTTCAGGCACACATGTCCACTAGGGTAGCTAGCCAATCATGCACTTCTAAAAGAAGCCTTCTTGGTTTCTAAATGAGTTGGCCGATGTTATAAATTTTTTTATTCTTTAATATTTTGGAGTTTTCCATGTCGACAGTATAATCTAAGATATACTTTTATATACAACTTGAAAGAGAAATTTGCTTAATTAACTGCAAGGATTGCCAGAAACAATGAATTGGAGAAACACAAAAAAAGTTAAACCCAAAACTATATGAATACAAAAAAGACATTTAAAAAAATAACACACAAAATACATTGGTTATTCACTGTAATGGAACTGACCACAATTTTTACATAAAAATTGCTACTCTGACTAAAAAGAAAATAATTAAAAACATAAGAAAAAAATGTCAAGAAAGTGCTTTAATTACTAGTGCAGCCACAGTAAATTTGTATTTGGATTCTTACGTTTCAACATTGTTGGCAAATTACAATGTGGGATATTAAAAACAAAGAATGAAAAAGAATATAAATGATTTGGTTAGATTGCAAAAAAAATAATTTTTTTTATAAATTTTGAAGTTGCCAGTGTTGCTTGTTGCTGTTTATGTGTAGCCATAACAATGTCAACGAACCTAGTCCAATGAAGTCCTAATAGATGAAACATGTCACAAGTAAACTTTTTCCATTTTGTCTAACAATTTCCCCAATATTATCTCGTGTGTGTGTGTGTGTGTGTGTGTGTGTATATATATATATATATATATATGTTTTGAATATGTCCAGCGTCTGTAATATATAAAATTTTTTTCTTTCTTTTCTTTTTTCCCCTCCCTTCTTTTATCTCTCTTACCTCCCACCTTTTTTCTGTTTTGCTTAACCTAATATCAATTCAACATGGCGTCTGTTCCTTTTACGTTACAATTCTCTTTCCTTTTTTGCGAACCCAGACGATGCCAATTTTTCTTTTCTTGTTTATTTTATTTTATTTTATTTTATCTTTTTCTTTAATTTCTTTGCAAATCTATTTAAAAAGAAAAGATAGACTGATTTTTTTCTCCAGTTTCAAAAAGGATTTTTTTGTTGCTGAGGTGATGTGTTATCCCCTGTGGGGATTTCATATCGAAATGGTCATTCAACATCCTTGAATTAATCCTAGTTAATTTATATATATATATATATATATATATATATATATATATATATATATTTTCCTATGCTGATGGCACGACTGAGAGTCTGTAATATGTACCTGATGATTCCATAATGCATGAAACCCTGAGTCGTGCCATCGACATAGGACAATGTATATATATATATATATATATTTATTAATATATACAAATAGTTTTGTTTATTACATTGAGCACTGTGTGTTGTGCCGCAGTGGATATCAGCTTGGAATGAGAAATCAGGGAACCGAGTTCGAATTCCAGCTGAATTCTTTGCATTCACTTACGCACAAATACCCTTGGGAAAGATATTAATCCATATCTTCCTTCCAGTTATGGGTTAAATAATAGGACAGATTGGGTTCTATAGCCTTGGTCGGCAACCAATCTACCGCAGAAAGCAATGGCAACCTACTGTGGGATAATCTTCTGCCCAGTCAGTCATGTCTCAAAAGACACATGATCGCCCAAGCGTGTATCACATATGGCACTTAACTGACTGTCTTATTAAACCTGAATAATAATATCATACATATGTGTATCTTCAAATGCATATTTATTAATTCACATAACTATATATATAGGCCCCTCCTATTGTTTATCATTGTATAAGCGTCCAACAACTCAGTTCTTAGAACTGAACAGCCAGGCTCTCCACACATGATTTGGCAACAGTGGTGAATGCTTGTGCAGAACTAACCCCACTTTTTTGAAGAGCCAGTTATAGAGAACTGGTGCACAGCTTGCAACAAGGTTCCCAAATGACCTTCCCCTGGTTTAGAATTCAAAGTTGTCCTTCTCCTAGACTGGTTAGCATCCAAGGTGATAAAACCCAGTCTGTTCTGTTATTTACCCATAGCTGGAGGGGAGAAGAAATTGATTCATAACTTTTCCAAGGTTATAAGTAAATGTAAATGTAATTCGAGGAGAATTCGAACATGGCTTTCTGATTTCTCAAACCAAGCCACCATCCATTACCCCATAATATATATATATATATATATGTGTGTGTGTGTGTATATATGTAAGTATATGCTAAGTGAAATAGACTTATTCACATGAAAATCTTTATGTACTGATATCTGACAATCTTACCATTGTTTTCTAAAGATGAAAAATCGCAAGTGCTTTTGAAAGGGAAGCTTTTCATTATTTTTACCTGGCAGATTTTCTCCCTCCCAAATGAAGTATTACAAACACTTTTCCCTCCATTTTAAACTTATACATCCCTATTTTATGAATAATCAGTTGATGGCACTCTGCTGTCAATTCCCTGTAAAAAGCGTACCTCACTAGACAAGTGGTTGAGCGAGTGAGCATATAAGTGGTTTGTTGCCGTCCAGTTGGACTTAAAAACACTTTCACGAAAATGTTTTAAATCTTTCGTAATCTGCTGTTGAACAAAGTTTGTAAATAACTTGCCCACTTTTTCTCACCCTAAAAATACTCGAGTGCACAATGCGAATGCCATCTGCATTCAGTGTAATTTTCTTCATTCTTCATATTTAGTCTTTTCTTTCTTATTTTTCTGCACTTATGTCTTTTAATCTTTTTATTACTTTTTCATTGTTCTTTTTGTTCCTCTTTTTCACTCTATCATTTTCTTTCTTGTTCCCCCTTTTAATTTTTTATTTCCTTCTTATTTTTATTTTAGTTCTCATTTTTCTTTCTTTCCATTTCTTTTTTATTCTTCTCATTTTCTTTTTCTTTTTCAGTTAATTCATTTGCTTTTTCTCTTTTCATTTTTTTCTTTGTTTTTTTTTTTCTACCTCTCATTATATTTTTATTCTACTTATTTATGCTACATTTTTTTAAAAATATATTTTTTTACTTTTCTTTATCTTTTCTTTCTTTTTACATTTTATTATATTCTCTCTTTCTATATTCTCTTTTCTTTCACTCTTCTAAACATCAGTTTTCTTCATAATTACAGTATAGATAATCATGAATCTTAACAGATTCCTTTTATTTATCTTTTTTTCTCCACTTTTCTTCTTCAGTCTATTTATTTTTCATTCTTATCAAGTCGGATCAGACCAACAGCGGTGTATTGCTGCCATATCTCAGATAGTGTTTTCCAATACTCCCTGTCCAGCTTTGAAAGAGTTCAAAAGTACTTATCCAGCCTTGTGGGTGATGAATTATTCTCCAACCTTTTCACATGGACAAAATGTTGCCAGCCTTTTCCTATTATATCATTATCACTACAGCAGATGTTAAAACAAATTTCATCACTGTGCAACCAGCTTGGAGCCACCATGCCATGTTCCTGGTGGTAAACCATCCTCATTTGTGTTCCTTTAATAAAAAGCAAATTCCACTCTGATAGCTTTTCCAAAAAGAATATTAGGGAACAAACTCCTGAGAGAATGCTTCCCTGGTGTAACTTTTCCAGCATTTTTTTTATTTGTATTCCTTTCCTGTTTTTCTTCACTTGTTGTTCATTCTTATTCTTTTTCTTGTCCACTTTTCTTATTTGATCCCATTTTTTTATTTTCCATTCTTATCAACTCAGTTAAATCAAGAATATTGCTGCCATATCTGCCATATATAAGTCTAACGTTAAGCAACATCTATTCTACTTGTCCTTATAATACTATCTTACTTTCTAAATCCTTATAATCTCACTCAATAACTCCCTACCTTGAGTGACTCTTGGGCATTGTATTGAGTGAATTATTAGTAAAAACACACAAAAATACTCATTTACCTTACTCTTCATTTTCTCTTTTTTATTCTCAGATATTTCATCCTTTTTTTTTAGGTTTCTTATTTTTTCCCACTTCCCCACTTCCAATTTCCTTTTTTTTACTTTTGTTTTTTTTTCTTTCATCCTTCTTATTTTTCAGTGTTCATTTTTGTTCTTTGTCATTGATATAATTTCATCAAAGATTTTCAATTTTGCTAGGGATTATCACCATCTTATAGATTACATCTTTATTTTTTTTCTATTATCCGTTACTGATTTTGGACTCAAACAAAAACTCTTTTTATGTTGTTTATTATCTTTTTTCCGTTCTCATTAATTACTCTTCTTTTTTTTTCTATTTATCTCATTGTTCTCTTTTATTATTATTCAATTTTTTTTTTTTACTTTCTCTTTTTAAAATTATCTATTACTTTCTTTTTTGCTTTGTCTCTATCTCCTATTTTTCATTCTTTTGCTTTTTTCCTTTTATTGTTTTCATCTTTCCTTCACTTCTTTCGTGTTCCTCTCCTTGATTTTATCATGCAGTCTATTTTGAATCATGCCCCTTTCTTCTCTTTCAAAAATTATCTTTTTTCATTAAGTTTTTTGTTTGTAATTCTACTCCACTTTTTCAGCTCTCTTATTTGTTTTCTTTCTTTTGCTTCTGCAATCATTTTTCGTTCAGTTTTTGCCAGTTTTATTTCCTTTTTTTTTTTTACTTTTGTTTTTTTTTTCCTCCTTCTTATTTTTCAGTGTTCATTTTACTCTTCTTTTTTTTTCTATTTATCTCATTGTTCTCTTTTATTATTATTCAATTTTTTTTTTTTACTTTCTCTTTTTAAAATTATCTATTACTTTCTTTTTTGCTTTGTCTCTATCTCCTATTTTTCATTCTTTTGCTTTTTTCCTTTTATTGTTTTCATCTTTCCTTCACTTCTTTCGTGTTCCTCTCCTTGATTTTATCATGCAGTCTATTTTGAATCATGCCCCTTTCTTCTCTTTCAAAAATTATCTTTTTTCATTAAGTTTTTTGTTTGTAATTCTACTCCACTTTTTCAGCTCTCTTATTTGTTTTCTTTCTTTTGCTTCTGCAATCATTTTTCGTTCAGTTTTTGCCAGTTTTATTTCCTTTTTTTTTTTTATTTTCCTCATGGCATTTTTGTTTTATTTTCAACTTCTTTTATGAGTTACCTTCTATTTTTTCTGCGATTTCTTCCTGCATTCTTTTCTCTTTTTCGCTTATTCTTCTTCTTTTGGCATTGTTCATTTTCTTCTATTTTCTTCTTTTATTTTTCTTCTTTTAACCTAGTTCCCTTTCTTTAATTTTTATTTTGCTTTTTATTTTCTTCTTTTGACATTAATCAGTTACTTCTCTTCTTCTTTTGACCTTATTCTCTTTTCATTCCTTTGTTTTTTGGTTCATTTTTATTTCTTACTCTCTCTTTTTTTCTTTTTTATATTTTCCTTTCACTTTGTTTTCTATCCTTCATATTTTTTTCCCTTTTCTTTTTTCTCATCAAATTTTCCACTTCTTTTCACTTTTCCACAGTTTCTCATATTTTTATCTTTTTCACAGGGATATTGGGATGGCATTCGAGAGAAGATCCTTGCTGAACTGGATAAACCACGCAACTATGAACAGCATTTACGGTAAGACATAAACTATAGATAGGGTAAATCTTACTGATCTGTCTTTACAAACAATACCCTCTTACTGCCTCCACATGCATGTGAACAATAATTTCTGTAATTCAAAAGAAAGCACCATTCTTTTTTTTCTTTAATTCCAAATAGAATTTCAGTAATGGTTTGAAATTCTAATCGGTAGAATGACATTCTTATTCTGGAGAGGAAGTATAAATTCTTTGAAAGAGATATGTCTGAAACTTGCATATGCAATATGGCCATGATTCACAAAATTTTTAGGAGGAGAGAAGCTAAGAAATGAGTTTTTCGAAGCTTGAATTAAGAAACCTAGAGTGTTGGAGGGGTTTTGCATTCACAGAAATCTTTCCATATTTTCTTTCTTCCAACAGCATCAACAGCTTTAACTATTTTTTAATATTTTTGTATTTTGTTTTGAATTGTCTTTACATTTTTTTTTATCTAATTCTCATCTTTTTCTCAGTTAAAATATAATGTTACATTTCCTTGAAATCTATTCAAATTCCTTATTCCCAAGCCTGAAGAGAGATGGGCTCTGTCAGGCTGTTTTGCCTGAGATGTACTATGTCTACTGCAATACACGCGATACATGCGCTTTCCCATGAAATTAATGGATTACTGGGCTTATAGTGGTGGTATCTATAGTTTTCCCATTTGTAGTGGGGAGTTCATTCTAGTGAAGGGTAGTTGTATACTGTTGCAGATTAACAGAATTTGGCCTTGTTGTAGATAGCCCACTATAAGTCATAAAGAAAGGTTATAAACCACGAAAAGCAAATTGAGTTGAAAGATAACATTTTATATATAACACATATCAATTAATGTTTTTACAATTGAAGTAATACATGAAATATAGGTCCAACGAAGTTTAAAATGTTCATAGCAATAAAATGCTGAAAGAGAATTAATACTTAGGAATTTGGGAGCGTGTAAGTAAGGAATGTCTTTGATGTATTTGCCCCTTAGGTCAGTAAGTAGTTTTTGAGGCAGGGAAGAAGGTGAAGGGAGGTGAACATAGCAGCCGCTTGACTTAGGTCAAGGGGATATTGATTATCCCACCTCTCTCTCTTGAGTGAGTCCATGTGTGTGTCAGCCTGCGTTGGTCTGTTTGGCAATGCTTTCTGTATCCACTTTTTATATCTTCGTTTTGGATCACAGCAGCTCATTTGGGATTTCACACTGGTATTTGGTTCTGGGCTTCCCATTGGCTGATAAATAAAATTTGTATAGGCTCGTGAACTGGAAATTTAATATTGAATTAATTTTTATTTTTCAACCAGGACATCTGTGTGAACCTGAATGCGCAATGACGACTTTTGGTTATTTGCTTTTTGGTCGTGAGAGCGCAAACATCCGGTCCATCGCTTTTGCTCGGTAACACCACAGGCTCTATCAGGCTATTTTTCCTTAGACACACTGTTGCAACAGCTGCAATACATGTTGTGCCCCTGTAGCCCTAATGGATTACTGGTCTATCAGGATATTTTTCCCTAAACACACTAACTGCCGTAACAGCTGCAATGCATGTAGTGCCTCTGGGTTACCAAGCTCTATCAGGCTATTTTGTTCTAAACAAACCCACTGCTATTGCATCTGCAGTGCATGCATTGCTACTGTGACCCAATTAGGCTACTTGGTTCCATCAGGCTGTTTTTTTGTAGATATACCCACTGCTGCTATAACTGCTGTGCATGTGGTACTCCTGTGACCATATTAAGTAATATGTTATTTTTCCCAAGATACACCTACTGCTACGTTGCATGTGGTGTCCCTGTGATCATAATAGGTTACTGAGTTCTATCATGTTATTTTGCCCTAGAAACACATACTGTTCCAGTGCATGTGGTCCCCATGTCACCCTAATGCATTACTTGATACTATCAGTCTATTTTCTTTAGACACACTCACTGCTGCAACAGATGTAGTATATATTGTGCCTTGATAGTCTTAACAGATTACAGGACTTGTGAACGTGATCAACTTACTACAGAGCATCTGCCTGTTATTTCCTAAACAGTCATTATTTATCTATTATTCCCAAAAAACTTTTTTTGTTTTTTCAAAGACTTTTCAGCAGCAGACAATAGGTAATGCTTTGATTCTCCCACCCCTTATGTATATTTGCTATACTGGAAAAGATTGCAGTTCTCTCCAAAGAGTGATAGTAAATGTCTATTTTGATTGGTATTGGCTAGAAAAAAAATTCTCATGAAAGAAACAATTAATTCAATATAACAATTTATTCTCTAGTTATTTCAAGTTAATTTCTAAAGTGCAAACCCTGAATGTCTGTGGCGCAGTTTATGATTTGTTTTCTTCATGTACATCCAAAGCTGCTAATAGGTTTGATGTTGAAAGTGATGTTCTTTGTGCCAGTCACTAAATTATGATTGACTTATATTCTTTCCACATTTATTTTTCTAAACAAATTAAAAAAAAAAGGTTACATCCATTTATTTCTTCCTCTTATATTTTTTCCATCCTTTTGATATATGCTTACCCACTTCTTTCAAATTCTGCATCAGAAAAACTGTATCCATTGTTAATAATAAAAAGAGCAAAAAATTCATTTGAAAAATTTCTTTCAGACTGAGAGAGGAATAGAGAAAAAACATTTTTTTTTCCATCATTTTTATTGTTGATTCTTTGTTAATTTTATGAGTCAGATTTTATATTTCTAATGCGTTCCTCTTCTTTTTGAGGTTGCCAATGCAAATGGCATTTCTTTGAATATTTTCATTGTTTCTGGTCTTTGGCCATTTCATTTGTTTTTTGCTTTGGGTGGAGAATTTTTCTCTTTCTTTTCACATGTCAAACAAACATCTTCATTTAATAGCTGTTTGTCCCCACCACCCCAACCTGAAAAAAAATCAAATATCTCCAAGAGTTTCATTAATTTTAGAAAGAAAAGTCCATTTTTAAGATTAGGAGAAATTGAATTTTCACAATGAAAATTGATACTCCTGCTCGTTCTTTAAATTCTGTGATGAGGTATTTTCATCATTTCACACAATTTTTTATTAGTTTCTTTGTATTTATTTTAGCTGCTGAATTGAATTTCAAGAATTTGAAATAGAAAAATAAAACATAAAATTACAAATGCAATATGAGGAACTTGATATGTCATGCAGCAATGCACAGCCATTTAGGCTACGAATGTTTCTTATGATAAATCATGGATAAAAAGACCTATTAAAAGTAAATGATGAAACCAATCATAAATAAATTATTCTGATTGTATGTATGATGGTTAGACTTTCTTACCAAAGATCAGTTTTCATTTTCTCAGCTGGAATCAGTTACACCTTTTTAAATGAGAAACATATATATATTGATTGTTTAATACTTAATTTTTGGTCCTAATAGGGTTAGACCAGTACACATTTGTATTAAAAAGTGTTCTATACAATTATATTGTAGAACTTTTGAATATTTTTCATTTTTAAATGAGTTATTTCGCTACCTTGGTTTCCACCATGAGTGGTTTCTTCAGGCAATTTTTAATAACACTTATTAAAAATTAATTAACGTTATTAAAAATCGCCTATAGAAACCACTCATGGTGGAAACCAAGGTAGCAAAATAACTTGTTTAAAAATGAAATATAAGTTGGAAGGAATTGGGAACAGTGAGGGAGAGGAGGAAAAAACGGGTAGGTAATGAAAAGGAAATACAAATGAAGAAGGACTTATACCTGTGCTTTATTGATCATGCGAAAGCATTCAACAAAATAGATCACAAAAAATTGATTGAGATGCTCGGCAGCCTCAACATATTTAGGAAAGACATTAGGGTAATTAGGAATCTCTACTAGCAGAAAACTACCTGCATATGGACAGGTAATAAATTCAGCAATTATACAAAGATAGAAAGGGGTGTAATACACGGATGCGTATTTTCACCGGATCTATTTAACTTGTACAGTGAGAATATTTTGAGGACCCGAGATGTTATGCCAAGATTTGTCATCGGAGGTGACAATCTGAACATAAGATATGCAGACGACACAGTGTTGATTGCAGACACGGAAAAAAAACTGCAGAGTCTCCTGCAGAGGATAGCTGAAGAGAGTGACAAGAAGGGACTACAAATAAACTGCAACAAAACCGAATGCATGGTCATCAGCAAAAAAAGCAGCCCAAAGTGCCAAACAGGTGGGAGATGTTAAAATCAAGCAGGTACAAAAATTTAAATATCTAGGAAGTGTTTTAACTGAAGATGGAAAGTGCAACACAGAAATCCAAAGGCGAATTGGCATGACTAAGGATGCATTCCAGAAGCTGAGTAAAGTATTAAGACACAGGAAACTTTCACTAGAAACAAAGAAGAGAGTACTGGATTGCTACGTGATGTCAGTTCTTCAATATGGCAGTGAATGTTGGACAACATCAACAAAGATGAAGGGAAAACTTGAAGCATCTGAAATGTGGTTCTACAGAAGGATGCTGCGGATATTGTGGACCAAGCATGTGAGCAATGACAAGGTGTTGGAAAGAATGGAAACGGGAAAAAAAAATTTAGCATCAGCAAGAGACAACTGAGGTTTCTGGGACATGTAATGAGGAAGGAGGGCTTGGAGAACCTGATACTAACAGGCTAGATAGAGGGGAAAAAGAGACAGAGGAAAGCAGCGGATAACATATTTGAAAGGTCTGAGCAGGTGGATGACAGAACAGGGGCTGCAAGACGTTACAGGGGAAAGCATGCTAAGAGCCACCAGGGGTAGGGAGACATAGAAGGCCATGAGTGCCTACGTCCTGAAAGGACAAGGCACATAGAAAAAGAAGAAATAAGAGAATCTAGAGAAAAAGAAAACTAGGTGAAAGGTAAAAATATTCATAGAGATAAATAAGTAGAAAGCATGGGGACAAATGAAAGGCATAGAGAGATAAGCCTGTTAGATTGAAAAGAAAGCATAAAATTATGAAGTTTAAATCTTTCATGGTGAATTAAAGCAAAGCGGATATGAAAGAGCGGGTACAATCATTTGTTCATTTTGTATTCGTTTTTCAAATAACTGTTTTGTATTGTTATAACATAGAGGGAAAAACATGGACAGAGAAGAGAATAAGAAGATACAGGCAAAGTGAGAGAAGAACAAAAGACTGTGATAATGGATAATTTTAGTTGACAACACTTTGATTTTAATCATTTCACCCCAGGCAAGGCACTAATGCCATTAGGATGCAGGTGGTTAGATGGAGGAAAAAAGTAACCGAGTTCAAAAGGACATAAGATTTAAATTTTTGAACATTGTAGTTGTCAGGGAAGAAAGAAACAGAAGAGGAGTTTCACAGGTGGGAAGTGCGAGAAAAGAAACTGACTGAGTAGAAGTTGCATCA
Organism: Ascarosepion bandense; assembly: GCA_037127315.1. Lineage (NCBI taxonomy): Eukaryota > Metazoa > Mollusca > Cephalopoda > Sepiida > Sepiidae > Ascarosepion > Ascarosepion bandense. Next base: position 1,447,729 of record JBBBDQ010000216.1, read on the forward strand.
ACATTAAAATGATGAAACCTAGTTGCTTAAATTCATATAGTTAGGGCACCAGGGGAAAAAGGCTCATCCAAGTAGTTGCCATGAAAATATTTGTAGAAAAGGAGAGAGAAGCCACGTCATATTGGTGAAACTTTGTGTTATTATCATAAGCCTTGTTAGTTGATATTACCTTAATATCTACTGGAATTATTTGAGATGAAAAATTTTTAATTTTTTTTTCAATATTTCTTATGTCAAAAAATAATTTATACAACAGTTTATGATTTATAACCTTACAAATAATCAACAACAAACATTTATGGGAAATATTCAATCAAAAGCTGCCAGTGGCACTCATTAATCCATTAATGCCCATCTTAAAATCTGGTATTAATTATAAAAATCAAAATCAAATATCAACTATGGAAATTAAAATTAAAATTTGGTAGTAATTATAAAAAAATAAAAATCTGGTATTATGGAAATTAAAATAAAGATCTGGCAGTAATTCTAAAAATCAAAATGTAAATCCATTATTAATTTTGAAAATAAAAATAAAAATCTGGTACTAATTTGGAAAATAAAAATAAAAATCTGGTACTAATTATGACAATGAAAATCTGGTTTTAATTATAAAAATAAAAAAAATCCTGTTATTAATTATTGGTATAGAAAATTCTGGTATTATAGTGTTCTAATTACAGGTTTCTACCTTCATCCCATTAATTTCCGTGTCACATATTTGGGATGATAAGCATTAATGGGTTAAGATAAATACCAAATCATTTACTATTTATAGAATTCTTATTATAATTACTTAATTACCAATAAATAATAAATAAGGGAGACTACTCCGTAATTAGCCAAACTCCAACTACGTCCTATTATTATTCATCTGAACCCTACCTCAGTTAGTTTGCATGATCATTATGCCCTGACAATTCCTCATAAATAATATACTATTCCATTTTGACCATGTGAAAAATATGGAAATGTTATATCAGAGACACTAATTAATTACAGTGAGAAAATGAATGAATGAAGTGAAGATAGAATGTTTAACATCTGTTTCAGTGAAATAGAAAAGTTGTCGATGTCAATTTTTTTTCATTATTTCTTAATTCTTAAAATAATCACTATCATTAATATTTATGATTGTTATTCCAGTATTTTGTTAATGTTTCCAAGCTCAAATATTTAACAATGCAATAGGGGAATTTCTACAGATATTTTATTATCATAGAATTCACCATTAGCTTATTCAATTGTTAAATTAAAAATTAAGATTCATCAGAATATTAAAATAGGAAAACCATGAAATTCTCATGGGTTTTTCTAATTTATAATAACTCCTAGGTACACTCTCATAAATAATGGATTATTCCATTATATTCTCAGTGTAGAAAGGTTGGAACAGTTTGATTACAGAAACCTTAGCTCATATTTAATATGAACTAGATTTGTGTCTGGTATAGTTAAGCATGCGTGTTGCGGTGCAGTGAATATCAACTTGGAAGAAGAAATCAGAGAGCTGGGTTCAAATTCCAGTTGATATTCATTGCATTCACTTACACGCAAATACCCTTTTGGCAAAGGTATTAATCCATCTCTTTCCTCCAGCTATGGATTAAATAGCAAGACAGATTGGGTTTTAAAGCCTTGGTTGGCAACCAGCCTACTGAATAAAGGAAAGGCAACCTACTGCATGATAATCTTCTTCCCAGTCAGTCATATCTCTTTCAAAATATTGTGTATTATCAAGTATCAAGTGTATATCTCGTATGGCACTTAACTTACTGTTTTCATGTTGAAATAGTTTGATGTTGCCATAAAGTTTTATTTTAATAGTTTCTAATTTCATATTTTCTACCTGTAGAATTTCCTTATGATTTCCTGTCAATTATGTCTTTTAAAAATTTAAATGCAACATCAATCACCATTTTCTGTCTTCCTGAAACCTGTTGTATTACTGACCTTTCGCGTAAGTACCAATGTTTCATTTTATTTCACTCTCAATAACCATTTGTGTCTTAGTGGCTCATAGTTAAGCAATATTTAAATTTTTTTTCTATCATTGCCCACTGATATCTAGCTGCTCTAATTTTTTTCTTTTCTATCATCTGAAAACATTGATAACTAACCACAGAATTTTATAGTTTGATATTTTTTTTGTATTTTAGCAAGTTTCAGAACTGAGGTACATAGAAAATCAAAAAGAAATGGTATTGTCAGTGGTCAGGAATTAGTGTCAGTATTAATAACTGAGTAATGCTATTATGTATATTTCCAGTTATATTTACATGCAATCTTAGTTGTTGGTTTTTCCTCTGATGTGGTGCAAGAACAAATTCACAAGGTTTTGAATGCTGCCTTTGAACTCTTTAGTGTTTAAAAAAAAATCCTTACTTATTCTCAAAGCTGACTCTGAAGATGGCATGACTTCCAGGCAAATTGAAACAACAGTGCCAAACTTTTGACAGTTGCCTACAACCGACTTTTCCTTCTTTTTTTTTAAAAATCAAATTAAAAGGTTTGTAAATCAGGATAGATACACAACATACCCTGTTAATAATAGCAGTAAATAATAAGTTATTCATAATGCGTGTGTGTGTGTGTGCGAGAAATACATTAAAAGTCCAGGAAAAAGGATTATCAGGAATTAAGGTAAGTCATACTAAAAAAAATAAAACTGTTTATATGTAGTGTAAATTCATTGATACAAGTTTTACGACATAAATGCATTGAAAATCAAGAAGAGATTTTCAGTGGTCATGAATTAAATCATTTGTGATGAAATAGGGTATAAAACATGTATAAATCAGATAAAAATATATAACATACATTGATGTCCTCAAGGACATATAGCCCAATGGATGAAAGTGTTCTTTGAATATTGTGATTTTACACAAAGAGTTGTGAGTTCAACACCTTGCGACAGCAGTGGCATACTAAAAACTAAGAGAGCAGTTGGTAATATTAACTCTTAACATTTCTTCTTTCTCAGTGTCTATAATAAAAGAACTTATAAACTTTTGTTAAATTAAAAATTTTTTATTTGATATATTTAATGAGAGAATGGCCTTTGTTTTCAACTTGATTTTCAACATAACATATTCTCTAAAGATAAATTTGTCAAAAACTAAGTGCATATGCAGACTGTAGATTTTAACACTATATAGAAATATTGCTGACAAAAAATTATTTTAGAAATAGCAAAAAGTTAAATATCTAGGAAATGTTTTAACAAGGGACAGAATATATGACACCAAAATCCAAAGGTGCTTTGGAATAACTTGGAAGATTATTTACATTGTTCAGACGGTTGTCCTCATTTTTATTGTCATATTCACGATCTTTCAGCCATTGTACGCTCCAGCGTAGGATGTGCATTGTGGCGCAGTGGATATCGGCTCGGAACGAGAAATTGGTAGAGCCGAGTTCGAATTCCAGTTGAATTCCTTGCATTCACAAACACACAAATACCCTTGGGAAAGTTATTAATCCATCTATTCCTTCCAGTTATGGGTCAAATAACAGGACAGATTGGGTTCTATAGACTTGGTCGGCAACCAGTCTACCGCAGAAAGCAATGGCAATCTACTGCGTGCGGGATAATCTTCTGCCCAGTCAGTCATGTCTCTTTCGATTATCCCGCATGCAGTCTTTCGAGACATGATCGCCCAAGCGTGTATCACGTATGGCATTTAAAATTCCTAGTACCTGAAGAAGGCTGGAGTGTCACTCCAGCCTTCTTCAGGTACTAGGAATTTTGAACCAAACCCTTTATTTTGATCACTTGGGTATATCATTCTCATTCCATCTGTGATGCCACTTCCAGATATCATTTAGTTATCTCCCTTTACCTTCCTAAATTATTTGTTCACAACTCAAGTCACTGGAACTAACCAATGTTTGTATCCACTGGGCCATATGTCCTTGAGGACATCAGTGCATGAATTTTTTGAATGAGTTGTGAGTTCAATACCGCATTACATAAAGATGTGGACAACAGTCCAAACAATGTAAATAATACCTCAGAAGTATAGACAAATACAGCTTGGAAGATGCCTTCTACAAATTAAGCAAACTATTAAGAAATAGGAAAAATTTATTAAATCTCACCAGTCCAGACTTTCACAGCCAGGACCTACCATGCCACATAGACAGAGTTGGCACAACCTCATACTCTTCATATTGGTAAAGAATAAATTCCACTTAAACAGCTTATTCCCCAGAACTGTTGTAATGAGGAATGAATCCTTGATCATTATAATCTTAACCCATTCAAATCAAGGGTCAATCAATATCTATCCTACATATCTAGTTAACATGCAGTTCATATCCTACAAATCCTCATAATATACAATATATTGTTCTCTCCCTTGCTGCCCCGACATCATCTTCATTCATTAATCCTCTACACTGAGTGGCTCTTAGGCCTGTATTGGGTAAATATTAGGAAAAAATTTTCTAAGGAAACAAGAATAAATCTGTGGGCACAACAGCATTTTCACTGGACATAGTATTATAATAATGTCCCTGTGTCTCTTCTATAAATACTTTCATGGCTTCTGCTCCGATGAACTTCGATCACTGGTGCCCCCTAGGTACAAATTTGTACGAGATACTAGATTAGCAACTAGATCCCACCCTTTTACAGTGAAACCGATAAAATGTAACCGCAATTTCTACTCCAACAGTTTCTTTTCTCGCACTTCCTGACTGTGGAATTCCCTTCCACATGATTGCTTCCCCGACGGCTACAATCTCCAGGAGTTTAAATGTAAGGTCAATAGACACAAACTCGCATCCATTCTTTCAAACACTCTTCCCATCTACCCAACCCTCAGCCTCGGTATCCTTACCCATCTATCACTCTCCTTCTGACATTTCCTATATCTAACCACTCTTTCTCTTTACCTTCCCCTATGTAGCCCCATGCGCAATAGTGGCAGTGGAATGCCTTGCTTGGGGTGAAATGATTAAAAAAAAATAAATAAATAAAAATGTTGTTTAGTCAACAAAAACAACTCATCAGTATTGTCAATGATTAAAAGTGGCTTGAAACGAATAAATTCTATAAATCTTAAAATGGTCCTTCATCATAGCCTATAGACTGGTGTCATATAATCAAACAAAGTGCATTATTAAATAACAAAAACTACATGACTTGAACACTTCCAACTGTAGCAACAAAAAAAATGACTTGAACAAATAACTGAAAGAAAAAATAATGATGAACCTTATTAACTTTATGAAAACAACCAAAACGAACCTTCTTCAGTTGTAGAATTTCAAACTGAACCCTTTATTTCATTCACTGGAGCAGATTGTTCTAGTTCCATAAACCATGCCTCTTTATCAGTTATCTCCCTTTAACTCAACTCTTAAAGTTTTTTGTTCACCTCTCCAGGTATTGAACTCACAATTCTGAATCAAATTCCAGAATTCAACCAACACCTCTATCTACTGGGGCTCTCTTTATCTTTGTTTTTTGTTCACAATGTTTCGGTTGTGTATCTTTAGCCCTTTCTCAGCTGTTTCTTGTGTTCTAGAATACTAGTAAATCATACTTCAAGAACACTTTAAGGATTTGTTAATATTTTTGAACACAACAAACATCTGATGATGGCCAGAAGCAATGTAACTGAAATATTGTAAAAAGGTTTTTAAAAAAAAAAAGAAAGAGCAAAGCTGAGGAAATTAGTCCAAAGAAAATGACATATATTCTTTAAAACACATTAGCTAACAAAATTGAAACAAGTGCTAAACTTTACTGTGTTGTCATGGAAAATTGTTCATATAAAAAAAGATATTTTCCTCTGTTGATAAAGACAGTATCAGGTGATACACAGAAAGAAGCCTCATACAAACAAAACAGAAAAACAAGGTTTTATTTTCTAAAGGCAAAATGGGGGCTTCTGCTTCATCTGCAAACTTTTATAACCAAGTTAGCCAAACTGAGTGAAGAAGTTTTGAATTGATTGAAGCTAAACATAAAAAACACTTGACTTCACTTTGTAATTCAATCACTGATTAACAACATGAAACACAATACAGGGGGGCATCAGAAAGTTCACAGACTAGGTTCTCCTGACAGACTTTATAACTGATTCTTATCATGTGAAGGAGTTGATAGCTTACATTATGCAGAATTGGACAAACTTCAGCTATTTTGTCATACAGCACCCTTCAGGTGTATGCCAGTTAGATAAACTTCAGGAAATTTTGAATTGAACCCTTTATTTAATTTTTGGGGTAGGTGCTATCCATATCCAGGAATAGCTCATCATCAATGAATCACAAAAATAAATAAAGAACTTTTATTGGTCTTCAACCAAACCTACATAAATGAGAAAGTGGTACCCACAAAACATCTAATATATATATATAGGTAGAATATCGTTATTGAAAGATTTTTCATTGAATAATATCGACATATGTCTATTTTAATCAATTTCCTGATGTTAAGATGAAATTCATCAAGGAAGGCGATGTAGTTTTCTCCTACCCAATTTTTTTTTTCAATTTTCCTAGAGTATATCCAGGGGTGAATTGCAAAGGCAAACTTATTGTAACTGTCATAAAATCTGCATATCATTGCGATGGTGATTTTTAACTACCGCACAAACACACTGTTATAGTTATTTAAAAATTTTCAATAATTATTTTAAAATTTGAAAAATTTAAATTCAAAAATATATTTTCAAACTTAAAAAAATTATGATGCATTCTTTTATGAATTTTAACTTAAGATAGAAACAAATAAGAGAACTGAAAAGGATCATTACAAGAATAAACAGACATAATATGTCTATATTATTTCATGAAACATGTTAGAATATATATATATATATGTAAAAATTAAGACAGACACATTAGTCCATGGTTAAGTGGAAGTATGGACCTATTTCAGGCAAACCATTTTCAGCTTCCGCCTTTATTGTACAGAAGATTTTAAACGAATTCATGTAAAATCTTCTTTACAATAAAGACGGAAGCTGAAGATGGTTCACCTGAAATATGCCCATACTTTGACTTAACCATGGAGTAATGTGTCTTTCTTAATTTTTACATTTATTTGCTCTATATGTATTTATATACATATATATTTAGAGCTCTCCTAGAAAGTTAGCCTACTACTTTCTGTACAGGATACTCCTTTGGATTCTTCTATATCTACAGCGCATATATATATATATATATATATATATATATATATATATATATACACTCAACTCATATTTTTTAAGATGTATGAGGTTCCAGGAACTCAGTTCTAAGAATCGAATAGACAGACTACTCACATATATGATTTGATTACAATGGAGAAGTATTGTGCAAAACCGACCACATGTTTTGGAAAAGCTGAATGCAGAGAACTGGTACACAGTATGCTACAAAGTCCCTAAACAACACTCCTCAGACTTTTAATTCATAGTTGTCTTTCTCCTAGACCATTTACCACTAAAATCTATAGGATCCAGTCTGTTCTACTATTTACCCATAGCTAGGGGGAAGAACGGATTCATACTTCTCCAAAAGAAATTTACACATAAGTGAATGTAACGAACTTGACTGAAATCCTCACTTGGCTATCCGGTTCCTAAATCTGAGCTGCTATCCATTACACACACACACATATATATATATATATATATATATGATGCAAAAGGTCAATTGCTGTCATTTTATAATTTTAATTATGTGCATGTGAATTGTTTGTTTTTAGTGTGGTTGACTGAACAGTAGATTCCGTTGGGCACCGTCTGTGAGAAAAAGAGCACCATGACGCAATTCACTCTGCCAAAAATTCGGAAACAGCATGCGGTACTGGTTGGCATTTGCGTTAGAAGCTCCAATACAGAGTATTTGGGTGTAAGTCTGAGGTCAGTTGAGAAGTTTCAGAAAGAGTTGAATGATGCTGATTATGAAGGCGTTTGAAGTTATCACTAGTAATGGTAATGTTATGCTTCCATTCATCTTCTCACAGGGCCTCAGACTCAACATGAAGGCTTACATCAAGTGCCTTCAAGAGGTAGTGCTGCTTTGGCAACAGGACTCTGCACCATGCCACACAAGCAGGTCATGGCTGTCAGACAATTTCTACAGCCCTATCACTCCTTACATCTAACTCTTCAGACTGCAACCCCCTTGATTCTTATGTGTGAGGCAGAGTTGAGTGGGAAACCAACAAAACACCTTGTAGCACCAAAAGTGAACTGGAAGCAAGAATTATAGCACCATTCACCAACTTAAACAAGGAGATTAAAGTTGTCTGGAGGGTTTGATTGAAGCTAATGGCCATTTTATTGAATAAATTTTCATTTGAGTATTTCAATATATTTTTGTATAATTTTGTTAAATATATCTGTTAAAATTAAATGTGAGTTATTTTAATTTCTGTGTATTTTAGATGACAATGTATCGATTACACCCTCTGTGTGTGTGTGTGTGTGCATAATATACACACATGCCTACGTGCACACATGACTGTTGGAAAGAAACTCCCTATTTAAAATGGTTAATAAATTATTGGTTTATTTTCAAAAACATGTTTTATTTTGAACAATATAATGGTAGAAGTTGAATCTTGTTATAAAATTCTACTTCTTTGCATTTTCTTCCAATCTGAATGTTAAATGACAACTGCTTCAGTAGTTATCTGCCACAGATCCTCTACTCATCAGCTTGAAAGAACTTCTGATGGTTTTTGGCATCGATTGATACACAAGGTCCATGAACACTTTGCCACCATTTCTACACTTGAACTACAGACTGCTATACTTCATAATGGAATGTTAGCTGAGCATGCTCAAGCACTGTTAGCCAAGGTACTATTCTAGTATATATTTGTCACTCTGAAATAAAAACAGAAATTTCAATGAAACTCTACTACTTCAAGGATCATAATAGATTTTGTTTCATGTAAATGTGATGATATTTATAAAGGTTATAAGTAATTTTCAATAGGAAGTTACTTTCCGTTCATTGTGTGTGTGTGTGTGTGCGTGTGTGTGTGCATACACATACATATTGCCAAGTGGTTAGAAAGTTCACTTTCTGATCATGACAATTGGGTTCAAATCTCGCCATGGTCAATTTGTCAGGATGTTGAGTTTTTGATATTATTGGTTTAGCAGGTGAAGTGTTGACTCAAGCCTTGTTAGTGAAATTAGGTAAATGTTACCTTTTGGGAGCTGTCAATGCTTGTTTTAGCACAAAGTCACAAGTCATTGTGACTGAGGGTTTGAGCGTGCTGGCCTTGTTCAGACTGCTGATCATGCTAGATAATATGCCCTCTTTTAGAAACTGTAACTAGGGTCTGCTCAGAATAGTTGCAGTATAAACCACAAATGGACTCTGACTGTTGAACAAAGATGTACCTGAGCAAGCATCTGCAACACTGATTGGCTAGCCACCTTAGTAGATAGACATCCTCTTATAGCAGTGGCCAGACATATATATATATATATATATATAGGTGTGAGTTTGTAACCCTGGGTTTCATGCTCTTGCGATCGTCAGACAAACTGATTAATTTTTTTTAAAATTGGCTATATGTAGGGTTGCGTATATTCGCGTATTTTTGTGGAAGTGGGGGAATCTGTCGTCATGACAGACACAGACATATATATATATGTATGTATATATATATATATATTTATATATACACACACACATTTGTACACCCATTAACACGCGCAAGGACACACACGCGCATATAATATGTAAACAATATAATATATATAACAAATTGCACATATATATATATATATATTGATATTTATAATTATATGCATACACTTTATATATATATATATATATATATATATATATATATATACACACACACTTTTGTGTGTGTATATGTAAGTATACATGGAAGTTGTACGTATAAGCTATGTCAGATTTGATACACTGGAAGTAATTCACTTTTGTTTAATTATTTTTTCCTTTGTTATGTTTTTCTCTGTTGCTGTAAACTCAACCTTTTCTATCACTCCGTGTATCTTGTTTTTTCCTTTCTCACTCTACCCTCACAACTGTCTTCACACTGGTATTTCCATACTTCTCTTGCCCTTTCTTTATACCAACAATGAATAATGAAATTTACTTCAACATTTCAACTAAAAATCATCATTTTTGCCATGGAGTCAATCTGAAACATTAATGGAAAGAACAGGTAAAACTCTGCCAAAAACTTAAATGAGAATAATCCCTAAATATTTTTAATATTAGCAGAGATTCCTTCCTACATATCTGATTAAACTGTTGTTTTTGCTAGAGAGCTAACCTGAAAGAAGAATGGAGAAATTCTAGATGTGAACAGTTCAAAAAATGAATTAAATATTGAATTGTTTATGTGAAATAGAAAAAGTTACGCACCTTTTGAGCTAGTAGTCAAGTTTTTAGTTTCTATATCCATTTTCTTAAATTGAAATTCAGTAAGGATCCTCACGAGAAAAGAAGACATAATAATTATGAAGCATTTCTTGACATTTTAAGCATCAGGAATTTTTTCTTCCTTTATTAAGAAATTGGCACCATCACAAGTAGTTTTTGAAGTTAATAGTTTTGTCAGGATTGTGTTTTGCTAGAGTTGTACTTTCAGATAGAAATGACTGCATTAAGGTAATTGGTAGAAAATTATTCTGTGGTTTTTTCCCATGTTCAACCCATAAGCAGTTTTCTTGTTCTTCCTCAAATATCTTCTCTGGAAGTAAGCATAAAAGTGACTTAGATATAAAACATTGTGCTAACATTTTTTTTTTTAGTTGTAAAATAGGTTAGTTATTTTTTAAGTTTTTGAAATTTTTTTTTGTTGCAATTATGAAAAAGTACATGAAACAAAAGATGGCTATTTCAAACTTAGAAATTATATGAAACATTATTATACACTTTTTCACTCATGTTTTAACGGTTTTTTTTCATTTCTGATTGTCTTACTTTAGATTCTTTCCATCTCCATGTCCCCACTTCACTTTATAATTTATTCTTTAATGTGTGTGTGTATACATACATACATACACACACACACACACACTAAAATATGGTGAAAAGTTTTCCACCCACATGAAAAAAGTTTTCCAAAAAGATATTCTGCTGTTTAATCATGTTTTCAGAATTTTGATTTTGGAGGTAGTCTGAGCCAAGAATTTTTTTAATGTTCTCTCACTTGTGTGAGTGTACTTAGTTACAATATATATATATATATATATATATATATATATACCTTTTGTTCATGCATTAACTTTTATAAAGAGTGCTCGATACAAATGTAGAGCATTATACTGTCCAAAAACAGAATGGCCTGGCTTCGAAACATGAAAAGTTTTTGTGTAGTGATACTATGAATTTAAAAACATTGTAACAACCATTATAGTATATATATATATATATATTATATATATAGGCTTACGGTCATATCACGTTGAATACACCGGTTCTTGCTCAATCACCGAAGTTAAGCAATGTTGAGGGTGACCGCTTGGGAATACCAGGTGCTGTAAGCGTTGTTTGACGGATGTGTGTTGTGGTGCAGTGGATGTCGGCTCAGAGGGGGAAATTGGTGTGCTGAGTTCCAATTCCAGTCAAACACTTTTCATTAACTTACACACTGGTACCCTTGGGAAAGGTATTAATCCATCCCTTCCCTCCAATTATGGGTTAAATAACTGAGGTCTGTTGTTCATGCGATCTGTGGCAGACTCCTGCACCGATTGTTTGTTATCAGCAGTTCCAAAAAGTGTGGATGGTGCTACACAAGCCTTCATCACTTTAAACAATTCTTTGTGTGGTAGTCTAAATGAGTTAGAGGCTCATACATTGAAATTGACGGGAGAGTCCATAATATATATAGGCAGTATATCTTCATTCACACATGTTTCATTAAATAATATAAACATATTATGTTTATCTATTTTTAAAATAATCCTTTCTATTTCTCCAGTTATCTTCTTCCTGTTAAGTTGAAATTCATCAAGAAAAGTGCCATACTTTTTGTTAACCCAAGTACTTTCAGTCTCTTCCGACATCTTCCTCAGGTGAAGACAAACTTATTGTAACTATAATCATTGTTATAATGATTTTGTGAATGCATTCTGCTATAATTGTTTTAAAATTAACTGCTGGGGTTATGACTTTTAATAAAAAAGCATTCCTAGTCCAAGGGTGATAACCAGAGATGGTAACATTGCAAACTGGTAAATTTCAAAATGGTGTTAAACGTTAGTGACTCAAATGCATTTTTAAACATTGCTACTATACTCATGATAAATTTTGTTCAGTGTTGGTTGGTTGCTTTTGATATAGTACAAGGAAGTGATCAAAAGTACTTCCTTGATGAATTTCAACTTAACATCAAGAAGATAATTAGAGAACAAGAAAGGATTATGAGAAAAATAAATAATATTTCTATATTAGTGAAACATTGTGTAATATAATAATCTGGCCCCACCCGAAGAAGGAAGCTGATGCAAGCGGGGGCGTTTTCCGGCCGTTGAAAGGAACGGATGTTTGTTTGACCTTATTTCCGGCAGTAGCGGAAATGGCTACAAGAGGCAGACAGAACAGGTGTCTCTGAAAATTACGTAGGCGTCGCGTGATCAAGGCAAAGCCGGAAGAAACAAGTCCCGGTTTTGGAAGATATATAAAGACTGCGAAAACACGGATTCGCCAGTCTAGTCAGTCTCGACAGACGAGTCTAGTCAGAGAGAGGAGCAACAGATACGACGACACTCCCCCGTCACCCTGTCAACCCTTGGAAGCGCGCTCTCGGTTCTCTGTCCCTGTGCTACACGGTCCATCGTCACTAATAAAAATATAACTCATATTTTTATATATACCCGTGTTTGTCTGTTTATTGATATACAACAATTGATATAAGCACAAAAAAAATACTACGTAAAGAAAAAATTTTGAAATTCATTGTAATAGATTCAGTACTAGACAAACTAATAACGAAGTTGTCACCTTTTGTAATAGAAAAGATCTTAGCATCTTGGATCGCTAGAAACTAGAAATAATACGTTTTGATAGTTATCAAACAAAAACATAATGCTGAATCTCTAAGGACAACAAAATTTCATGATATATAGGTAAAGGTCTATCCACACTAATTTTTAAATTCCTTTAAAGGCATGGTGAGAAGCACTGTTATATACTCAATAACAAACAAGCATGTATATATAAAAATATATTAATATTTTTATTAATGAACGCTGGACCGTGTCGCCTAGTGGACAAAGAGTGAGAGAGCGCTCTTCCAAGGTTGACAGGGGTGACGATGGGAGTGTACTTCTCTCTGCTTAGCTCGTCTAGCTTCTTCTTCGACTTCTCGAGACTCGTCTGTCGAGACTGACTTCTTCGACTTCTCTGTTTCGACTTCTGACTTCGACTGTGACTCGACTTCTCTTCTACTGTCGAGGCTGGAGACTCGTCAAAACTGATTCACTGGCTTCGACTTCTCTTCTACTGTCGAGGCTGGAGACTCGTCTAAACTGATTCCCCAGACTGTGTTTTTCGCAGTCTTTATATATCTTCCAAAAGCGGAAATTGTTTCTTCCGGTTTTTTCTTGATCACGCGACGCCTACGTAAATTCTCAGAGACCCTGTCTATTTCCACTCTGCCGGAAATAGGGTCAAAGTGACATCCGCTACTTTTCATCAACCCGGAACGCCCACGCTTCATCGGCCTTCTTCGGCTGGGGCCAGATTATTATATTACAGCACTAAACTCTTACTGTGTATACTAAAGGAAATTAGGAACAATAATTCTATCAGAAAACAAAACATCACAGGTATAAAAAGAATATCCAGAAAAAATAATGATATAGTTATACCAACACTTATATTATTACTTTTGATACACCAGAACCACCACAAGAAAAAAAAAATTGGGCAAACAGTTTCCAAAGTAGAAACATATATTCTGAAACCCATTAAGATACTTCAGCTGCCAAAGATATGGACATAGTAGATAGAAATGTACAAGGAAGCCGGTAAGTGGAAAATGTGGGGAGAATAATCCTAACCACACAGAGATCATATGTCTAAATAAAACCAAATGTCCTAAGTATAATAAAATCATAGGATAACTTCCAGAGAGAGTAAAATCAGGAAAAAAAAAAGAAAAAAATGTTAAAAATTAAACACACCAAAAAAAAAAAATCCTACTCAGAAACATAGAAAAGCATCAAAACAAACTTTATTACACCATCATATACAAAAATTACTCAAGCAAAATCAAGCTACACCAATGAAAATCTAATATCAAACAAATTACATGAAATACAATTCAAGAATTAAAAACATATTGAGAATGTTAAAACCAATTGTAAACTTGAAAACAATCTATACCACTGAACCAAAACTATCCACAAACAATGTAAATCCAATACAAAATTCTGACAACTTCAACAGTAAAACACTCAAAACATTTCAAATAATAAATTCCACAAACAGAAAACTAACAAAACAAAAACCAATCAAGCCTCAATACAAAATAAAATTGAAATCCCAAAAAACAAAAAATAGAAGTAAAAGCAAATAAACAGTATAACAACCCACATAAAAATAATAGAAAAAATTCCAAGAATTGAAAACTATTTTTCTGGCTTTAAATAACCTGTAAAGGGTTGATAAGCTGTAGAAAATAAATAAATCAATCAATCCTTTCTGGCTTTTATTTCTATTTTTTTTTTCATTTTTATGCTTTTTTCTTTCCTTTGGTGTTTCCTTACATTTGTTCTTTTTATTTGGCTTTTGGCTTTCTTCTTTTCTTACTCAGTTTCTTTCTTTTTCATCCTTTCTTTTAACTTAACTTTCTTCTTTCTTTTCTGTTTTTTCTTAGTGTTTCTTTAATTATTTTCACTTAGCTTTTTTCTTTTCTCCACTTCTTTATTGGTAGTTCTTTCTTTTTTCTTTCTTTCTCTGTTTCTTAGTATTTCTTTCCTTCTTTTCACTTCGCTTTTTTCTTTTCCCCACTTCTTTATTGGTAGTTCTTTCTTTCTTTTCTCTTTCTTTCTCTCTTTCTTTTCCATTACTACTTTGTGTCTTTTCTGCCTCTTTTTTCTTTTCTATCTTCATCCATTTTTTCCCCTAACTGTAACATTCTTTTTCTGATTTTTTCTCTCTCTCTCTCTCCACTGTTTTAAATCTTCTTTCTTTAATTTCTGCCCAGTAAATCACCCTCTACAGACGGTTCATCCTTACTCTGGGCACTTATTTTTATTCCCAATCTGAAAACATTCACCCCATTTTAATAACTTTAATGTTGTTAACAAAAGAAAAACAATTTATTCTTCAGCCATTGAAATGTTTTGTCTGTAACTGTTTTTATATACTTTGCTTCAGAATAAAGTACCTTTGCTGTAATCAAAAATAACCAGAAAGCTGGTTTCCATGATATGAATCTCAGATTTAGGTCACTAGGCTATGTCCAGAAAGTACACTAAGATTCTAAAATCTTTTTATTTAAATAGAAAAAATAGTTACAGTAAATAGTCATTAATTTGAGAACATTTTTGTCTCAGACTCAAATTGAAAGTTGTCTTGATTCACTGTATACACATATCTGTGGCTTCTGTCAAAAATGATAATGGAAATATTAGCTATGTTTTTTTTGTTACAGCCTGGAGTTTTGCGTGTCAAGTTCCACCATGACATGGGGAATCATGGCTTGTCTTTTCACTATCCTTTTCATTCCCTGTTATGCCATTTATTTACATAAACTCATTTGGTAGGTTATATACTGTTTCTATCTATTTCTTTCGTCTTCAACAATTCCACAAAGTCTCAAATTTTCTAACTTTTCTTTCCTCATAAGTCATAGAAATTTCAAATATTTGTTTCTGTTTTTACGTGTAGGTGATCTTTTTTGTTTACATTTTCTGTGAAACTTCATTGTTATTGATGTACTCTGTTCATGATATTCTCAGCATCTTTCTGTAGAAGCATATTTCTATTATTACAAGGTTCCTCTTCATTTGCAACTGGGCAGGTGAAGTAATAACGGAATAGTGAATTCATTTACTATTTTCTCTGTTTACTGTTATAACATATTAGCAATGTGACTATGGTTGGGATGGATTGCTATATTACATAAAAAAGGACAAACAAACAAGAAAAAACATATATATATATATATATATATATATGAAATAATTTGTTTGAACATCATTTCAAATTGTCAGTTGTTTATAACCAAGTTTCGTTAATCTTTGTTAATTTCTGTAACATCTGTGGAACTCACTCCCGTATTCTTGCTTTCCTGACGGCTACGACCTCCAGAAATTTAAAAGCAAAGTTAATACTCACCTACTAACCACTGGACTCTAGCTCTCTCCCCTCCCCTGTATAATCTTCACGTTCTCTCCGCCCATGTATCTGTCATTGCACCTGCTTTCTCAGCTTTCTATTGTTCCTTTCTAACTAGCTTGTACTCCTCACTCTTTTCTAATTAATCTTTCTACATTTATGTAACCCCCTGCACATCAGTGGCGTTTCTGCCTTGCTCGGGGTGAAATGATTAAAAAAAAAAAATAAATAAAATATATATATATATATATATATATATATATATATATATACAGTTTGAGAATATCTTCTCAAGTAAACTAGTTTTGCAGCTCCTTACAACCAAGGGGTGTGCTCAATCCTGATTGGTTACTCCATACTTCTGACCTTGTGTCAAAGCAAAACAATATTTAATAAATAATAATATCACTCAAAGTATACAACACACACACATAATCACAAAAGTGCAGGCTGATAGATATAATATACACATTTTATTAATTAATGTTTTATCCAAAAATAATCTAAAATATTAACAGCCAATATGTAATAGTCAAAAATAGGATTAATACTATTGCTGTAAGTTCTGCCTGGTTTGGAAAATAAAACATTCCTATAACTTCAGAAATATGCATAAAAGATCTACACATTCAGTTAAAAATAAACAAAAATCAATCATCATTGATAATAGATAAAATAATAGCCAAAAGTTCTCAGAATTGTAGAACTTTTCAACAGTTTTTATATCTTTTGTATCCAGAAAAGAAAACACTGGTATGAACACAAGAAAATTAAAATAAAATGGTTAATTGAAATACTTTGTCAATCATCTTTAATGAAACTTGTGTGTGTGTCTATATATATATATATATATATATATATATATATACACACACACACTGAGTAAATGAATAACAAGAAGGAAAAGTGAGTTGACATTTGACACGTTTTATTCCAAGTAGGTACTTCTTAAGATAAAATAATAGTTTTAATGATGGAATTAATCTTATTTATAAAAGGAATAGTAAAATGTACTGATTACATTTGTAGCCCTCAATATTTGCATGATAAAGAAAAATATAATCAACATTTTAACTCATCCAACATACTAATTATCCTCTCCATTATAATAAAGACTTGTGTGTGTATATGTGAGTTGAATATATGGATTGGAATCAGACAAGTTGAATAGAATAAGTAAAGACTTGTTCTTTACTTATTCTATTCAACTTGTCTGAAAAATGTGTCTTTAATCTAACATGTTTTACTTTAACAAGCTTCTTCAGAGTTTCTTTAAAGATGTCTTTGAATAATCTCTAAAGAAGCTTGTTAAAGACATCTTTAAAGAATCTCTGAAGAAGCTTGTTAAAGTAAAACATGTTAGATTAAAGATATATTTTTCTACTTGTTCTTTACTTATTCTGTTCATATATATCCCTTCTGTCACACTCATGGAGAAAGAGAGAAACAATAACGAGGCAACATCGGCTATTTACTATCAGTTATTAAACGTTTTGCCATGTGTTGCTCTTTAACAGTGCCTTATTATTTTATTTTTTTGCAATAATTATGTCGTCAGGTAGTGAAGAAATATATATATATAATCATTTCACTCCAAGCACGGCAGTACTGCCACTGATGAGCAGGTGGTTACATAAGAAGAGAGTGATGAGGAAGAGGAAAAAGTTACAGGGTGTGTCAGAGAATGGTTAAGAGAAGGATGAGAACACTGGTGTGAAGACAGCTGCATAAGACTAGAGTGGAAAAGGAGGACATGATACAAGGATTGTCAGGGAAAGGATGAGAGTCAAGAAGATAAGAGATGGCAATTGACATTGCATTTAAAGTAGAGAAGGGAAGCAAGTATATGAAAGGGAATTCCACTTGTGGAAAGTGCAAGAAAAGAAGCTGATAGAGTAGAAGTTTGGTTACATTTGATTGGTTTCACTGTAAAAATGTGGGACCTCATTGCTAGTCCAATAGCTTGGGTATATTCATGCAGAGAAGGCACCAGAGAGCTAAGCTCATCGAAGCAGAAGCTGTGAAAGTATTGCTAGAAGAGACAGAGAGAAGCCACATTGCATTGGTGAGGAAGGTTGGGTTTGATTACATTGCAGATTCTTCATTGGATTTTGTTAAGCACCCAACCAGATGCGACAGCAATTATTTAATATATGGGTGGATAGTAGATTTATATTTGTGCAAAATGGATTCAGATGAGAAAAACTTCCTGGCCCTACACAGTGAACCGGCCTTATTTTAGGGCATGATTCCTTTGTCAGTTTCAATAAATATCTACTTGGTGGTAAAACAAGCTTCAGAGGTGGCAGAGGAAAATTATCCTTTTAACAGGGATAATTTTAACATATTCAATGTCACACGATTCAGATTTAATCCATTCCATGGTTTTTATTTCAGTCAGTATAAATCTCTATTATATAGAGATTCACTTTCTGCCTTTTGAGCAATAAATGTGCTTCATTTATTGTATTGAATGAGGCAAATATCCAAAGTAACAGTTTTAAAATATTTCCAATTTCAGGTTTAATTATGAAATTAAATTTAAAAAATTGCATAGCATTATAAAAATATTTTATTGGAAAACTAACAACTTCAAGTCATTCTATTAACCTACAATGTTTCCGCTGTTTACTCTGTATGAATAGCATAGATATGTGCATGTGTAGAGCCAAACTGTTGTGATAAAACAATGTTGGTTGTTGGTTGGTTGTTTTGTTTTTATGGCATATCAACCTCGGTGGGTCATTTATTGCCAACTAAATTTTATTTATTTATTGTTGGTAATACCTTTTTCTTTCAACAATTTATTGTTGTTTTTATATAAGTTTTGTGTCTAGTGATACTTTTTTCTTTTCAAGTATCAAGATTCATTGGGATTTGTTTTTAAGGGCAGAGTCCCCAAGTCCTACCCTTGTTATTTAACCCATAACTGGAGGGAAGGGACGGATTAATACCTTTCCCAAAGGTACCAGTGCTTAAGTGAATGCAGGGTATTCAATTGGAATTCGAACTCGGCTCACCGATTTCTCTTTCTGAGCCGATATCCACTGCACCACAACACACATTCATCACTAAATGCTTACAGCACCTGGTATTCCCAAGCGGTCACCCATCTAAGTACTGACCAGGCTCAACGTTGCTTAACTTCAGTGATTGAGTGAGAACTAGCGTATTCAACATGATGTGGCCGTAAGCCGATAAAACAATGTAGAAATATTTGTGACCAACATTTACTCGTTTAATTTCCTGCCACAAACCTGCACATCTTCAAGCAAATGGTGGCTTGCTTCTCATGCACATATGTATTCATTCCATGATTATATTTACAACATTATAAATAACCATGGCAACAATCTAGACTTAATTACTGTTGCACCTCTGAACAATAATCATGCTTTATTTTTTATGCTATATTTTGAAAATATTGAACAAATCTGTTTTAAAAGTTTCAATTTCAGGTTTAATTAAAAGATTAATTTTTAAAAACTGCAACGCATCATGAAAATATTTTATCTAGAAACTTAATAAATTCTTAAATAGACTGGTCCACTCATAAAAAAAAATATGGAGAAGTTTTTTTGGAAAATAGTTATAGATTATCATCCTCAATTTGCAATACTTGTTAGAATTGAAAAATATTGACTTTTTTTTTTTTGTTCATACAGAAGTGCAGTCCTTTTCAGGATGTAGTGTAAAATTGGTCCCAGGTTTTTTTTAAAGTTTTAATTTCAGGTTTAATTAAGATATTAATTTTAAAAGTTCCATAGCATTATGAAACTATTTTATCCTCAAAAATCAAACAACTTATAGTTTCTGGTGTCTATGACATAGCAAAGGCAAACTGAGAGAACAGGAACAGTTTCTGTCCCGAATTTTCCTGAGACCCCATACCACAATAGGCAATGAATCTGTCTAGCATGAAAGTAAAATGATGCTAAATTCCCTTCATTGACAAGATGTTCTTAGCATTGCTATCTATGGAATGTGAGCATTATCTAGAGTTACTCCTCTGTCAGAAACTCTAAAATTTAATCTGAAGGCCAAAGAATGTACTCTGTTGATATTAATTAGTCATAATTCAATGGTAAACATAAAACTCAAATATGGCTTCTGCTTTGCTATATGTACTGCTGATATGCTAGCAGCCATCACTGACTATGTATACCGGGCTCTTGATAATAATGGCGAAGTTTGAGCTGTGACTCTAGATATTTTGCAAGTGTTTGACAGGGTTTTGCATGCTGGCTTTTTGTGCAGGCTCTAGGCCAGGGCTACAGAATTACAGGATCCGATCATTCTTATCAAATCATGAAATGAAGGTAGTTCCTCAAGACTCTATTCTAGGTTCTACGCTGTTTCTGGTCTTCATCACTCATCTTTGTGATGTTCCCAAGTAGGCATCTATACAGATGATACCACCATTTACCCCCATCTCAATAGGAATTCTGTTAAGGCTGGCTGTTGTTCTTATAACAAACCTCTAATCACTAGTTAACAGGGGCAAGAAATGGCTTGTAAATTTTAATACCTTAAAAAAGAAACTACTCTCCTTTAACCACTATAGAGAAACTTTCATACCAGCTATCAGAATGGCTGATGCAAGTCTTCTTGAGAGCCTCACACTACACCTCCTTGGCCTCACTTTTTCAACTGTCCTGAAGTGGAATGATTACAGTTAATCATTAGCTGAATCTACTGCTTGAAAGGTTGGGTCTCTGTACCTGGCCAGAAAGTTTTCCTCATCAGAATCTATTGTAAACATTTATAAATCTACCATTTGTTTGTGCATTGAATACTGATTCCATATCTGGTTAGGTGCTCCTGCTATTCATCTTGATGTTCTCAACAAAATCGAAAGAAGAATCTGCAATGAAATTGGTTCTGACTAGGCATCTCAACTTCAGTCACTTTCTCACCAACGTGACATGGCTTCTGTCTTTTTCTATAAATATTTCCATGGCAACTGTTCTGTTCTGGTGCCTCAACCACATGTATTTACACTAGATTGGCAGTTAGGTCCCACCCTTTAACTGTTGAAATATTTAAGTGTAACTGCCACTTCTACTCCAACAGTTTCTTTTCTTGCACTTCTTACTTGTGGAACTCCCTTCTGTTTACTTGTTGTCCTGATAGCTAAAATCTCTAAAATTTTAAATGCACGTTCATCTTTTATATTTTCTTCACTACCTACTGTACGAAGTCTTTTTTCTCACTGTAACCCCCTGTGCACTAGTGCTGGTCCCAACTTGCTTGGGATGAAATGATTTTTTAAAAAAATAAATAAAGAGGGTAATATTTTAATTCCAAGAGTTGTTTAGATAAAGTATCTCATCTATGTTCCCTAGTGCAATATTAAACAAAGAATTAAATTTCCAAAAATTCCATAGAATTGTGAAAATAATTTATCTGAAACTTTTAAACAATCCTTTTTTTAAATCTACAATATCTCAGCTGTTTATCCTCCACAAATGCAACAGATGGGTACATGTGTAGAGCTGAACCTCTGTGATAAAACAAAGGCAAGGAAATAGTCAAGACCAATACTTGAGATATATAGTATAAGCACCAGACCAGATGTGGCAGCAATGTTCAATACTTGGAAAGAGGTAGATTTATTAACAAGCATTTTTCACTGAAGACTTAAAAATTTTTTTTTATCTTCTTACAATATTTCAGCTATTTACCCTGTGAACACAACATATGTATGTATGCACAGCTAAAATCTTGCAATAAAGCAAATCTGAGGAAGTTTCATAAAGGTGTAGAAATGTCATTAGCAGCAAAAGTGTTAAAAGCTCAATTCATTTTTATTTCTATAATATCAGATTTTCTTGTGAGAATTAATGGGCTAGATAAAAGATTATGTGAACACAGGAGGCATCTTTTACAAATCAATATTAATGCTTTATTAAAGAATGCTACAAAGTGATTTAACCAGAAACAGAACATGGCTCTTAGGTTCTGTAAACCATGTTGATAACTGACTTCTTCTGTGTACAGCATCCCTTCAAGATGTTAGCAATAGCGGCTCTCCATAATTTCCAGTCTTTTATAGCACTTACTAACTTTTGTCTTTTTCCTATATCTCTCAAACCCTGCTCCACTATCTATTTGCTGAAGCTCACAAGGTAAGTTGTGTGGTGCTTTCCTTTAGCCTTTTATCTTCAATCTGTTCTGTGGGCATCAAGATTTTCAAGGCCTCAGAAATTTTAACTATTTGTTCCTGACGTTAAATATGAGTGTCCTGTTTATTGCCATTGTCTCTAGTACTTAATTGTCCACATGTTCAGTTCATGGTGTTCTCAGCATGCTTCTGTATGGCTCCATTTCTTACTTCAAGTCTCTTATTCATCTATGAGGAGATTATCCAGAATTCACTGCCATAGAGAAGAACTGATACTATGTAACAGTTCAGTCATGTGTTAGTTTCTAATGTTATTTTTCTGTTTCTTAATACTCTGCTTAGCTCTTGGAAGGCATGTTCTGCTATTTCAATGCACCTTTGAATTTTTGTATAGCATTTCCCAGATATCTAAATTAGTAACTGACTTACAACTTCAAAATTCCGTATATACTAAGATGTAGATCTATTCCAAAAACCATTGATTTGTTTGTAATATATGCTTGCACATATTTTAGGAGCAGTTAGCTTGCATAATTAGTTTTGATCATAACCACTAACTTTCATTTCTTGTTTCTCAAAACCCTTTTCTTCTTCGCAGTGTATTATGTGAAGTGCATTGACGTTAACATGACACACACTTTACCCACATATCTTTTTAAGCCAATAAATTCAGTTGTCTATGTGTTTCCCAGCAACACATTTTTCTCTTTTTGTAAACCCCTTCAATCTTCAGTTTGATTAATTAAGAGATGTTTATTGTCGTCTCCAAGGATTTTAATATCAATGACATTTTATAGTGGGACTTCCTGATCTGTTGGCTATTTAACATTGATTTCAATGTTTAAAAAAAAATGATGTCTATTCATACACATTCTCACTAAATTTAATGTTTCTAGCAATAAAAAATATGTTGGATTAATAAATTTTTCTTACCATGTATCAATATTTATTACTTAAAATTGGCTCCTTGACAACTCATACTAGATGACTTGCCAAGTACATGCCTGTAATGTCTTTGCTCTCTCAGGAGAAGATCAGATTGGTATTGTTAAGCCCAAAGTTATATCTCTCTTTCAATGGTGCGAGAGACGACATCTTTGTTATGAAAAAGCAGGTTTTTTTTTCAAGATATTTATAAAGCCAAATGGCTAAAAACCATAATTAGGTTTTAACAAAATAGTTCTTCATTTTTGGATGACATAGGTAAATTTGAATTAGTAGCAGATTTTAATAGACATAAAGTGATGAACTTTTTTTTTTTTTAATTGTTTCACCCCAAGCAAGGCACTCCACTGCCACTATTGCGCTTGGGGCTACATAGGGGAAGGTAAATAGAAAGAGTGGTTAGATATAGGAAATGAGAGAAGGGGGGTGATAGATAGTTTGGAGGATGGGAAGAGTGTTTGAAAGAATGGAAGTGAGTTAGTGTGTTAGGAGGTGTTTATTGACCTTACATTTAAACTCCTGGAGATTGTAGCCGTCGGGGAAGCAGTCATGTGGAAGGGAATTCTACAGTCTGGAAGTACGAGAAAAGAAACTGTAAGAGTAGAAGTTGCGGTTGCATTTTATCGGTTTCACTGTAAAAGGGTGGGATCTAGTTGCTAATCTAGTATCTTGTGCAAATTCAAACCTGGGGGTGGGGTGAATAAACTGATCCACCAAAATCCCTCTATACCATATATATACTCAAGTATAGAATGAGTTTTTATCATCAGAATTTTTTGTGTCCAAAATACCTGATTTTAACTGCCAAGACATTGTGTATCTGGAAGCATGTTGGTAAAAGGTTCTGGATGCTGATGGGGGATTATTTTGGTGATTAATGGTATGTCAAATTTGTCTTATTTCTAATAAATAAAAAACAGCATGGACTTTTTTTTAGTTACATTATACTTTTAATTCTTCTTCTTCTTCTTCATGTACTATGTCCCTTCAAGATGTATATGTTTTTAATGCATACAAAAGTAGCATTTTTTGATTATTTAACTATTAATAGACTACACTATTTACATTATTTTCCTTATCTTAGTTGTCATTTGTACAACGTTTTGGCCATTGTACACTCTGGCTTTCTTCAGGTGCTAGGAATTTTGAACCAAACCCTTTATTACAATCACAGGGGTATATCGTTCTCATTCCTTGTGGAAATCCTCTTTTTGTAGTCATGTGTTATTTCCCAAAATCTGGTTTAAAAAAAAATGGTTATTTCAACATTAGGTTTATAAGCTCCAGCAATTCAGTTGTTGTTGTCCTTAAGAATACATGGCCCAGTAGATATAGATGTTGGTTAGTTCCAGTGACCTGACCCAAAGAGTTGTGTGTCCAATACCAGTAGTGGTGAATAAAAAAAACTTAGAGAGTCTGCTTAGTGGGAGATAACTCATGACTACTAAAAGAGGCTTTGCACAAGGAATGAGAATAATATACCTCAGTTGTCAACCAAGGCTACAGAACTCAATCTGTCCTGCTATTTAACTCATAGTTGGAGAAAGAAGCAACAGATTAGTATCTTTCCTAAGGGTATTTGTGCATAAGTGAATGCAATGTATTCAACTGGAATTTGAACACAGCTCTTCGACTTCTCATTCCAAGCCAATAATCACTGCACCACAATGCACATCAAAATAAAATGTAAATAGAGAAAAAAAATATATTAAAAATCCAGCTTATTTTTCAAAACTCACAGATATGGTATTTGCTTATCTAGGATGGTTATTATGAAAACTGAATTTATTTACAAGACTCACAGTCTTTTAAAAGATATTTACATAATATTCTCTAAAAGTGATGTCAATTTTTTTCTCCTTAATTCTTTGTAAGTAATCTATAAAGCACCATTTAGAAAATAAACTTACACCCAGAAAAATAAAGAATCTTCACTTGTGAAGATAAAAATGAAAGCCTATTGATCCTCTTTTTTTGTTGGGTGGTAGGAACTGAGATTTACTAAATTCGATATTTCAACTCTATACTTCTAACATTTATGCCTAAAACTCTGAACTTTTATTTACATTTATTTATTTTTTCTTCAGTAGAAGTAGATAGGTTCAACTATCATTGAATTTACATGCACCCCCACTCTTTGAACAAGACTAGGGTTTTTTCTCTTGTTTCCACTCTGAAATTGGTTTCCTCTAAAATCATTATCTTCACTTTCACTTCTAGTAGGGTGTTGAATCTTTGATAGCATAATCACCTCTTGGGCTTAGTACAGCATGAGCATCTTTATAATTCTTTCAAATTGTAATTAATATTACCATATATTTTCATAATTAAGACTACCTTTAAAAATTGGAAGTCATCTTATACTACGACTCTAAGAATTTTTTTAAAATTCTGAGTGATGTTTGTCAGTAGGATAACCTCAGCCTCAGTGAGATAACCAATAACATATATGAAAAGATTTGCATTATCAAATAAACTGATAATAAAAGTAATAAAACTATTTCTACTTTATATATTACTGGCATAACTTCATAATAAATTGCCTAATCAAAGAATAATTTTATATCAATGAATTCAAGTTCAGTTGAGAAAATGTAAATATTAAGTTATGATTGCATTCAGAGCAATTTTTCACTAAACTTTCAATAACCATCATGGTTGTGATAATTACAGTAAGAATAATATTTAGGATAATATAATATTTAAAAAATGTTGAAAGTGGAATATGCTATTATCATACTACTATTAGTGGTATTTTGTGATTGCTGATGAAGTATAAGTAAATGGCCATAAGTACACCAGGCTGTTTGTAACTGTTTAGATATAAGTAAAGAAGAGGAAGAATCAGAATCAGTATTCACAAGAAATAACATGTGATATACAGGTTATGATAGGAAAATTGTTGCCATTTTCTGTTTTCAATTTTGCATATGTACACTGCTTTTTTAATTTGTCAGCAGTACAGTATAGTCGAGTCAGTTGGGCACTGTCTGTAAAAAAAATTACCATGACGTAATTCACACTGCCAGAAATTATAAAATGGCATGCTGTACTGCGTGGTGTTTGTGCCAGAAGGGTGTCAATCAGAGGACAGTGTAGACTATTTAAAAAGAGTCAGATGAGGATAATGATAATTATAAAAGTTCTTGACATGATCACTAGTAATGGCAACATTATACTTCCATTCATCTCATCACAGGCCTCAGACTCAACATGGAAGCCAACACCAGAAACTTCGAGGAGATAGTGCTGCCATGGGTAAAGTATGTGGAAGACCCTATATCTGCCATCAGGATTCTGCACCATGCCACACAAGCAGAAGAACTTAATCATGGCTGTCAGACAATTTCTGCATTCACATCACCTCTTACATCTAGCCACCCATCTCCCCAAACAGCAACCCCCTTGATTATTATGCATTGGGTGCAGTTGAACTGATAGCAAAGATTATGGCAGCTTAAACAAGAAGAGCATCCAAAAGAGTTGCAGGAGATTACAAAGTTGTTTGGAGGTTGTGGTTGAAATCAAGTGTGATTTTATTGAATAAATTTACTTTTAAAAATTTCAACATATTTTTGTATAATTTTGGTAAATGTATCTAAGATGAGAGTTGTTTTCATTTTTTCATATGACAATTTATCCATCTCACCCTGTAGAATAGGTTTTGTTATTTCATTTATTTTGAATTTCTAAGGATACCAAGCAAAACATTTCAAATAATATCATTCTTATATAAGCAATAAGCAGTTATGTTATATTACAGGCATAGGATAAATTCATGAAAATTTGCTATATTTTTTGACCTTGTCTTATTTAAAGGTTGCCTTACATGCAAAAATATATGGTATGTCATTTTTTGTGTAGTTTCCTATTTTATGAACTTGGTATATGTTGATATTTAAGTAAGATATCACAGGCAGGAGTGTCATGTGCTTGCACAAGGGCTTGAGCTCAAGCCTCTTGTTTTAAAGAGCATGTTCACTGGATAAGAAACAACTTTCTCAAATGAGTAATTACCCATTAGTCTGGCTTCTTGATCTTGCCTACATTTACCCTTTAGCCACTAAGAAACTGATTAAAGGGTATCATTCTTGGCAAACACTGACTATAGCTGCAGGCTATAGGAAACGTGTGTCAAAAGGATGCATAATCATGTCCAAATTAGTTCTCTTGCCAGACTTGGTTGAAAAGAATTTAGTGAAGAGTGTGATGGCATCTCAGGTGATCACCTTGTTGCTGTCCAACTATTTGTGGTAAAAATGAGATTTGCAATAAAACCTTGAAAAATTAAAAATCACACGTTCCTTTTACTTTAAGGCAATTACAAGTTGGCCGAAAAGTAGGTGAACAGTAAAAGATAACATTTGGATATTACATATACAATTATATTTACTAATTAAAAATTAAATTTGATTGTGTAAAATAAATTTAATCAATTAAATTGCTTAAATTTTATCAATGCAATTACTCAAACTGTTATCCATCACAATTTGCATAGCTTTGAAGTCTACCCCTCATGCTCTGATAAACATTTTTGCACAAGTCTCTTTGTGTATTAATTTCTTGAAATAGACCTCATGTGTAATTTTTCAAATCACTAACACTTCTTGGTTTTCGACTATAAACATTGTACTTGAGTACTCCCCAAAATTGAATCTCTTCAGCCAACCCATTTCTCAGGAAAGGTTTCATCAAGATACTCATGGACTTAAATAATGTGGAGAGGCATTATCTTGTTGGAAACAATGAACACCATTGCAATAATTTAAACATTACAAAATCCTATTCCACCTCCTGTCCAAAAGTAGTTGTGTTCAAAGTTGTGTAAATTGTGATGGACAACAGTTTGAGCCCCTGTATTGATCAAATTCAAGTGCTTTTGTAATATGTACAGAATCAAATTTATCAACATGATGATTATATTAGGAAATACAATTGCATATGTAATCTCAAAATGAATGTTATTTACTGTCCGCTTACTTTTGACCCAAACTGTAAAAACATGCGGAAGGCTTTATTGCTCCTGATGATTACAGTGAAGTCAGAATGTAGTACCGAAAATGATAGTGAACATAAAACTATTATACATCTTAGACTATTATTTTTTTATAAATTCACTTAAGGCTAATTTTTGTCTGTTTGTCCTCCACCTTACATCAGTGGAATGAAAATTTGCATTCTTTTAAAAGAATTGAATGTTTCTTATCCTGATCTGATGAACCTATTTAAGATCAGAAATCAAGTTTCAAGAATAATGTTTTAGTTTTGTACCAATTCACAGTGTTTGGCAAAAGAAAAAAAAAACTGCAAAAAGAATAAGTCTTTGTTTGAGAAGATAAACATTTCAAAGAATGAAATTTTGAAGATGCAAGAATATAATAGAAAAATAATTTTTATTGCTATATTTTCCCATGTTTGGTCATTGTACACACAAATCTTCAGGTGATATACATTGAAATTTCAAACTGAACCCTTTATTTAGTCTACAGAAGTAGATTGTTCTAATTCCACATGCCATGCCATGCTTTTTTGGATATTTCAATTTCAATTCATTTCCATTATTAACTCTACCCTCCAAATTTTTGTTCCCTCTGCAGTGGCCAGGTATTGAACTTACAACTTTTGGGGTCAAATCACTTTTTGGATTACTCAACTACCATTTTTATATTTTTTTTTTTTTTTGGCGCATTGAATTAAACCAATCTACTCCTGGGGAGTAAATAAAAGGTTTAGTTCAAAATTCCAACATATCACCTGCAGAAGTTTGAAGCATACAATGACCAAGACATTGTGAATATAGCAATAAAGATGAGGACAATAGTCTAAATGGTATAAATAGTTATAATACCTCATCTCACAAATATCTACAGATATATTTTACCAGAAAAGTGTCGAAAATGAAAACATTGTCTTACTAAAACAAACTTTTGTACCTAAATAGTATTTTTAGATTTTTGTTAAGTGCCTTTCTTTAAAAACTGCAATTTACATTGAGTATTTATTAACTCTGTGTCCGCTAAAGCTTAATATGCAATCTACAGATTAGTTTACTAAATTACCAGTCAGACCCGGAGAAAAAGAAAAATTCCCCATTGAACTCTGTCAAATCAATATACAATTATTAATTGTATTTTTCCGCCAGTAAAGTTAATGGTGGCTGTGTTTGTATATGCTTATCTGCAGTCACTTGGGAGGCACAACAAACAAAAAAAAAAAAAAAAAAGGAGATGGGGGACTGTCTAGATTAACTATACAGCAAACACATAATAATATGAGATGCCCTCTGTTCTGGTTGAACTGATGTGAGGAAAACATGGTTGCTATGAAAGATAGTCAAAGAATATATGTAATTCGAAATACTGATCTCTTATCTGGTAAATGTGTAATTTTACTGGTGCCAAATCTGTGTGATTCTCTGAAGAAATCATTTGCTGAGTTTATCAAATCATAAAACAGCAGAGTGCTGCTATGCTTGGACAGTAATTATCCTAAACTTACATTACTCAACCGACAGACACAGTCAATCCACTTATCAACATTATTCTCATTTTAGTTTTTGTCAACAGATTTTTGTTTAGATTACTGGTGACAGTCTCTTTCCCCCACAGACAGTTGCTACTCTATCATTATTTCTATAGAAAATGTTTAGACAAGGTATATTCCTACATTCCACTGGCTCAAACCTTTACAGCTAGAACTTTCATGATATGTACACAGGGTCAAATTATCCTGTTTTTTTTTGTATTCCATTGGCAAGAAGGAATTTCCATTCAGCTTCTTCCCAAGAACTACTACTTTGTGGAACCGACTTTTAAGAGGCTGTTTTCCTGAGCACAACGATCTCAACCTCTTCAAATCTAGGGTCAACCATGATCTATCCTCCTACCCTTCACTTATTTCCTCTTTTTATATCTATAGAACAACCTCTTTCAGTAATCCTCTGCCTTGAGTTGCTCTTGTAACTTGTATTAGGTGAACATTCAGTGACAAATATTATACAGTGTGCAGCAGAAATACTTCCTACAAAAAACAGGGTGTCAAAAGGACAGTTCTTCTCTTAACACCATTATTATTATTTTAACTACCATTGCTTCTCAGCAATGTTTGATGTTTTAAAAAGCGGTTATTTGAATTGTAAAATCTGAACATATGATGAAAGTGGATTTATACATTTTTTTCTTCTTGAGAACTTACAAATAATACGATTTATTTATTAATTTTGAATTGACTTTAGTTTTATTATGAGCTCAAGTTAAGATGATCTATAGTTCTCAGTTCAGACCTTCACAAGGATTTAAACATTTTTTAAAATAAAAATTTATATAATTTATATCAGACAGAAAATTAATCACCATTTTAAAAACTATATGTACAGATACTAGGTTCTGATCCCAAACAATAATACTCAGGTTACAATTATATATCTAAAAAAAAAAAAAAAAGTGGCAATTGAAGATTTTTGACAGTGAATGTATTATTTATTTCCTCTAAGTCATCCCACAGAACAGAAACTCAAATAAAATTGTACCAACTGATTCTTGTTGCAGACATTGGCTCAGATACATTTTTAGATTATCATGGACCTTCATGCACACAAAAAAAAACAAAAAAAAAACAGTGTCAGAAGAACAGTTTTCCCTTAACATTGCTATTTTTTAACTACCCTCATTCCTCGGCAATGTTTGTTGTATTAAAGAGCATTTTCTGAAGAAAAGGAATATAGTCCCTTGTGAGTTCAATCACCCCTAGTGGGAAACAGCTGGCATGGAGAATCTGTCAAGTAATCTCTTTCAGAAAACCAAAACACAAAAAGAAAAAAATGGAGGAAGAGAAAATGAAAATCTGTAAGGTTGGAGCCTTTACTAGTTGTCATACTCTTTCCGCCATTTAAGGCAACAAAAAATACTTTTCTTATATGTGTTTGTCATTAACCATTTGAGAACCTGCAATGAATGTGGAAGACTCTCTCAAATCTTTGTGATTATCATCGTCACTTCCATGATTGGGTTTAGTTGCGGAGTTACTGTAGAACCAAGTAACTGACCAGCTCTCTCCACATGTTTTGGTTGCATGCCAGTGTTAGATTTTCTGTGAATAATTTTCCAATCTTACTCCATGACATTGGCAGTACATTTTTTTTTCCTCTCTGTGACTCTTTTTCTAAGGTGGTACTTTTGTAGGATGGTAACAGATTGTTTGCTTTTATGACATGTCCATAGATTTTAACCTTCTCTTGATAGTTCTTAAAA
The DNA here is from genome assembly GCA_037127315.1 of Ascarosepion bandense. NCBI lineage: Eukaryota > Metazoa > Mollusca > Cephalopoda > Sepiida > Sepiidae > Ascarosepion > Ascarosepion bandense. Next base: position 1,479,346 of record JBBBDQ010000216.1, read on the forward strand.
GGCCTTCAAATGGATTTGTTTCTTGTTTGATGGCGCTGCCACTGTTATTTGTGATGTTGTCTATATAAGAGATTTACAGGATATAATGAGGGTCACAAGGACAGAGATCAACAGTAAAAAAGTTACTTTATGTAAATGGATGGCAGAACAGAGATTAGAAGGTAAAGTAATGGGACAAATAATATTTAGATTTACAAATGACAGGACACATTGAATCGCCCTGTTCTGAAGGAACACAGAACATAAAAGAAAAAAATTAGCAGTTAACTGTAAGTTTACTCACAAAGATAAGATTCCACAAAATGATCTCAAACCCCACTGGAATACTGCCAACAATAGATTTTTTAAGTAGCTCAATAGACACATTTTTTATGACAAGTGCTATATATGTTATCTATTTTACACATTCTTGATGGCCAAAAGAAATAAAAAAATCAGTTTTATAAATGAGGAATAAAATTTAAATAAGTTCTATTAAGAGCTTTTTTATTATTCAGCACGAGATATAATTCAGAACCAAATGAGAAATATGGCAATTATATAAACATAATTCGCAGCTATGGTCTCAATTAAACAGCAATTTTAAGAGATTATATGGTCAAATTACCAGAAGTATCAAGAGAGGGTCCAGATTTAATACCAACAGGGAAAGTACCAAAAATATTTGATCTTTACTGTTGAAAAAAACGCGTAGTCCGTATATAAAAATAATTTTGGGTGAATTTTGACTTGAAAATCTGATATTTTTGCTGAGGATGTTGAGTGGCTAGCTAATCTCTGTTGTAAATTTGTATTCCTTCAATACTAACTGGGTGTTTATACTGTAGCATTTCTGATAGCCAAAGAAATAAAAAAATTATTGTTATAAATGAATTAATAAAATTTAAATAAGTTTATTAAGATCTTTTTATTATTCAGCATGAGCTATGATTCAGAACCAATGAAAAATGTGACAATTATAACAAAAAATAATTCTCAGATATAATTGGAAAATATTGCAAATTTGTATTTTGTCAATTCCCACAGAGCTTGACCGGTGGTTTTGTACTGCAACTATACTGAGTGGAACCTTAGTAACAGTTTATAGGAAATAAACACCCATATTTTATGGTCAATAAGTGAAGCACAAACAAGTAAAGTAAGAAATGCTTACAAAAAATACATACGAAAACTTCTTTTTACAATCCTGTACAGAGTTGTAAATTAAATATGTGCTTCCCACGATGTCCATGTGGTTGAACTCCAAATGAGCTGGAAAATAATTGAGTGGCTTAGGTTCCTCAGTACATCCCCAGGCAAAACTCAGATAGGATTTGGAACTAAGAATAAGCCAAAAAAACAGCTTGCCAGAGAAAACAGAGGGTAGTCAGTGACTAAATATTTGATGAACAACCAGGATGCCACGATGAACAGTGCAGACACATGTTACCATGACATGTCAGTGATGATTTTTCTACATTGCAAAACATACAATGTGACAAAAATAAATCCTTCTCTTCTTTTGTTCCCCATATTTAAAGTTACTGCTACTGCATGCAATCAGCCAGCAGTCACAAATGTTTCGACAGCAAGTGCTGTGCGCGCACACACACACACACACATGCATATTGGTGTACATACCATTTATTTTTTTCACTGTTGACAAAATCACTTCTAACTTTGCAGACTGACTTACCATAAATCATTATGAATAACTGAACTATTGGATTTTTCATGAACACAACAAAAAACAGTTAAATTTAATATGTATTGAATCCATTGCCAAATCTGCTGCTATGAAAGTCGGCTCCCTGTGCAGGGCCCGGAAATTTTTCTCACCTGAATCTATTCTGCACATATACAAATCTACCATCCGCCCGTGTATTGAATATTGCTGCCATATCTGGTCGGGTGCCCCTGCTGCTCTCCTTGGGCTTCTTGACAAAATACAAAGGAGGATCTGTAACGTGGTTGATACTGACTTGGCAGACCGGCTGCAGCCGCTTTCTCACCGGCGTGATGTGGCTTCCCTGTGCCTCTTCTACAAGTACTTTCATGGCTTCTGCTCCGATGAGCTTAGATCACTGGTGCCGCCTAAGCAGGAATTTACACGAGATACTAGATTAGCAACTAGGTCCCACCCTTTTACAGTTAAACAAATAAGATGTAACCGTAAATTCTACTCCAACAGCTTCTTTTCTCGCGCTTCCCGCCTGTGGAACTCCCTTCCACAAGTCTGCTTTCCCGACAGTTACAATCTCCAGCTGTTTAAATGTAGGGTCAATAGACACCTCCTATCACACTAACTCCCAACTATTCTCACAACACTCTCATCTACCCAACCCTCATTCTCAGTATCCTTACCCGCCTATCACCCACCCTCTGACATTTCCTATATTTAATCAGCCTTTCTCCACTCTACGTAGCCCTCTGTGCAGTAGTGGCAGTGACATGCCTTGCTCAGGGTGAAACGCTTATAAAAAAAAAAAAAAATGTATCTGTTTGTACAAATGTTATTGCTATCTTCAGTTTGATTTTCTTCCTTTTTTGCAAAGATCATTTCTTTGTATTGTTATTTCTGGGTGTGACTGATTTTATTTTCCACCAAAAATCAAAATACAGAGAGACAACCTTCCCCCCATAAGTGACTGATTAAAAATTTTGATCAAGGCCAATACTATCAAACTCTTGGCCATGATGACTTCTGGCCCTGTGCTAGCATTCATTAATAGATACAGCACAACCATCAATGAATTCAAGCAGTTCTATTGTATGGTTTGGCTACATGCTGGAATCATCTTGCCAATTTCATATTTTCAACAAGTGACAAATTAACCATGGTGAGATTCAAAACAAGGTTTCCTGTTTTGAATGCTAAAGTGCCAACCTCATAATACACACACACACACACATATATATATATATATATATATATATATATATATGACTTGGAGATTCATGCATTATGCAATCATCATGTGCAGAACTATATGCATATTTATTAATATATATTAGCTAAGTTCACACTACATTAAGCACTTTTATTAACAACCTGAATAATAATATATGTGTGTACCCTCATATGTATATTTCTTAATTCACACACACACACACATATATATGAGAGAGAGAGAGAAAGAGAGACATTTTATGTCAATTAATTTTAATAATTGCCATTTCCAAATTATGAATAATCTTTCTAAAATATTTTCAATAGTAATTGCCTTAAAGAACGTTTATTGCCTAAGTACACAGACATAAATTATATACCTGTATTTAAGAACTGTGGTGAACCCTCAGACCCATCCAACTACCGCCCTATCAGCCTTCTACCAATTTTCGGGAAAGTGTTCGAGGCCATAATTAATGCTGAAATAGTTCAACATCTTACCGCCCACAAACTCTTCTCTGACAGGCACCATGGCTTCTGCTTTGCCAGGTCCACGCCTGACATGCTAATGACCATTATGGAGTACATGTTCCAGGCCCTTGAGGAGTCCGGCGAGGCTCGTGCTGTTGCTCTGGACATCTCTAAGGCTTTTGACAGGGTTTGGCACTCTGGCCTTCTATGCAAGCTATGGGGTTACGGTATTACCGGATGCTTGCTTGATCTGATCCAATCTTTTTTAAATAACTGCAAAATGAAGGTCACTTTGAATGGGCATGCCTCTACATCCTACAGTACAAATGCTGGTGTCCCTTAAGGCTCTATCCTGGGCCTAATGCTCTTCCTTATTTTCATAAATGACCTCCCAGACAAGATCAAGAGCCAAGTAGGCATATACGCAGATGACCCCACAATTTACTCCCGCATCAGTAAGAAACCCACTGTGGCAAACAAACATAATCTCGCTGTTGACCTTGAGAGGGATCTACATTCTGTGGTGAATTGGGGTAAGAAGTGGCTTGTTAATTTCAATGCATCTAAGACAAAGCTGTTGTCTATCAATCATCACAGGCAACCTCTCCTACCTCCCATAAGCATGGACCAAGCGAGTCTCCCTGAGAGCAATACACTGCACCTCCTCGGCCTTACCCTCTCTTCTGATCTCAAATGGAACCACTACATTGAGTCCATAGCTAAATCCACTGCTAAGAAGGTTGGGTCACTGTATCGGGCCAGGATGTTTTTCCCACATGAATCCATCCTGCATATATACAAATAAACCATTCGTCCATGCATGGAATACTGCTACCATATATGGTCAGGTGCCCCTGCTCTTCATCTCAGTGTTCTTGACAGGCTTCGTGACAGGTACCAACTTGGCGGCTAGACTATAGCCACTTCTCTACCGGCGAGATGTGGCCTCCCTTTGTTCTATAAATACTTTCATGGCTTCTGCTCCAACGAGCTAAAGTCACTGGTGCCTCTGCAACAGGTGTTTACTCATGCAACCAGATTAGCAACTGGGTTCCACCCATTCACAGTTAAATTAACCAAATGCAGATGACAATTCTAATCCTGCAGCTTCTTCTCTCGCACTTCCCACCTGTGGAACTCACTTCCATATTCTTGCTTTCCTGACAGCTACAACCTCCAGGAATTTAAATGCAATGTCAATACTCATCTCTTAACCACTTGACTGTAATTCTTTCTTCATCACCCTGTATATCTTTTTCTTTCACTCCATCTTTGCAAATGTCATCACACCTGTACTCCCACCCTTCTCTTGCTCCTTTCTAACTGGTTTGTCTTTCTCTTCACTCTCTTCTACTTAATCTTTTTACTGTTATGTGGCCCCCTGCACATAAGTGGCGTTAACGCCTTGCTCGGGGTGATACAATTAAAAAAAAAATATACACACACACACATCATAATGCTTTTGTAGAGTATGGCCATTGCTAGATATCATTGAAAAACTCAGTTGTAACTCATGATACCAAGCTATTCCTGTGTATGAAATTTTTTAAAGTGAAGAAAAACATTCAATCAATCCTACTTTATAAACATGAAAATTATGTACCCAACAAGAAACAATCAACATTATTTGATGCTGTCAAGCCACAGATGTTACATCAGTCTTGCTTTTCTTAGTTTGGATACCTTAATGAAGACTAAAGAAGCATTAAGTTTACCATACACTTGCACTACAACCAAGGTATTTTCATATCCCTGCATCTATGCTACTTAAGTGATGGGTTTCATTCAAGGATTTGTCTTCTTTTTGACAGGTCTTGTTTTTTAATCCTGTTGGGTGTCTCTCATCACCCTCCTGTCCAGAAATGCCTGAGGGGGGGAACCATTAAAATAATAGCTGATAACTTAACCAAGTGGCAGGTGGAACTGGTTATATATATATATATATATATATATATATAAGGAAAGCTCAACACATCATTTTAGATATGTTGAATTTTCCATTTTATATCATATTGCTCTGGTTAATATTCATTCAGATCTCTACATAGATCTCTTTGATATTTTATATTAAATACATTTTTTAGTATTATCTTCTCTGTTTACAGATTTGACATCATTATATATATATATTTTAGAAAAGATTTTAGATATACTACAATTTCATGTGTAATAAATATTTTGCCACCAAATGATGACCTTGCAACTATCACCCATGAAATTGTAGTATATCTAAAATATTTTCTAAATTATATTACTCTGTTAAATTAAATAAAACAATTTAACATTGAGTTTCTTTGAGTTCATCTTTATCGGAATTAACCTGGATAATATAACAAGTGTTCTGCATTATATATATATATATATATATATATATATTCTCTCATCATCTTCAAGAAAAATAGCTAGACAAACTACACATATGATTTGATTATAATGATGAAGGCATGTGCAGAACCAACCACACTTGTCAAAAGAACTGAATGCAGAGAGCTAGTACACATTGCATGCCACAAAGCCCCCAAACTAAATAAATAGTTTATATTTTTTAAAAATTGGCTGATGCCAATCATAGCAGATATTTGAATCTGAAACTTTTTTTTTTTACTTTGACAACAGTAATTGCTGTCAGCTTAAATTAAGCTGAAAGTAGCCATGATAACTGAATTTCTCAGACAGTAAAACAGTCATTTTATAATAATAAATTGTACTCTTGACTTTCCGACTGGCATACTGCTAAGTTACGATCTCGAGCCAGACTGAAATTGGATATAATGGGTGTATTAGACTTATAAGACTTTACTAAATATTCTTGCTCATTATAACCATTCTAGAAGTTTCCTTGAATAATCGTAAATGTTGATTGCATCGGCTTTTTGTTCATTGTGTCATTTGACTTTTTTGCTATTAGATTTACCTAAATAGCCATTTTTCTTTGACATGTCTGCCAAACTGTCTTTCCAGACATTAACTTGACAGCTTCTTCTTTCTTGCAACTTATGTAGAAATTGTTGTTTAGTGTAGATAGAATTTTTCTTCATGTGATGGCATTGAGATATACCATTGTCCTTCCATTTTTTTAATCATTTAAACCCAAGCAAGGCAATAAAACCACTATGTCACAAGAGGGATACTGTGAGAGAGAATATCAGAAAAAAAAACATTATGGTGACAGAACACTAAAAGATGAGGAATGACAGACGATTACCATTGCATTTACATTAAAGTTGACTGAAAAACAAGAAGCCAGAAGAGAGTTCTACAAGTTAGATGTGTGAGAGAAGAAGCTGTTAGCATAGAACTTACAGTTCCATCTAGACATTTCAACTGTAAAATGATAAAACCTTGCTGCTACTCTTGTACTGCACTTAAATTCATAAAGTCTAGGTACCGTAGAGGAAAGTCCTTCAGAACAGTTCCCATGAAAGTATTTACAGAGAAGACATAGAGAAGCTACATTATAGCAGTGGGACAGTGACCCAAGCTAAGATGCCAAGTCATGACTAGTAACAGTGCAGATTCTTTTTTTGTATTTTATCTAGAATTTCTAAATACATAACAGAAATATTTTGTTAGCATGTTGATTTTTTAAATTCAGTTTTGATACTAGGCTCATGGCTTTATATTTTTATTTTTGTTTACTAAGGTTTTAGATTTTTGTTCTGAATTTTTCAAAAATTTCTGATACATTTTTTGTTTTATTTCCATTTTTTAAATGTTTCTGAATTAACTTTTTTATTGTATTTTAATTTCATTTTTTTAAGCCAATGTCAATTCTCTCTCTTATCTTCATTTTAAATTTTACCTTACTTTTCGAGAATAGTAGAGGAGAGACAATGAAAGCTATTAACTCGAGAACAAGATTAGTCTTTTTTTATTAGTGTAGATACTAATTAAAATATCTCTAAAGAGAAGACAATACTGACAACTTCAAAGTTCCTAAATATTTTATTTTATTTTTTTTTTCTATTTTCTTTTTTTTGGCTACACAAATAAGTCAAGATAAGCCCATTGTACCCAATCAATCCTGATCTCATTGAAAAACAAGGAGACTGTCTTCTCATTTCCCGACTCCATTCGGTTTCTACCATTAGCTAATTTTTTTCAAAATCTTTAAAAGGTTATATACCTTTAGGGCATTAATTCAGATTACAGACTAAAAAATAAATGAATTATTGCTCTTAAATAGAACTTAAATGCTCTCGCCAGTCTCATTTGCTTTACTCAACAGGATAAGATTTTATCCTAATAACTTTGAATTACGATTCAGTACTGGAAAGTGTTTTAGTGTCATCATCATCATCATCGTTTAATAACCGTTTCCATGCTAGCATGGGTTGAACGAGGTTTTCTTGATTACTCTTTTCCAGGCTGCCCATTTTGTATAAAGCCTGACTGTAATCTCAACCTCCTTAAATCATCTTTGATAAGCTGGGTTCATGTTTTACATGGTTTACCTATCATATTTGATTGAACAATCATGAAATATTAGAGTGAGTTTTACAGCAGTATGCCTTTACTAACATCAACCAGTTTAGGTGAATGGAAACTCAGTGGTTTTTTTTTTTAACTACCATCTCTAAGAAGATGATCTACCAAGGTTATAGTTCAGCATACCCTTTTCTACACAGAACAGGTGTAGAGGTTCTTATTTTAGAGATTTTTACCCAGCTTAAGCAGTTTAGTGCCATACTTAGGATAGTGTGTTTTCATATTTTTTGGTTGGGGAGGGGATACTATTTGACCATAAATGAGTTTGTTTTGAGGCTTAACGACCTATCAATCCTTATGGGATCATTTAAGGTCATAACAAATGATTTTGGGTAAGGTTATTTTATTTTTACAGAATTTTGGAAGATGTCTTGCTTTTAAACTTTTCCATTGCTTTCAAGTTGTATTACTTTTTAAATTTTTCTCCCTGGTGAGGATCAGATCTATTTTTGATCTTCGGATCTTTACTTAGATTATATTTTGTTGTGTAGTTTGATCTTTTTGAGGAAGGTTAAATTAGTATTAGAGTTTATTTTTTTCGAAAAGATCTTTCAGGTTGTTAACATTATAGAGGGATTGCCGGATATATGTAAAGTCACTGCAGTCGAGTAGAACATGTTTTACTGTATAGGGTTCTTGACATGCAATGCATTCAGGAGGTTCTTCATTTTTTAGGAGATAAGAGTGGGTTATGTGTGTATGTCCTATTCGAATACGGGATATAATCACTTCTTTGCATGATTTACTGGGTTCTGATAGTTGTTTTTTTAAAATTGGTTTAATTTTAAATAATTTGTTGTTTTAACAGTTGTTCCAGGTTTCTTGCCATTTCTTTAAAATATAGTTCTTGATTAGGGGTTTATAGTCAGTGTATGGAACCTTTATGTTACTTGTGTCACATTTTAGAGAGTTTTTGCAGCCACATCGGCTTTATAATTTCCATGAAATCTGACCATAAATGAGACCCTGACAGATGCTACCACACTGAGTCAGGGTAGACTTAGGAACAACAGCAAATAAGCAGTGATTCCATGCTCTTCAAAACCTTTAATCACATGATCAGAGGTCTTGCTGCCAGATGTAGTTTTTATCATCGTACTCAGCAGACAACAGAAAACATGGCACAGAAATCCAAAGGCACATTGGAATAGCAAATGACTTCTTCCAAAATTTAAAATCAAAGTGAAATTAAACAACAAATGTTTGGAAGAAATAGAAAATATTTGTTAGGAAAAATTTGTGCAGAACTGTTATGTGATAGCAGTCTTTCAATAAGGCAGCTAATGCTGGACAATTTCCTGACAGATAAAAAAAGAGACTTAAGGCAACAAAGACATGATTCTACAGAAGAATACTGAGAATGCTCTCAATGAAATATATGAGTGATAAACAAGTTTTAAGGAAAGGAGAAACAAAAAGGATGCTTATACTTAGAATCAGAAAAATACAGTCCACATTTTTTAGACAAGTTGAAGAAAATAGGCTTGGAGAATTTTACACTCAAAGGAGATATTCAGAGACAGATGAAAACAACATGTAACCTAAGATTTTGTAAGTGGGTAATAGAAAAGAGAGAGGGAAAAGGATAGTAAAAACCAAATATTGCTAAGTGTTATAAGGCATAGGAAGTTGTGGAGAGCTATGATTGCACATGTCTTAAGGGGATATGACATATGGAAGAAGATAGTAAAAGGACATAACTCTTGCCTGAGTATTCTGAAAAGTGTGCTTTGCTTGGTAGTATTTGTCAACTATTTTGGGTTAAATTAGTTTTCAAGAAATTTACAGGCTGTTTTACATTGTCAGATAAACCAATAGACAAGATATATAGCTCTGTAGTTAAAAAAAACTGAGAGGTATATTTCTTTATGATATTTCTTTTTTTAATTTTTATTTTTTTTAATCATTTCACCCCAAGCAAGGCAATAAAGCCACAATGGGTTATAATAAGAAAAAGATTATTGTTATTATTATAAGGTGTGAGAACAATAAAAGATGAATCAAGAAGACAGTAGATAGCAATTGATATGGCATTTAAATTTGTTGAAGGTCAAAGTTGGCTTAAAAGAAAAAAGTAGAAATCAGGAAGTTTTTAATTTTAGTCAAAGAATTTTTTCATGGTGACATCACATATAGGTGAATGTTGGATGATGGGTAATTAATCTGGAATTGCATTTCAAATCAAGTTTGATTTGTCATTTAGAAAGAAGAAATTTGAATCAAAAGAACAATTTCTGATTTTAAGCAGTCATTCATATTGTAAAAAAAACTTGCACTATGTTCCTGTAACTGTGTACATGTAATAAACACTAATATTAAAAAAAACTTGCACTATGTTCCTGTAACTGTGTACATGTAATAAACACTAATATTAAAAAAAACTTGCACTATGTTCCTGTAACTGTGTACATGTAATAAACACTAATATTAAAAAAAACTTGCACTATGTTCCTGTAACTGTGTACATGTAATAAACACTAATATTAAAAAAAACTTGCACTATGTTCCTGTAACTGTGTACATGTAATAAACACTAATATTAAAAAAAACTTGCACTATGTTCCTGTAACTGTGTACATGTAATAAACACTAATATTAAAAAAAACTTGCACTATGTTCCTGTAACTGTGTACATGTAATAAACACTAATATTAAAAAAAACTTGCACTATGTTCCTGTAACTGTGTACATGTAATAAACACTAATATTAAAAAAAACTTGCACTATGTTCCTGTAACTGTGTACATGTAATAAACACTAATATTAAAAAAAACTTGCACTATGTTCCTGTAACTGTGTACATGTAATAAACACTAATATTAAAAAAAACTTGCACTATGTTCCTGTAACTGTGTACATGTAATAAACACTAATATTAAAAAAAAACTTGCACTATGTTCCTGTAACTGTGTACATGTAATAAACACTAATATTAAAAAAAACTTGCACTATGTTCCTGTAACTGTGTATATGTAATAAACACTAATATTAAAAAAAAACTTGCACTATGTTCCTGTAACTGTGTACATGTAATAAACACTAATATTAAAAAAAAACTTGCACTATGTTCCTGTAACTGTGTACATGTAATAAACACTAATATTAAAAAAAACTTGCACTATGTTCCTGTAACTGTGTACATGTAATAAACACTAATATTAAAAAAAACTTGCACTATGTTCCTGTAACTGTGTACATGTAATAAACACTAATATTAAAAAAAACTTGCACTATGTTCCTGTAACTGTGTATATGTAATAAACACTAATATTATCTTTAAAGCTTCAGAAAACTAAAATACAGGATGAAAATAAATGAACACAAATTTTAATGCAAAGTAAGCAATTTTGAGAACAAAAACATATTTTGGAAATGAATGGGTATGAAATGGGGTATATGAAATTACAACAAATTTTCAATTGTTCCTCTATTTTGTTGTATAAACAAGATTGCACATTTGATCAAATTACTGAGAGACTTTTCTAGCTTGGCAATATCTACAGACTTGATTTCTGCTTGTATTCATGCCTTAAGTTCATCCAAATTATTAGGTCAAAACTAATGATAGACTAGTGTTTTGATTGTATCTCCATAAGTTTCATTGTTGGTATATTCTCATAATTAGTATAACTTCACAAGTTCCATTTCACAATCTAAACTAAGCTTTGACATATTTTCCAGAGAATGATTTGTCAAAACAAACCCCAGCTTATATATATATATATAATGCATTGCAATAAATAATGTGTCATTACCTGATTGGTCAAATTAAAAAAAAAACCTTAAAACTTACGCATATTTATTTTCACCCTGTATATTTTGATAAACTGATATCTCAGTTATACAGAACTCAGTAGTTAAAATGCATGATGGGCATGTTGGTTGGTGACATTCATTACCATACAAGATAAAGACGGCTTCAGATTTTAGACAAAAAAATTTCTTCGGTGATATCACATACAGGTAAATGTTTAATGATAGATAATTAATCTGGTGTTTCATACATTGTTTGATTTTGAGGAACAAAATCGTTTCATAATGCTATAGCATTTTTAAAATTAATGTTTAATCAAACCTGAAATAAAAACTTTAAAAATGTCTGGGACCAATTTGACACTATTATGAAGAGGACTGCACTTCTATGTCAATTAAAAAAAAACAGTTCAATTGTGACAAATATTGTAGATAGAGGAAGGTCTGATAAATGTATAAAAATTATTTCCTGAAAAAAGCCTTTCCCGTAATTTATGAGTGGACCAGTCTACTTAATAATTGCCCAAGATTTTAGATAAAATATTTTTATGATGCTTTGCAGTTTTCAAAAATTAATATCTTAATTAAACTTGAAATTGAAAATCTTAAGACAGATTTGTTCAGTATTTTCAAAATATAGTGTAACAAATGAAGCATGATTATTGTTCAGAGGCATAATAGAAAACTTGCGTCTAGATGTTGCCATGGTTATTTTTATTGGTGTAAATTTAATCATGGAATAGACACACGTGATTCAGAGGCAAGCCACTGTTTGCTAAATGTACAGGTTTCTGGCATTATATAAAATGCATGAATATCTGTACGAGTATTGGTCTCAACTATTTTCTTGTCCTTGTTTTATCACAACAGTTCAGCTCTACATATGTGCATATCTGTTGTATTTGTAGAGAGTAAACAGCTGAAACATTGTAGATTAATAGAAAAATTTGAAGTTGTTTGAAGTTTTCCAATAAAATATTTTCATAAAACTGAGCAGTTTTTGAAATTAATTTCTTAATTAAACCTGAAATTGAAAATATTTTAAAACTGCTACTTTGGATATTTGTAAATGAAGCCCATATATTACTCAAAAAGTAGAAAGTGAATCTATATGCATTAGTATTATGTATGTATGTATGCCGCATTCACCCTAGTCGGGTTGAGCGGGCTTCCTCCTTGACGGAGCAAGTCTCATTGGGATTTGTTTAAGGGCAGGGTCCCAAGTCCTACCCCGTTATTTAACCCATAACTGGAGGGAACGGACGGATTAATACCTTTCCCAAGGGTACTAGTGCGCAAGTGAGTGCAGTGTGCTCGACTGAAATTGGAACTCGGCTCACCGATTTCCCCCTCCAAGCCGACATCCACCGCACCACAACGCACAACGCACATCCGTGAACGCTAACAGCACCTGGTATTCCCAAGTGGTCACCCACGTAAGTACTGACCAGGCTCAACGTTGCCTGGTCAGTATTCAACGTTGCCTGGTCGTGTATTCAACGTGACATGACCGTTTGCCAACGGTCATGTCACGTTGAATACACCGGTTCCCGCTCGATCACCGAAGTTAAGCAACGTTGAGCCTGGTCGTATATGCATTAGGGATTTATATTAATTGGAATAAGACTGTGGAATGGATGAAACATGATTCTAATGTGAATCCTGTGACAGTGCATATATTAAAATTATCCCAGTTAAAATGATAATTTATATCCGCCACTTGTGAATCTTGTTTTACCACCTGAGTAGACTTTGGTTACAACTAACCTCTTATCAAATTTAGAAAGGAATTGTGCCTTAAAATGTGGGAAAATATCTAAGTGTGTATATTGTTTTTTGTTTTTTTTTGACCTTATAGTATTCTAACTTGAAATACATCTGTTGCAGAAAGAATTCCAGATTTATTATTCATTTGTATGGTTTTTCAAAAATCTGAAAAGTAAATATTAAAAAAAAAAAAAAGACTCCAACCTCCAATCAGTGGAATCTTAAAAATACCATTTTTCATTTAGGATTCTTAAGCACTCTTAAAACAGTGATGAGACCAAAATCTGGAAAAATTTCTGTTTAGATCTTTTGAGATGCTGAGATGTAGCATTTTCATTAGAAAATGCATATTATTAAGCTTTGAGTCATTTTTTAAATCTTTTTTTGCTGTTATCTTACACTGATTTTCGTAAATATGTTCTTGGACCATTAAAGTGATTAGTGAACTATTTTTTCTTGAGAGACATTTTTTTTCTGAAAAATGTTTAGATAGAATGATTTTATAAATTTTAACTGAAAGTATCCGTGGCTGCTTTTTGAATGAACAACAGCTAATAATACCATTAAGTTTTTCATGGATTTTCTTCTGTTAACTCATATTTTAATGATGTTAAACCAACATGGCTCCATGTTTAGTGCCTACCTACCAGAGATTAATAAATATCAGTTCTATCAAAGATAATTTCTATTAATTTTAAATATTAAAAAATGTTATTTCAAGTGTAGCATTGTGGAAGAGATATTAAATTGTTGTTATGACCTTTATAAAAAGGACATTTATTGAAATAATATATTTTCCCTTCCTTAAATTATCATTAAATGAATACCTTGCATGCAGAGATGTACAGTTTATGGCCACATCATGTTCAAACACCAGTTCTCATATGATTATCGAAATTAAGTAATGTTGAGCCTGGTCAGTAACTAGATGGGTGACTGCTTGTGAATACCAGGTGGTGTAAGCTTGGATGTGTGGGTAGTATAATGGATAATGCCTCAGTATAGTTAACCGGAGAAACAAGTTCCAGTTCAGGTTGGGTTTCTTGTGTTCACTTACATGCAAATATCCTTGGGAAAGGTATGAATCCGCTTCTCCTTCCAGCTATAGGTTAATTAGTCAAACTTGTATCACTGAACCATTATCTAAAAGTCAAATCAATTGCATACAAAATACTTAGATTTTGGCATTAAATAACCTATAGAGTTTGATATGCTGAAAAACAAAAACAACCACCCAACCAACACATATATATATGTTTAGTATTGACTAAGTCTTTTATTATTTTAGATGTAGTAGCAACAAACCTTATCTTGAGTTTAGATTCTTTCCGATTGTAGATGTGATAGATTTAGTTGGTCGGACAATATATTTTTTGGATTCATTGGGTTTGTCAGGAGGGGCCATTTTTCTATGAAAAAGAGAAAATATATTGGAAACAAATTCAAGTCTCTTCAGTATCCTAATTATTTTATTATTTTATATTCAATGTGAAATTAAAGGCTCATAAAATATTCCAAAATAGAAAAACTTAATGAATCAAAAAATATATTGTCCTACCAACTAACTCTATCACATCTACAATTGGAGAGAATCTATCTAAACACAACATAGAATTTCTTATATATATATATATATATATATACATACACAATACAAAAAATCTAGAAGTGAGCCACCACCTACCGCAGTTTGACACAAACGCTTCTTCAGGGTAAGAGGCTAACAATTAAGATTAGACCACAAATATATAGAACTCAATTAAAGAAGAAACCAAATCAAGAAGGGTAAAACAACCTTTATTGAGACAACAACAACAAAAAAAAAAAACTATTTGAGTAAGCAATTTTTTACATGTTTACATTTATTCAGAATTTCTGTTTTAGAATTTAGCAAGTCCCGCGCAGGTTTGAACAGCGCTATGGCTAATTTTTCTTCTCCGCATAATTTGCAAAACTTACTAGCTACTTTGTAGTCCGAACATTTTTTTAAATATCTCCCATTTAAGAATAGGATCTTTTTTAATGATATTTTTAACTTTCCATGCATGCAAAGCTAATGTGGCTATATTTTTCGTACCTGAAAGAACTTTTATGATTATAAAACCTACGTTTAAATGTGTCATGTGTAGCCCCAATATAAGTTTTAGGTTTCGGGTCATTTTTGTCTGTATAGACTTTAACACCATAGACTACACATGACTGCTGGCAATTACCATTGATTGGAACAGTCAGTTTTCAATCTGCAATTACACTTATTTTTAGAACTAGTATTTTTAGGTTTTCTCAATTTACTTTTATTGATGGCGCTTATTATTTTGCCTATGTTAGGTAAGCAGGAATAACTTAATTTAATAGTGTTTTTTTAAAGATCTTATTAAGGCAACTGTTTTTACTAAAATGTTTATCAATTAAGGAGAAAAAAATTTTACCAATTTCAGTTCTTACCTCCTTATTAAAAGGAGGGTTGTAATTAAGTTCAT
This sequence comes from Ascarosepion bandense, assembly GCA_037127315.1. Classification (NCBI taxonomy): domain Eukaryota; kingdom Metazoa; phylum Mollusca; class Cephalopoda; order Sepiida; family Sepiidae; genus Ascarosepion; species Ascarosepion bandense. The sequence continues at coordinate 1,495,174 of JBBBDQ010000216.1, forward strand.
TATTTTATATATATATATATATATATATATATATATATATATATATATACACACACACACACTTTTATTTTTCCTTTTGTTACATTTATATTTTAAATTAAAATCTATTGTCAACTAAAGGTTGTATGTTTGTCTTTCATTTAGATAACTTGGCAAATCCAAATGGTAGCTTACTTATAAAACAATAACTCCAGCTTGTTTGACATAAAATTCACTTGGAGTAAGCTTTGGTTATAATTACCAAATGATGGTTAATTGTTCATACTATAGAAGTAAACAGACTTCAGTTTGCAGGTTTTTGTTCTTGATATAGATTACAATTGTAGTTAAATATATAAAATATATCTAAAATTATAAATAAATACATAAAAAGATGTCACTTTCTCAACAACAGGATGTGGCTTCCCCCTGTCTCTTCTACAAATATTTTCATGGAAACTGCTCTGACAAGCTTTTTTCCCTGGGGACCCGACCATGTGAATTTAAATTTTTTACTAGATTAGCATCTAGGCCCCACCCTTTTACCGGTGAAATAGTTAAATGTAACCGCTTCTTCTACTCTAACAGTTTCTGTTCTTGTACTTCCTGTCTGTGGAACTCCCTTCTATTTACTTGTTTCCCTGTTAGCTACTATCTCCAAAACTTTAAATGCAACATCAACTGCCAGCTTCTATCTTCTTGAATCCTATCCATCTTTTATCTTTTCTTCAATATCTTCTGTGCCAAGTTCTTTCTCTCACTGTGACCCTTTGCCCCACTAGTGGCAATCCTGTCTTGCTTGAGGTGAAATGATAAAAAAAAAATAAAAAAATTGTTCCATGGTGAAATTCAGCTTAGAAGAAGAAAGTGATTTTACTCTTTATGTGTAATCTCTCTTCAGGACAAAGGTAAGCATACGTCTTCACAATGTCCTATTGTTTGAAGGTCTTAGTAAGATTTCTCTTTCTACTATTCCTCCAAGACTATTTGCATAATCTCATTTACTAGCTAACTCACTGTTTCACATGCCTTCAGTATAACTATGAATGTCAAATTCAAGTCCTCTTCCCTTTTTATGTGCACTAGAAACTTCAACGACCTCTTTCTCATTCTAAGTGTCCATTTTGTTTTCATTATACTTAATATCTGTGTAATGAGAAAGTTTTAAGTCCATGTCAATCCCAGCATTCTTTTATAGAACCATATTTAATTAGGTGACTCCTAATTTTGGAAAGATTTTTTAGACTTGAAAAATAGACTTGAACACTGCAATTTACAACAAGTCAACTTCTATGATCACTCTTTATGACAGGGGCACAGTTGAACCAGGAGATGAATTCTTAAGAAGCAAGAGTTCATAACGTCAAAGGTGCTGTCATCCTCACAAAATGAAAGAATTAATTCAACGTAGCCATAACAAACCAATTATGCTTCATTCTGACTTGAGGATTAATAATTTGTTCTCAATACAGTATGAGTTCTATTAAAGAATTTAGCCTGAGTTGATAAGTAGTCACAGACAGGAACAGATTTGCCAGAATGCCTGAAGGTGTGCTTCAAACATGGCTGAATCAATAATAAGAAATTCTTTGATAAGACTCAAGCTTTTGACACGAACCTGAAGACTTAAAGGCACAGATCTGCAAAAAGTCATCAGTTTGAATAGCCTTTGTTTCATTATCTTTGCTGTTTAATTTACCAAATGTTCTGTGTCTCTGATTCTATCTTGTTTCTTTGTTTTTCTGCTTTTCATTTCTCTTGACCAAATCCTGCTTCATTCTTTTACTTTCAATCTCACCTGCAGCCTTTTTTTTTTTATCACCAATCAATTCTCTCTTCCCTTGTAAGTTTTTCTTCCTTTCTTTCTTGGCCCCTACCCCTGTCTCCTATGACTTCACCCTGTTTCTTTCTCAAATCGATTTATCCTCCTAAGTCAATTTCTTTCTTCCCTTTCTCCTGCAGAGTGATCCTAGTTCTTTCTTTATTGATCTAATTGTTTCATTCTCTTATTTTTCTTCTCACTTTCAGTCTTCCCTTCTATTGTTCTTTCTCTTTGTTTATATTTATTTTTCTCTTTCTCCTGCTCATTAATTTTGTTTCTTTCTTTCTCTTTCTACTGGCATGATTTTCTCTCTTACTGCCACCATAATGCTATTTCTCTTTCTGTGCCCTGCCCACTTCTTTTCACTCCCTATCCCTGCACTGTTTATTTCTCTCACATGCTCGTACTTTAACCAACAATGTTAGTGGACAGTATTTTTGTCTAAGTGAAAACCTTAATTCTTGTATGCTTCTTTTCAAACCCTAAATCACCAAGATTGGTGTAATAAAATATTTTCACCACTCCCTGCAGCAGTCAGTATATTAATATACTGGTCAAGTAAGAATCTGCATGTTTTCCTCTTCTCTCTAATTATCTTATTCTCAAAAGTATTTGTCTTTTTCTTCTGATTTTTTCCTTTGATTTCATTGGATTTCTTTCTTTGTCTCATCTTTTCAGTATTTCTCTATTCCTGTCTTTTTTGGCTTTGACTGTACCCTTTTTCTGGTTTCTTTTTTTGTAATGCTGCTAGAGCAGTTACTCCTGGGTATGATGATTAACTACTTCCAGCAGCAACACCTGTGATCAGGAGATTGGAGGTTTTGATAAGTGTGGCACAACCACTTAATTTTCTGTTGCTCACAGGTCCACCATGACATGAGGTGGTAGCACCTGTTAAAGTTCCACCGATGGACAAATGCAGAAGCCCCCACACAAAAAGAAAAAGAACAAAAACAAAACACTACGAAAGAATAAAAATATATTTTTATAGTAAAAATACTAATAACTTTTTTATCTGTAGTTGAAGACGTACAGTTGCATTCAAGATATTTAGATTTCCGCATTAAATAACCCATAGAGGTGGGCATGCCACTAAATAAAATCAACCAGCCTACCATGTATTAAATTGTGACTATATATTTTATTACTTCAAAATTTTTGAGAGAACTAAATTTCCGCATCAAATGACCCATAAAGAGTTGATGTACTGTTAAACAAATCAAATCCTTTCTCTCACTCTCTTTTCCATTTTTCAGCTTTGACTTGTTTCTATCTCAACTTTTTTTTTTTTAATGATGCTCTCCAAAATATATCCTTCCCACTTGAGATAGTTGAGGCATATTTACCACTTTCAATAAAATCTGTAATACCTTCATGGTATAAATACCTATCTCAGCCTTTTTCATATCTATTTCCTTATTAGCATTTCCCCACTTATTTTCCCTCTCTCAACTCTCTACTTGGCCTCATTCATCACAATACATTTCTTTCTCTCTATTATTTCTTACATCTACACTCTTTTTTCTCCTCACGCACACTCTCCCTGTCAGTAACCAGTTTCATTACTTTCCTCAATATTTATATTCTCTCATTTTTTTTGTGTGTCCTCCCTTTGACTCTTTCTTTATTTCCATATTTACAACATCATTCCTAATATTTGTCAAGCAAGGCTGCATTTGACACAAGGTCAGATTCATGGAACACCTACTGAAAAAAAGACACTGGCAATGACTTTAAAGTAGCATTTTAGCCATCACTCTATTACAAGTACTCTTACCATAGTTGTTTTTACTATTTTCTCTGAATTGAGAACAATACCTGGGGAAAAAAAAAGTTTTATATATATATATATATATATATATATATATATATATATATTGTACATACACACACACAGATGATTTTTGTTTGTTCCATGACCTATAATAGGAATTACTCTCTTGGGCCTTTTGTCTGTGTGCCTATCTCGAAAGAAGAAAAAAAAACCAAAAAAACCCCAGAAATTTTCATAGCTGTTGATGCAGAGTTTTGTGATTTTTTTTCTTGCCACCAGAACTCTTTTCATGAGAAAGAAGCAATTAAAATGACGCTTCCTTTTGGTTTCTTGAAAAAAATGATTTACTTTCTGTCATAGGCTGATGTTTATTTTTTTTGTTCTCAGATAAAAAGGAAAAAAGAAAAAAAAAACCTTACTGTTTCTGCTTATATCTTTCTCATTCAAACTTTCTTCCCACTCTCTCCAAATTTGTGCTCTATTTGCATTTTCAATTACTTTTATCTTGATGCGACGTTTTCCTTTTCATAGATTTTACTTTTGTTTTTAATTAAATACATTCTTAAGATGTTTTCATCAAGCATTTTTTTATGTCACAGTCAATGATTTCTACATCACAGTTTGTGTCTTATCTTTATTTATGTTAGGCTATATATATATATATATATATATATATATATATATATATATATATATATACACACAAATGTTTTCATTATTATCTATTTAATATCAATCTGTAGATATTTATAAACTCAATATGTTTTTTTTTTTATTTCATACATTGCTAGCTAGCAAATCATGGCTAGACCAAGCTAGTCATCTTTAATTCTGTTTGTAGCAGTATATAGGTTTTCTTTTGGTGTCTAGAATCAATTTCTAGTTCCATTTCAAAGCTCAATCATTTTAAAAGACTTGGTTCTTTCTACAACCTTATCCATCAGTACATTCAGGTACTTGTAAACTATAAACACTAAAAAATAAGTTCCAAATTGTTGAAAACCATCCATCTTTATCAATATCTAATACTATGCTTAGTGGCCCAGGTTAATGTCTGTTTTACACAAGCTGCATTAGTTGCTGTTTAAGTTCAAGTGTAAATTAGGATACTTGTAAATGCTGATTTTCAAGGCAGCCATATGTTAATTGACAAGGATTCAACAGACAACATGAAGTCACCATATTGTGCTCTTTATGCTGAACCCATTTCATTAAACAGGTGTGACAAAAATTAACAAGTGGCTAAAATAATTGCTTTTTAGTTTCTGGTAAACAGGAGGTTGTGAGTTCAACCATTCTGCTGGGTAATATATATATATATATATATATATACATGATCTGGCATGTATTAGATTTCTCAACCACGAATGACCATTAGTCTAAATGAGGTTTTAATCAAGCCTATATAACACAGTTTTTGATTCATCGCAATAACCATATCTGCTCTGAAATGTATCGTAATATGAACAAATGTAAACATGTTATGAATCCTGCTGAATGATACACATTTTCGTAAAAAATATATATATATATATATAAAGCAGAATAGAAGTAAAACGTGAACCTGGCCTAATGATCCTTCATTTCTGTGGTGAAACTTAAGCAGCTTTGGTTCTAGTTTTTTTTTTTTTTTTTTTTAATCATTTCACACTGAGCAAGGTGGAAATGCCACTGATGTGCAGGGGGCTACATAAATGTAAAAAGATTAATTAGAAAAGAGTGAGGAGTACAAACTAGTAAGAAAGGAACAATAGAAAGCTGAGAAAGCAGGTGCGATGACAGATACATAGGTGGAGAGAAAGGGAAGGTTATACAGGGGAGGGGAGAGAGCTAGAGTCCAGTGGTTAGTAGATGAGTATTGACTTTGCATTTAAATTTCTGGAGGTTGTAGCCGTCAGGAAAGCAAGAATACGGGAGCGAGTTCCACAGGCGGGAAGTGCGAGAGAAGAAGCTTCAAGAGTAGAATTGTTGTCTGCATTTGGCTAACCTGACTGTGAATGGTTGGGACCCAGTTGCCAGTCTGGTTGCACGAGTAAACACCTGTTGAGGAGGCACCAGTGACTTAAGTTCGTCCGAGCAGAAGCCATGAAAGTATTTATAGAACAGACAAAGGGAGGCCACATTTCAACGATGGGGAAGTGGCAGCAGTTGAGCCGCCAGATCAGTACCTATCACATTACAGACTCTCCTTTGGAGCCTGTCAAGAACACTGAGGAGAACGGCAGGGGCGCCTGTCCATAAATGGCAGCAGTACTCCATGCATGGACGGATGGTTGACTTGTATATATGCAGGATGGATTCAGGTGGGAAAAACATCCTGGATCGACAGTGACCTAACCTTCTTAGCAGTAGATTTTGCTATGGATTCAATATAGTGGTTCCATTTGAGGTCTGAGGACAGGGTAAGTCCCAGGAGGCGTAGTGTATTGCTCTCCGGGAGAATTGCTTGGTCCATGCTTATGGGAGGCAGGAGAGGTCACCTGTAATGGTTGACAGACAACAGCTTGGTCTTAGATGAATTGAAGTTGACAAGCCACTTCTTGCCCCAGTTCACCACAGGGTGTAGATCCCATTCAAGGTCAGCAGCGAGATTATGTCTGTCCGCCACGACAGGTTTCTTACTGGTGCAGGAGTATATTGGAGTGTCATCTGCGTAAATGCCTACTTGGGGCTTGATCTCATCTGGGAGGTCGTTGATGAAAATAAGGAAGAGCGTCAGGCCCAGGATAGAGCCCTGTGGGACACCAGCATTCATGCTGTAGGACGACGAGGCACACCCATTCAGAACGACCTTCATTTGGCGGTTATTTAAGAAAGATTGGATTAGGTCAAGCAGGCGACCGGTAATACCATAATCGCGTAGTTTGCATAGGAGGCCAGAGTGCCAAACCCTGTCGAAAGCCTTGGAGATGTCCAGAGCAACTGCGCAAGCCTCATCAGACTCATCAAGGGCCTGTAGCATGTACTCCGTTATGGTTGTTAGCAGGTCGGCTGTGGACCTGGCAAAGCGGAATCCATATTGCTTGTCAGAGAAGAGTTTGTGGGCGGTGAGATGATGAACTATTTCAGCATTGATTATAACCTCGAATACTTTCCCGAATATCGGTAGAATACTGATAGGGTGATAGTTGGAGGGGTCCGAGGGTTCACCACAATTCTTAAATACAGGAACGACTGAAGAGAACTTCCAGCATGCAGGAAAGCAGGAAGTGGAAAGGCAGTAGTTAAATAGTTTAGAGAGGATAGGGGGAAGTTCAGGAGCACACCTCTTAAGGACTATCACCGGGATTCCATCGTCTCGACATGCCTTATGGGGGTCAAGTTTTGAAATACTACTGTCGGGGTAATATATACGTCGTGCAGTTTGGCCTCAGTAATATGTACTTTTTTGCAATTATATATATATATGTGGTTTTCAGGAAGTAAATTTGATATGTTTATTCTCTCAAATTGGTTTAAAGTATCTGTAAACAGTGAATAGAATTCTGAAACCACTCAGTACAGTTTTAGAGGTGTCAGCATTAACTGACATGAACAAGTGGAAGTTACCTGTATAGGACATTTATATGTGATTTATAGACTACGCAAAGGCATTTGACAAAGTACGCCACAAAGACTTGATAGAGATGTATGACAACCTTCACATTTTCGAAAAAGATGTTAAGATAATCAACAATCTATATTGGCAGTGAACTGCTTGCATACAGATAGGAAGTGAATTCAGCAGTTATACAAAATAGAAAGGGATGTAAGACAAGGCTGTGTTTTCTCACTGGATCTATTCAACTTATACAGCAAAACAATTCCAAGAGAAATAAAATCCATTGCCAGGATTTGTCATTGGCAGACACAATCTTAAAAATGTGAGATACATGGATGGCACGGTGCTGATAGCCGACATGGAAAGGAAAATGCAGGACCTCCTACAGAAGGTTGCAAAAGAAAGCGAGAAGAAAGAACTGAGTATAAACTTTAAAAAAAACTGAATGTATGGTCATCAGCAAAAAGACCCCAAAATTCCAACTAAAAGTTGAAGAAACTAAAATAAAACAAAAAGAAATTCAAATACCTGGAAAGTGTTCTGACAGAGGATGGAAAGCATGACATAAAGATCCAAAGACACATTGGCATGGCCAAAAGACACATTTGAAAAGCTAACCAGAGTAATGAGAGACAGGAAAATCTCATTGGAAACAAAGAAAAGAGTGTTTGATTGCAATGTGATATCTATCTTTCTGTATGAAAGTGAATGTTTGACAATCTCATCAAGGATGATAGAGAGGCTTGAGGAAGCAGAAATGTGGTTTTACAGAAGGATGCTGAGGATACCATGGAATGAGTATGTGAGCAATAATGGTGTGTTAAAGAGGATGCAAATGAGAAAAAAAACATAGTTAACATCAGGAAGAGACAGATGAGATTCCTGGGACATTTAATGAGGAAGGATAACCTGGAGAATTTAATACTCACAGGATGGATAGAAGAAATGAGAAACAGGGGAAAGCAGCATGAGAGATACTTGGTAGGCTTGAGCAAATGGATGGCAGAGAGGGGTTTGGGAGAGATACCAAGAGGAAAAATATTGAGAGTCACAAGTGACAGAGAGTCAAGTGGGAGTCCATAATCGGCTAGGTCCTAAAGGGACATGGCACAAAAAGAAGAAGTACCTGCATCATGATTATTCACATCAGTAATCAAAATGCCACAATCATGACAGCTGCAATGGAAACTATGAGGCTGTAGCTTGCAGAAAAGAACACAGAAGATGTTCTGATTGCCTCCATACACCAGAATTCATCCAACAACTGAAGGAGAAAGTGGGCCTTGGTGCATGAAATTGGTCTTCAATGAGAACATCCGTTACTAGTCATGATAGCAGTGTAAGAGTCAACTTCTTACAATGAAAGCTCTAGAAAACTGTCTGACAAAGGCAAATAAACTTCTGAACAAGGTGAAAACATTCTGTTGAACCAGAGACAATGTGGTTCTTCTCCAACGAAAAGAATTTTCATCAAGACCAGCTTCACAACACTCAAATCAACAAATGGCTTGCCTACAATTAACATGATGTTTGTTGTGTCATGATGTTTCCCTAAACTGTGATGATTTTGGGGTGTGTCTCCAGTGACAGTGATGTCCTGCTATATCACATCTATGAACAGGCTTAATTTGGATGGCAAATGTGGAGTTGCAGAACACTGTAGGCAAGCCTTGGTTGGAGATGGTGGCTAATGGAAGACCATATGTGTGACAGCAAGATTCAACTTCCTGCAACAACTTTATGAAGTGTCAGTTTTTCTTGTCAGATAATATTTATGACTTCACCAGCCCCGGCAACTAGCTCACTAACTCTCCTGACTGTAATCTCATGGAATATTATGCAGTTGAGAAAGACATCAACCACACAGCCTGTAACACCAAGGCCCAACTGATTGACAGGATTAAGGAAGTATTTGAGGCTCTGCCAAAAGATAATGTGATGGTTACTTATGCCAAATTCCAGGGTTTGATCAAGGGTGTAGTAGATTTTGAGGTTGGTTTATTTAACTGAATTGTTTTTTTAATTATTATTATAACCTGTATACCACTTTTTCATTTTTCTGATGAATTGATTTTTGGCTTAAATATTTACTTTGACACTTTTTGTTTTTATTAATGGAAAACAAATTTAGCCCAAACCCTGTATATATGTGTGTGTTATAAATGTGATAACATGATGCCCAACAAATGGTAGGAGGCTGATACATGACAAGGTGACAAAGTGATAATATTATCACTTTGGTAGGAGGTCAACAAATTACATCTATATATATATATATATATATATATATCTTTCTAGCTAATTTTCAGTCAGATTCTTTTTCTTTCCATCACTTTTGTTTGTAGAAATGAAGAAAGTGATGGGATGCTCTTAGTGTTTTATGTGTGCAACGTGAGTTGACTTTTTCTTCAATGCATTTCAGTAAGAAATTTTTTCATTTTCTAATTGAATTTGCTGATATTGAGGTTTTTTTTTATATTCCTTAATAGTTTAGTAGTTTTCCCTGTTGATAGAATGAGATAACGATATTATTTATATTCTGCTACGCTTGGGGTTTTGTTGGGACCACAATAGCTGGGATGCAACGAGAAAGTAAAAACAAATATCCCAGGGTTCAATTATAAGTTGTTAAAAGAACAATGGGAGGGGAATTCACCAAGTCTAGACGATGGTAAACACAATGAGAAATGAACAATAAGCAGACACAAAATAAGACGACACGAGAATATCTTATAAAAATAATTTATTTACAAACTATACAAATATTAAATTAGCGAAAAAAAAAAACTAATTAAAAAGGTAAGAGGGGGGAAAACATCTAGACGACGAAATATATAAAACAGTAAAGACAGCAGATTATAGAATATATTGAAATATAAAAAAAATTACAAATTTGTAGGGATTGACGTCGATCAGTTGTTATATAAAGTACTAGAAATAGAACTAAAAAAGAAAAATGTTGTTTAGTAATTATTTGAATAACACAGTTCAATTCCTCGATGATGATGAATATTTCAGGTGGGCGAATCACAGGAAATATAGATGACTTGGACTTAAGAATACCACTCAGGATTCTTCAGATCACCTGGTGACATTCAATTTTTTATAAGACAGCAAAACAGTCAAGTCCAGTGTGTTGACGTCTGACTTCTTCAAAAACTAATATCCAAGTGCAAACACTATGTGTTGGCATGCAGAAAGAAACTAAAAACATGTGTAGATACATGAAAAAGGAGGAGTCATTTGTATTTTGAATATTATCAAGGTCACTTGCACTTTAGACAGGCAGCATTCATATGGCCTGCACTCAAGGACCAGACAGAAGGTGGAGGAATGGAAGGTTCTTTTCCAAGAACTGGATTTAGCCGGTTACAAAGAATTTATTCTATAATCTGCATATTTAAAAATAATAAAAAAAAAAGCAAATCTTTTTCTTATATTTCGTTCCAAATCTTTAGGGTACTAAAAATGTACTTGTAAAATATATGGTAAGGATAAAATATTGACCTAATGTAAAAATATCAAAAAAATATTGGGGAAAAAGGTATAACAAACTTCATTGGACTAAATTTGTTATATTGGTGCAACTACATACAAATGAGGGACATTTAGAAATATCTACAAACAAAAGTGATGGAGAAAAATAATAGAATCTGAATTAAATCAGCTAGATACAAAAAATTTAAAATATATATATATATATATATATATATATATATATATATATATATATATTTTTTTTAAATAACTTTAATCCAAATGGAAAAGTAGGAAGGTAAATCCCAAAAACCTGATCCTAATTAATATTAAAATTTTAATATTAAAAAATGATACAGGTGGAGAGCTCAATGTAATTAAAATTGCAGAGTTAATATAAAATAAAAAGTTTTCAATGTTCAAAATTCAAAATTTTGAACATTGAAAACTTATTTTATTTTATATATATATATATATTTATTGTCATCTGCAGACAGATCTGTTTCGCTGTATCACAGCTCATCAGTACGGTTAGACTCGAATTGCTATATAACCCAGGCTCGAAACCCGACCGAATTGGCCTCAGTCGGTGACTCTACCCCTAGTGCATATCATATTACGCACCCAATAGCTAGAGTGATCCAATTCATTTTACTGAATGAGCTATATATATATATATATATATATGGGAATTTTAAATTTTACATATTCCAGTTTTATTTTAAATTCAATTCTATAATTAAAAAATAGCATCCCAGAATTATAATATATGACTACTATAAATAATGCCAGACCCAAAAATTCAATTCCCAGAACATTCAATTCATAATATGCACCTAATGATTGCATAGTGAATGAAATCATACTATAGACATAGGATTATATATATATATATATATATATATATATATATATAATAATAATAATAACTATATAGACTCTGTAAGTATGTAGGCCGTAAATTTATACCAAAATAAACCTCCGAAAAAAACCATTAACAAACAGAACCTAAATCCGTTACAATCCGGTGTACTAAGACGTCAGATAAATGGGGGGGAAAAAAAGAAACCCGCGGAACAAGAGCAAAACATTCAATACTCCGCAGTAAAGAAAAAACACCAAACGGAACCAAACACAAGAAAAAGTGCTCAATACAAGGTACAAAAGAAAAGATACAATAGTAGAGCAAAAATATATATATATATATATATATATATATATATATATATTAAAAAAGGATTAATTCAAAGATGTTGAATGGCCATTTCGATATGAAGATCCCCACGGGGAACGACACATCACCTCAGCAACAGAAGTATCTGAATTAAAATATATATATATATATATATATATATATAGATAGATGATTCTTTTATTCATCTCAAGGTTGTTGACAAAATCCAAAGAAGGATCTGCAGTGTAATTGATCCTGATTTGGTATCTGGACTTCAGTCCCTTTCTCACTGTAGTGACATGGGTTTCCTTTGTTTTATTTGTTCTCCAAATATTTTCATGGCAACTGAAAGCTTTTTTTCCATGGTGTCCCATCCACATAAATTTATCCATGCTACTAGACTGGCATCTAGGCCCCACCGTTTTTCCATTGAAATAGTTAAATGTAACCGCCGCTTACACTTGAACCCTTTTTTCTTGCATTTCCCGCCTGTAGAACTCCCTTTCATTTACTTGTTTCTCTGATAGCTACCATCTTGAAAAATTGAAATACAACATAACTTGCTGAATACCATTCATCTTTTTTTCTCTCTCAGTGTACCCCCCTGCACATACTGGTGGTCTCTCTCTCTCTCAGTGTAACCCCCTGCACATACTGGTGGTCTCTCTCTCTCTCTCAGTGTAACCCCCTGCACATACTGGTGGTCTCTCTCTCTCTCTCAGTGTAACCCCCTGCACATACTGGTGGTCTCTCTCTCTCTCTCTCTCAGTGTAACCCCCTGCACATAGTGGTGGTCTCTCTCTCTCTCTCAGTGTAACCCCCTGCACATAGTGGTGGTCTCTCTCTCTCTCTCAGTGTAACCCCCTGCATATAGTGGTGGTCTCTCTCTCTCTCTCAGTGTAACCCCCTGCACATAGTGGTGGTCTCTCTCTCTCTCTCTCTCAGTGTAACCCCCTGCACATAGTGGTGGTCTCTCTCTCTCTCAGTGTAACCCCCTGCACATAGTGGTGGTCCTGCTTTGTTTAGGAGTGAATGATTTTATATATATACACACAATCTGTAAATAAATTTAAAACAAACTATGAAGCCCCTGATGAGTGTTTACTGTCTCCACAAGATTCAAAATAGGGACAGATAAATGATTATTTTATTTGTTACTCATAATGCTCTGGATATGCAGGTAATCTCAGAGTTATTTGGCACAGAAAGTATAGTCAGTGAACCAATTCAAAATTCTGAACTGGTCTGTTACATTCACTTTTGTACTAATGCTTTCAGAAAAGAAATGAATCCATCTACTCTCCCCCCTACAGTTATGATTTAAATAGTAGAGTATACAGGAAATTCTAGCCTTGGGTGGATTCAGTTTAAGAGAAAGGAAACTGTTTTGAAAACCATTGAGAAAGCAATAAGAAACAACTCAAGATTTCATGGTGATTCAAAAATAATACAGAAAAAGAAGCTGTGAAGAGACATGATCATCTCTCTCTTTTTTGAAGAAAGATATTTAATATTACTTCTTTTTCTACTGTATTCTTTTTCAAAGCCTCTCAATTGCACTATCCTTCACAACAATAAAGTTCAAACACCCTAAAAGAGTCACTATAAACTTTTTGTACAGCAAATGAAGTGACATACAGAGTAATAAACATTAAACAAAATACACTAGAGTGTGTGTGTGTGTGTGTGTGTATATATATATATATATATATATATATATATATATATATATACACCCTCTAAACATATACTGTTAAATATAATAGACAATGAATGTTTATTCGTGAGCATTTCTAAACATCTTTTTTGGCTTTAATTTCAGGTGAAAATAAAGACAAAATTGTCCAACATTTGGATATTTTTTATTATGTTGGTTCTAAGCTTTTGGCTCACATGAGCCATCTTTAGAGAGGTTACAGAGACGTTAACATAAAGACATTCACCATCAAAGATTATATTTTCTTATGTTGTCATAAAACATTGCTATGAAATGATAACAGTCACTGAATAGCAGATGCAGGTCGTAAATTTGTAATGCAGTTCTATGACATCACACCACATGAGATATCGAAATGTTAACAACAGAATTATGTCTAAATGCAATTTTAATGAGTGTGGGTTGCTTTGATTTAATGTAGATGGCCTTCAATATCTCAAGGTTTTTTTACTATGTGTATATGTGAATATTATTGTTATCGACTAATATATAATATGTAAAATTATTATTTTCTCTATTTACATTGTTGTCCTTATCATTGTTGCCATAATCATGATGTTTTGGCCAATGTACACTCCAGCCTTGTTCCAGTGACTGTAATTTTGAACCGAACCTTTTATTTCATCCACCAGGCTAAATTGTTCTAGTTCCACATGCCATGCTACTTTCAGATATGTCATTTATTTCCCTTTAACTCAACTGTCCAAGTTTTTATTCCCCACCTGCTCTTGCCAAGTATTGAACTCATCAAGTTACTGGATTACTTCAACTAATGCTTTTATCCAATGGACCATGTTTTTCTACACACAATTATCAGTAATTATATCAGAGGAAATAGATTTAAGAGAAAACTTTCTTTAAAGTGTGTGCATATGTATATAAAATTATTATTATCCAGCTGCAGTAGTCCACCTGTCGTTAAGACTGCATTTGTGAAAGAAAATAAAATGTTCCTGACTAGGGGGAGGGGGTAAAAAAACTAGATAAAACTTTAAGAAACAAGTAAAAATTGAGTTCATCTGGTGCATTCCGACAGCTTCGGAAATTTCCCAAAACAAATGAAAGGAAAGGAAAAAAAGCTTTTCATATTTTCTCCAATACAATTTCATTTTACATGTTTTTCTCTTGTTGTATCTGTCTTCTTCAGTTTTAAAAAAAAATTCCTTCTTGGCAATTTGCTGGTTGTTCAGACATGTTAGGTAAATTCTGAAAGATTTAATTCTGAGTTTATTACATGCTTGTGTGTGCACCCTGTTCAGAAATTATTCTGTTATTCTTCACATATACAATCTCATATATTTGCTTAGCCAGAGCCATTCCATCTATTTACTTCTCTCCTCATCTGTCTTTGCTTCTGTCTCTCCATTGATACTGCTTGATATATATCCTAAGTTTAGCTTGGAAGGAATGGGGAATAGGAAGATTGTGCTACGGCAATTTTATAAGTGTGAAGGGAGGGAACAATCTTGAAAATGAGAATCTAAAATCCTGACTTTTGACTTAAATACAAACAACCAACATTAGGAAATATAATAGTGATGCAAAAATTTCCAGCAACATATTTTGTCTGATGTTAGGGAATCTTAGACATGTCTAAACATTTTATTACTGTTTATAAAGAAGATTGTAATGCACTAATTAAATAGGGACTGCAGTGCAATCGTAAACATCAGTATCTGAAACCCTGGCTTTTTACTTGGGTTTAAATGTCAACATCAGAAATTTAATAATGATGCAGAAGTTTCCAGCAACATATTTTGTACAATGTTAAAGAAATCTTAGAAATATCTAAACAATTTATTACTTGTGCAGTTTGTTACTGCTTATAAGGAAGATTGTTTCCAAGGAAGGTCAGTGGGGGCTTTCTTAAAAATCAGTACCAGAATTTTTAGGGTTTAAACATCAACAAGAAATAAGTTTCTGATACAAAAGTTTCCAGCAACATCTTAGCAATGTCTGGACTCTTTATTGTGCAGTTTGCTATCTTTTACAAAATTGTATTGCATGAATTCTACTAAGGAAGGAAAGTGAAGTAGTTAAAAATCAGTATATGAATCCATTTATTTAGGCTTAAAAACCAATCACAAACAGTGCTGATATAAAGCAATATATAAATATAAAATTGATGCCAAGCCCTATATTTTGTACTATTTTAGGGAAGTTTTAGAAATGTCTAAAGTTTAATCAAGCCTTTATTGTTTGTGAAATTAGTTTGAGAATTTTGTTTAAGGTTTTTAAATGATGACTAAGTAAATGGTTTCCATGTGAATTTCTAGACAGGAACATTGGTGAGACATCTAAAATCTTGTCTATCTTTTTGCTCAACACTAAAAAAAAAATTTCATTTTTTAGGCAAGATAGTTTTTGTCAATGAAAAATGCATTTAGATTAGAATCCCAAATTACTTGCTTCCCTCCAGGATAATACAACTTAATTTGCTGGGGGTTCTGCATGGGAAAAGTACATTTTTCTGCACTATATGAAGGATAAAAAAAGGAAGTTTAACTGATTCCTTTCTTCTGGTTCCACTCTGATCACTTTCACATGGAGAGGCAACCTTGAAGACTGTTTCCATCTCTGTCATAGCCAGGTATTGAATTGACACTTGGCCCCGTGGATAAAAGAGTTGTGAGTTCAATACCTGGCTACAGTAGAGGTGAACAAAAACTTGAGAGTTGAGTTAAAAGGGAGATAACTGATACTGAGAAATCTGGAAGAGGTGTGGCATGTACAATGGCCGAATCGTTTTAAATATGGCAGTAAAGATAAGGACAACAGTTCAAACAATGTAAATAATTACAATATAATAATAATATCAGAAATATAGACATAATCTTGTCACTTGCTTAAAGTTCTTTAGAACCACACTTTCTGCTTCTTAAAAATTATCATGTGATGCAAGTCTTCATTAAAAATATTTCTTCTTTGATAAATATTTTTTGAAATCATTCAGATTTGCATACATTCAATGCCTGACAAAATGTCAAATGTTCAAAGTCTTTTGATTTTAATGTAGGTACTGATGCCATTTTATTTTTGCATTCTGTTTTAGAAAAGAAATCAAAATCATTATAGTCATTGTTTTGTCTCTTTTTAATAAATTTCTGTGATGGCCTGGTTGAGTCATCAGAAGGTAATTGTATCAGTACAGACTGTTTGAGTAGAGGATCTGAGGAATCATGGTTCTTCTTAGAGGTTATAATTCTTATCTGTGAATTACCATGATGTCTTGGGAAAGATAATTTTCTTTTTCTTAGACTGGCTGCCACCCAAGGCTGAAGATTCCTGTTTACCTTACTATTTAACCAATAATTAGTATGGGCCAGAATTTGAACTAAGCTTACCAATTTCTCTTTTTGGATTGATAACAATTCTTCTTTTTACACATATATTCATGTATATGTTTTAACTGTTACAGAACTGGTGCATACTAACTGCAAGCACTCCCCAACTTTAAGCCATATTGTGGCAATGCTTTGTGATTCTCTCTTCTTCTTCTTCTTCTTCTATGTGCTTTGTCCCTTCAGGACGTAGGCGATCATGGCTCTCCACATCTCCCTATCCCTTGTGGCTCTTAGTATGTTTACTCCTGTTGCTGCTGGCAACCCCCATTCCGTCATCCACCTGATCAGGCCCTGCAAATATGTTATCCGCTGCCTTCCTCTGTCTCTCTTTCCTTCTATCTGTCCAGTCAGTATCAGGTTCTCCAGGCTCTCCTTCCTCATTGCATGTCCCAGGAACTTCAGTTGTCTCTTCCTGATGCTCAGCATCAATTTCCTTTTTGTTGCCATTCTTTCTAACACCTCGTCATTGCTTGTATGCTCAGTCCACGATATCCGTAGCATCCTTCTGTAGAACCACATTTCGGCCGCTTCCAGTTTTGTCCTCATTTTCGATGATATTGTCCAGCATTCACAGCCATATTGAAGAACTGACATCATGTAGCAGTCTAGCACTCTTTTCTTCGTTTCTATCGAGATTTTCCTGTGTGTTAGTATTTTGCTCATCTTCTGGAACGCATCCTTTGCCATGCCAATTCGCCTTCGGATCTCCGTGTCGCACTTTCCATCTCCTGTTAGAACACTTCCTAGGTACTTAAATTCTTGTACTTGTTTGATTCTGTTATCCTCCACCTGTATTTGGCATTTTGGGTTGTATCTTTTGCTGATGACCATGCACTCAGTTTTCTTAAAGTTTATTTGTAGTCCCTTCTTGTCACTCTCCACTGCTACTTTCTGTATGAGGTCTTGTAGTTTCCTTTCCGTGTCCGCAATCAGCACTGTATCATCCGCATATCTTATGTTGTTCAGGTTGTGGCCTCCAATAACAAATCCTGGCGTGTCATCTAGGGTCCTCAAAATATTCTCGCTGTATAGGTTGAACAAATCTGGTGAAAAGACACATCCTTGTCTTACGCCCTTTTCTATCTTTGTGTATCTACTGAGGTCGTTACCTGTCCGTATGCAGGCCATTTGCTGCCAGTAGAGATTCTTGATTATTCTTATGTCTTTGCCAAAAATGTCGAGGTTGCCCAGCATCTCCATCAATTCTTTGTGTCGTATTTTGTCGAATGCCTTCGCGTAATCAATGAAGCACAGGTACAAGTCTTTCTTCATTTGTAATGCCCTTTCAGAGAGCATCCTAATCATGAATATGGTGTTCCTTGTTCCAGTGTCCTTGACGAACACGCACTGTTCCTGCCCTATCTCTGGCCTGATTCTGCTTCTCGCTCTATTCATCAGGATTCTGACAATCAGTTTTGTAATGTGACTCATTAAGCTGATAGTTCTGTGTAGTTCGCACTTGTTTGCACCAGGTTTCTTCGGCAGCGCTATAAATATCGACTTGCATAGGTCATCTGGTATTATTCCGCTGCTATAAATTTTGTTTATTATGTCGGTAATCTTTTCTATGCCATATTCTTCTAAGGCTGTCAGCAGCTCTATCACTATGCCATCTGGACCAGGTGCTTTGTTTCTGTTCATTTTGGCCATTGCAGCTTCCACTTCAGATTTTAGTATTTCCGGTCCATCCATCTCCTTGTGTATTCTTGGTTGTTCTCTCTTGTTGCAAAAGAGATCCTTTATGTATTCTTCCCATCGCTGGAGTATTTCCTCTTTCTCTAATATGATTGTCCCTTCCTTGGATTTTATGCATCCTGTTGAGGAGCAGCTATCTCATCAATTAACTTTATTCTACTTACATTTATATATGTGACAAATTAAATTAAGTACAACTGACTATTAATAGATGAAACATTTTTGTAAATTTTCTGAGTTTTTTTTTTGTTTGCCCAAATCTGTGAATTCATTTTGCTCATGCTAACTTTGGAAAAAACACTATATCAAATTCTCTAATTTTCTATCCAGAATGTGTTAAAATTATTCAACTTTTTGACTAGAAAAATCTCAAGTTGGAAAAAAAATTGCTGCAAAACATTCTTGATTTATTTGAGATGGAATGATCTATTAAGACATAGTATTTATTTTCCATTTTTCTAGCTGAATAGTTCACCTATATTTCACCTATATTATTATACAATAATATAATCCATTATTGTAAAATACACATTTTATTGTAACTCAATCTTATGAAAATTGAGATGATGTAAAGTATGGTGAGGAGCATGTCGTAAATTCTAGTGGGGCAAAAATTGTTTGCTGAAAGGCCACCTGCTGTTGCTGTCACCACCATGATGTGAACATGGCAGTAGAATAGATACATTTTGGTAACCCTTGTTGACCTTGCAGCAACATATGATCACATCAATAGAAACATTATCTTCTCATCCATTAGAAACCCCCTTCCAAACTCCAATTGCACTGAATGCATTGATAAAATAGAGGAAATGTATTGATCTACAGAATCTTACATCTCTGTCAAGGATCTCAATATGGAAACATTTCAGATCTCATCAGGAGTACAAGGAGAAAATATGAGCCCCAGTCTATATGGTCCTTTCTTAGAATAAGCTCAGTACATTTACAAACATAGATGGGAAGATATAGGCACTGATCATTTAACCATTCCATACTACATTTATACTACACTGAAAACTGTTGTACAGCAGCTAACACCCCTCTAGTGTTCTCAAGAATGGAATGTTCTGTGGATCGGAGTAGCTATAAATCAAGAATAGAATGGTCTGTGGACTGGAGTAACTATAAAAAGGACTACTAGCAGTCTGGGATTTCGGTGTGTCACTGACAATTACTATCGAACTGTGCTCTTTGCGACTCTAATGTTGTAACCTCTCCTCACTTCTACTAATTATTGTTTTGTCTTCTAGTGTTTGTCTTATTTGTATTAACATCCTTTAGCATGGATATTACACTGTAGATATTCAGTCAAGCTTTGAAATTAGAGACTAGCAAGGGGGGTTATGTGAACATCACTCAATTGAGCTTCAGTTCTAGGTAGGAAATCAGGTGTGGATTCCCCTGATAAATCAAATATTAGCTGGTGGAGATTCTGTGTGCAAATCACTCTGCCTTGTCCTCTGAAGATGTGAGGACCTCAAATTTATTGACCAAAGGTGGGGGGGGGGGACTTGCTGTTGTTTAACACATTTTTACAGAGCTGCCAGTAGTCTTTGGAGCCGAACTTGCAGGATGCTATATGCAGCTTCATTCTGTCAGTAAACAACAGGTTAGCATCATTTAGGATTCTCTTGCACTCATTATGAGCAGAGGCAAAAAGGCGCCTATTATGGTCAGACATGTGGCTCTGATAAAGCTAGAAGAAGGGATTCCTGTGGGTAATAGCAGCTGAGCAAGCTGGGGAAAAACAGGAGGATGAATAGGGTTTAAGTTGTAACTTCCTGGCTGGGATGAAAGCATTGATGCCAGCTTTAACCCAAGAAGAGACCTCAGACGCACGGCAAGACTAAAAACTTTGTTCCAAGGGACATCACACAGGAAATCGTGAAACATCTGCCAGTTTGCTCTTTGGGAACAGATATTCTGGTGGCTGGAGATATTAACGGAAACCACAGTATGACAAAAGTGCCAAGAAGTGCAAAGCTGTCTGACATGGTAAGAGGGATAGAAGTAAAACAGATCTAACTAGAGAAATGCATGGGGAAATCAACTACTTGCATAAGGGATTGAGTGATTGAAAAGTTCATGGTATGGACACTAGTATAATCAGTGACAGAGTTTTTCAGCCATTTGGTGTGGTAGGCATTAAAGTCAGGAGATGAAGGAGAGTGATAGAGAAAAAAGATAGCTAACCAAGCTTAGTAGAGAGAGAGGAATGATCTGTTGATTCAAGAGAAATCACCCTAGCTAGAGGGAGATGTTCACTGACATAAATGCCAATTCCATGTATATGGACAATGAATACCTTCCTAAAGAGGGGAAGATAACCAGAGATATAGAATAGAAGGGTCAAAGTTAGATGTCAGGTGAATTTACTTAGAAGGTTTTAATGCAGCAAAAGTTTGTACGTATACTACAGATGTTTGAGAAAGGGGTTTTAACAGGTTTAGTTGATTTTGTTTAGCTGGTTTAGTTTTAATTTTTACTTTGTGTGATGCCATAATTAGAGATTTTCTTTTGGTAAGGAGAGGCCTAGAGTAGTGGTATCAGTTGGTTGTCAAATACATGTGTAGAAAGGAAACTGGCACAGGCTGCAGGGATACTCACCCATGTGCGACATGGCACTACAAGAAACTCCGATATTATTCAACTGTTGATCAGAGCAGCTTCTCAAAATATTACGCAAGAGTTTGGGCTCCTAACTACCAGTTGGAAGCAGCAACCAATAAACTTGCGACAGCACTACTTTTAAGACCTGAAGAGGGGAAAGAAACCAGGAATCCCTTCCTAAACAGGAAAGAAGGGATGAGTCTCTACTCCTATTCAAAAGAAGAGGAAGGAGTATAAACTGAGTGATAACAGGGTCCATCTACTCCAAATAAAAAAAAAAAAGTTAATAAGTTTTAACTTATTTAGGTCAGAATATCCCTTAAAGAATAAATAAAATTAGCTTTGTTGTCGGGATGACTAAAATAGCTAACTGAAATCTTAACTGACACAAGTATATTTTAAAATTTATCTAATGCTATATGCAAGAAAAATTTTTGAAAATTAAATGTTCAGAAAAAGAGTCAATCAAACTTACCAGAGACGAAATCTGCTGTCATCAGAATATTAACTGAGTTGAGTGAAACTTAAAATTCCTCATGGTGACTTCCATTTCTCTTTTTAATCAGTTGTTATTAATTCAGTCGGTGCGTAGCTTTATTGACCATATAATACTTTATCTAAAATATATGAGAGAGAGAGGGTGTCAGAAAGTTGAAAACTACCCTTAATTCAGGTTCCTACAACTTCAAAAAAAAATATTCTGCCATCAGAATATTAACGGATTTTAATTTTTGTACAATTTACTCACCAAGTAAAACAGACATACAAGCGAAACTCAAAGTTGGAACAAGACCAGGAAATAACTATACAAAAATTGGCTGAGGAATGTCAGAGAATTGTAAACTTAAAAAAAAAAGATACTGCAAATATTGAACAACAGCACATATATTAGAAAAGTAAAACCATAAAGAAAGTTAAAATAAATCCATGCTACAGTTGTGTTCAGTTACATCTACACAAGGATTGGCCATTTGAAGATAAAAAAAAATGCTTCATTTACGGTTATAAGAGTCGTAAAAATTTCTTTTGTAAAAGAAAAGTCAATAGAAAACCAAAAATTGTGTTTTTTTTTTTTTATACCATGGGTGAAAAAGTCACAGGAAGAAGAAAGTTCATAAACATTCAATTCAGAGTCAGACCTGACAATTATTAAATAAAATTGGTAGACCGGCATTATACAGATCTAAAAATATTATCAAAGGCTTATCAGGCAAAAAACTTTAATTTCTTGATGAAATTTATTCAAACATTGGTTTTGCTGGAAAAGAAAAAAAAATTAATATCCTATGTCATGCAGCCAATGCAGAATCTTTTTGGTACTGATTGGATGGAAGAATTTGTTTTATTCAATATTCCTATTAACATATTTTCTAACAATGTTGTTGGATCATCTAATTACACAGAAAATTTAAAACGAGTTTTAAAGGCAAGATTCCCAGATATTTTTTTCTGAAGGTCTAGGATTTTGTTCTAAGGTTAAAGTAAAGCTTAAGTTAAAAGAAAAAATAACTCTAGTGTTTCGACCTAAGCAACTAGTATTAATTTGCTGAACTAGAAGACATAGACAAAGAGTTCATCTAGAAAAATTAGGAGGTATATAAAAAAAAACAAATTACAGTCAATGGGCAAGTCCAACAGTATACATAAAGAAAGAAAAAAACAATCAGAGTCTATGCCAACTACTTCACGGGATTAAATGAATGCCTGAAACAACATAATTACCCTTTATCTTCAGCAGCAGAAGATGTATTTGCAAAGCTGAATGGAGGAAAAATATTTTCTCGATTAGACTTGTCAGCAGCATATTTACAAATTCTGATAGACGAGGAGTGTGCAAAAATATTAATTATAAATACACAGGATCTGTTTAACAGAATACTATTTGAAGTAAAAGTAACACCCACAATTTTTCAAAAAGCAATGGACATGATGCTAAGTGGTTTAGATTATCTATAGCATATCTTGACGATATGTTAATTAAAAGCATAGACCATAATGAACATACAAAGCATGTGAACAAGGTGTTTAAAAGAATAAAGGATTACATTTTTAAGCTCAATATAGAGAAGTGTGGGTTCTTTCTACCAAAAATTAAGTATTTATGTCAAATTATTCATGACAAAAGTAGAAGGCCGAATCCTTCCAGAAAAAGTGCTATTAAAAAAAAACAAAAAAAAAACTTGCCAGCACCTACAAATATTGCATCCTTACAAGCATGTTTAGGATTAGGCAACTACTATAGTAACTACATTCCTAACATGAATGATCTCAGAGCACCTTTGAAAAAAGTTGAAAAATGGGTATGGTCTGAAGAATGCAAGAAAGCATTTCAGAAATTGAAGGTTGCTGTAATTTCTGATTTATCATCAACCCAAGAAAGGAAATATAAGTAGCAAGTTGCACTAGCAACTTTGGGTTAAAGGCCGTATTGCTTCATAAACAAAATGATGAAAAACTAAAAGCTGTTTTTCACATCTGATGGATACTACTGCAAGTGAAACAAAAATACTACCAAATTGAAAAAGAAGGTTTAGCAATGCTTTTGTTGTAAAAACATTTCGCAAGTATACTCAAGGCAGACAGTTTATTTTTCAAACAGATCACCTTTTGTTAGTGATAATTTTTGGCTCAAAGAAAGGTATTCCAACACACACTGCAAACAGACTGCAAAAATGTGTAACTATCTTTCCTAACTATTTCTTTGAAATGGAGTATTTACCTTCAAAAAAGATAGCGCATGCAGAGAGATTATTGAAATTGATCTTGAGAATGACCAAACCAATGGAAATAACAATGATAACTTCATTTATTTGTGAGTGAGAAATAAAAAAAACGTTATGTATAACACTGAGGGAATTACCTGTCACAATTGATGAGATTAGAACTAAAGCAAAGTTTGACAAATTCATAACTCATAATGAGAAAAAAAGAAAAAAGTTATTGACAAAAAAGAAAAACAAGGAAATTTGTCAAGACATACTATTGTACGGTGAATGGGTGGTCATTCCGGCAATATTAACAAAAAGAATACTACAAAGTTTCCATACAGGAGACCCAGGCATTTCACATATGAAAGTGCTTATGCAAAGTTTAATGTATTGAAATGAAATAGATAAGTACATTGAAAACTTGGTCAAAAATTGTAAGAATTTCCAGTTATCAGCAAAATCTCTACCCATGAAATTTAACCTATGGCCAAAAACAGACGAGCCTTGGTGTAGGCTACACATAGATTATGCAAGGCCAATAAGGGGTATATGCTACTTTTTTGTTATGGATAGCTTTTCAAAATGGCCAGAAACATTCAGATGCAAATCACCAACAACAAAAAAAAAAACAACAGAATTTATTTCTAAATAAATTGTTTGCATAATTTGGTGTACCGGATATGATTGTATCAGACAACAAGAACACAGTTCTCACTAAGGGAGTTTGCAAATTTTTGCAAAATGCACAGAGTGACTCATTTGACATCTGTGCCCTACAATCTAAGATTTAACAGGTTGGTAGAATGATTTATAGATGTTTTTTAAAAGGGTAATAAGAAGAAATAAAAACAAGAAATGAGGAGCTACAGAATTTTTTTATCTGTCTACCTTATCACACCAAACGCAAACTCTAATGCAAGAATGTCTCCAGCACAATGTTTGCAAGGAAGATCAAATCAGTTTTCGATAAACTCAAACTAAATAAAGAAAAAAAATGAGTGACAGAACTAAGTGTGATGGCAAATGCTTCTACCCTGTTGACAGAGTTTATTTTAAAAAGTACAAACTCTGTAAAAAGTCATGGGAAAAAGGTGTTATAGACAAGTGAATTGGCCTCATTATGTACCTTATAAAACATCTAAAATGGATTATAAGGAGGTACATAAACCAAATAAAAAAAAAGGTACATTACTGAAAAGTGTAGTGAAGAACCCATGGAAGTAATATATGACATTTTTGATGTGCCGATGCCTCAAGAGGTACAACAAAGATGCTTAGGAAAGTGAAAAAGGAGAGCTACGGAAACAATCAAGATTGATCGTAAAAGAAGGAAATATCTCATTCATGGGACAAAATATTTCATGATGGTGGTGTTGTAGAACATCTAACACTCTTCTGGCACTGTCAAAAATGGAATGATCTGTGGACCTGAGTAGCTATAAAAATAAAGACTAATAGCAGTCTGGGATTTCCGAGTGCTCTTGACAATTAATATCGGACTGTGTTTTCTGTGACTAACAACTTAACCTCTCCTCACTTCTACTATTTGTTGTTCTGTCTTCTATTGAATTAATGTTCCTTAGCATGGATATTATGCTGTCGATACTCATCACACATCTTCTGGGTACAGTCCCGTCACAACAAAAACAAATCTGCCAGTAGAAGAATTAATCTTGCTTTTCCTCTCAAGGTCAATGTAGTGATGATGAGAAAGGTATTCTAACAAAATAGGTATTCATAGTTGAGATAAGAATGATCTTGAACAAAAAAGAAAAAAAAATCAACTTACTTTCCCAAGTATTCTAAGAAATACAATTCAAGATAAACCTCTCCAAAACATTGGTGACTATGATGTCACAAGTCATTGTGGCTAGGGGTTTGATCATACTGGCTTATTTCACTTACTGATCATGACAGATTATGCACTTTTTCCCAGAAACTAAGATTCACTTAGCATAGCTTCAGTATATACCACATGTTTATGAGTATTGAAGAACTATGTGCCTGAGCAAACATCAGCTACAGAGAGTACCTTGCCAATTCACAAGACAGGCATACTCGAAAAGCAGCAGCCAATTACAAGAAAGATTTCATTGCTGTCAATAAGAATTAGGTAAAAGTGAATCTTTCCAGCACCCTCCTTAGTATTGTGGTCAAGATAGTTACTTTTCAGTTCTAATCTTTTAAATTATTTTTTTCCTTCTTTGATTGATTTGTCTTCTTTTTACAGCTTATCAACCTTTTACTGGTTGTTTAGAGCTGGAAAATATTTTTAGATTGTAAGATTTGGAGATAATCCTGACTTACTAATTAACCTACTTCTGGGGGAGGGAACATGTGCATGTATACCTTTCCCACGAGTATCTGCTCATAAGTAAATATAAAAGACCAATTGGAATTTTAAGCTGTTATCCATTACCCTACTGCACATCCAAACTTATAGCACCTGGTATTCCCAAACTACCACTTGTCTAGGTACTGATCAGGCTCAATGTTGCTTAACTTGAGCGATTGTACAAGAATTGGTGTTTTCAATGTGATGTGACTGTAAGCTTTTTCTTTGTTCAGTTGATCAGCTTGTTTTTTATAGGTTGCTTGCCCTTTGTGGGGTATTTAAACCTCGAAAATGTTTTGGATTGTAAGCAAATACTACATTGACAGTTTTTTTGGAAGTAACAATGATTTTTCCAGATAGAAAAAGAGATGGATTCATACCTTTTCCAAGTGCATATAAGTATATGTAACAAACTCGACTGGAATTCAAACTCGGCTCTCCATTACTCCAGTTTCCCATTGTTCAGAGGAGCCAGGTGTGATTGAATGGGAAGGATATTTTACTTTTTTTTTTTTTTTTTAACCAAAAGACAGATTAGAGTTCATACTTAGCAACTGTATGAACATTTCTTTATTCCTGAGGACTCAAGTGTAAGTGTTCTTAAACATGAAGGGCTTTTTGTGAAGAATTTAATTCTTATTCTCCCTACTGACACCATATTTTCATCCTGTTTTTATATTCTTAAAATTCTTCCAATTATCCTTCAATCTTTATGAGATTTCTGTAATCTTGTTCTGAGATTTTCTATCGATTGATACATGTCACCAATCTTTCGTTCATCTGGGTGTTGTCATCTTTACTTACCACTGTCAGATCAGATAACTCCCACTGAATTTTGCAGTTCACACTTTATTCCTACTTCAATTGAAACATTTTTTCCCCAGCACATCCTGATACTACATCAATCACTTCTCTTTCTCCTCTATTCTTTATTGTCAATTCTACTGTAATATATTAAATGCTTTTACTGGCGATTTAACTCTTATGTTGAGTCTTATCAAGAGAGGATCAACCAAATTTATTTGCAGCATTCAGTTTCGAAAAAAAATCTTTTCTCATTTAAAATTTCACTTACCTATGATACCCATTTTTATTTTTAATGAATGGACCCGTGTCGTCAAAAATGACAGCAAAATATTTCTATCAATACACAATCTAAAATGATGGTAACATATATATTTATTTATATAGCACTGAGTATCTTACATTAAGATATAAGAATAAAAAAAAAAATCCAAACTCCTTGAGGTTGACATGAGCATGAGGGAATTATATATATTCTTAACTATTCAATGACATAATTATAGCAAAACAATGAAATGAAATAAAATAAAATTTTGTTAAAGAACCAACACACAGCAAAGAGTTTCATAACTGGTAGTAAAGAAAATGAACTGAGCCGATGCTGCGTCACTATTGTCTCTCTCTCTCTATGAGTATGATGGGAGGAATATATATATATATATATATATATATATATATATATATATATATATAAAATGTTTTTTATTATAGTAGAAAGGATTATTGATATTAATTTTAATATTTAAAATATTACCCAGATTTGAACTTAGCTTTCTGTGTTTTCACAAATTTTATGTTCCTTCCTTTTCTGATATCAATAATGCCAGCATGTTCTCATCATTTTACAGTTGAAAAGGCTAGATATAACTAAGTT
Organism: Ascarosepion bandense; assembly: GCA_037127315.1. NCBI lineage: Eukaryota > Metazoa > Mollusca > Cephalopoda > Sepiida > Sepiidae > Ascarosepion > Ascarosepion bandense. The sequence continues at coordinate 1,523,028 of JBBBDQ010000216.1, forward strand.
CTATGCTAACAGTTCCCTCTCCTACACTTCTTGCATGTAGAAATCTATTTTTGCTTTGCATTTAACTTTGATCTTCAAAAATTTAAATGTGATATCAATAATTTTCTACTGTCTTCATAATTCTTGTTCTTTTTAATGTTCTCTGGCTTTAATAGGATTTTCTTTTCTTATATCCTCTAACCCTCAGGAACAGCTTGCATCTTAGGGGCTTTATTGGCTTGCGTGTGGTGAAAAAATAGATAAAAAAAATCATAGTTTACAACCAACGAAGCATAATTATTATACATGAAAGCACATCAGGCTTAACGATGTTTACCCCACCCACCGAAAATGGGATGCATGTTTGAACCCCTCCAAAATACACATTTTCTTTCTAAAGACTTAATTGAACAAGCCAGTAGGCATAAATTTACATGACTTAAAAAACAGAGATGCTTACTCAAACATGTCTATGCAGTAAATATAACATTTAAAGCAGTAGGAAATATATACAAATGTATATAGTAATCTAACTACTGATATATGTAAAATTATATAATTCAGTATCTGTTAAGGAGAACTGAATTTCTCTGAATAAACTACTCAGTAGTTTTCTAGAGCAATAATTATTGTGTCTGAATTAATTTAAACTCAAAATACGGTCAACTCTGAATTTCTTCATTTCTCACTCTTCAAGACTTAAACAAAAATTATTCTTATATGGGTTCAGATGCGTAAGATATCACAAAACACTGAACCAACTTCCAACAAGCATTGTGAATTTAAATTATTTCTGATCTAAACTTATTTATAAATGAAACTTTGTATGCGTGTATGTGTATCCGTTACCTATAGACTCCAAAATGGCTGAACCAATTTTCTTGAAAACTTACTATAAGCCTCTGCCAGTGTTCTTAGCTAGGTTTTGTATCAAGGTACCCCCGATAAATATCGATAATTGAAAAAAAATCGGGTTATAGAAGGAGTGGTCCGTTTTAATCAAATTTAATACACTCATAGACAATGACATGAGAAATGATATTCAGAAGTTTCAAGGTTGCAGTTCTTACAATAGTGCAGAAAATCGACAATATATATATATATATATATATATATATATATACACACAAAAGGCAAGATGTTTGTGTAAGTGTCTGTTTATCTGCCTGTATGTCTGTATTTTTTTCAGCCCTTTTATTTTAGTTTTTGCTTTGGGTTTGGCTCTAAGTAGGTATAATTGTAGTTCTTAGTCTCAGCCATGATACCATTTACTCAGAGGACTTATTTAGCTTTCAAAATTCAGTTTACGACAAATAAAACTTATTTGATATCGATACCAGGAAATCAAAATTTGACTTGCATCCATTCATTTTTCTTTCAGTCTACTGTTTCATTTTAACTGGAAACAACTATTGCTTTTTAGTCTTTCGTGCCAATGTCCAAAGAGTCTGAGCTCCAGGACCATGGATTAGTTTTAAAGCTTTCATTACACCCGAGCAACGCCGGGCTATACTGCTAGTACAAATATAAATGAATCAAATAGATGTGGACTATTAAGTCCATAACCTGAAATTTATTAGCTACAAAATGAGACTGCTAGCAATTGACAAGAATGGTAACCATCCAACAAAGAAGAATTGTATCAAATCACATCCAAGTTTAATGAATAGTACAGCCAATTAACGCACTTTAAGGCCTATACTACACTGAGGTTTCATAGTCAATGACCAAGAATGGTACTATTATTGATGACATAACTTTGGCTACTGCACTTTGCCATCAACCTGTAAACCTTGGTTAAGTTTCTTAACCTTTTGGGCAGATGGTCAAGTTCATGCATAAAAAAAAACTGCATGAGGCTATAGATTTTGCCTGCCAGTAGGGTGTTATGAAAGCTGTGTGGGCTTTGGATGGGTTATGTGTTCTAATGGAATTTGTTCCTGCAAAAGAAGGCAATCCCTTATCATGTGCAGGTGACATGGAACTAGTTCTAGAAACACTTGGCCGACTTCCATATATACTACCAGATTTAAGCCAACTTGAGACAAGTATGGAACATAGTGCAAGCCACAATAAATTGCATACTGCCATGCTCAATTTTGGGAAGTTGTGGAAAATTCCTCGAATATTAAACCAATGCAGTATCTCAAACTTTATGCCACATCATATTGCCAACATTCACATAAATGGAATGGTATGTATTAGGTAGCCATCTAGATTTTTTTTTAAACTTCAGATTATAAAGATGCTTTGCCTGTTAAATATATATGGGTAAATATTCTCACATATAATTTGTAGAGAGGACAATATGAATAAATTATATGTGTATTAAAATTTACAACTCTCTCTTTTGTAAAGTTACAGATACAAGAATAATAACACCTTCGAACAATATTATGTCAAACACCTACTTTGCTCTGTGCTAATCACCAAATATTTATATGCCAACATATATAGTTTTTACATATCATGTGATCCCAGCAGCACAATACCTCTAATTAGTTCAAGATGAGGTTGACTGTGTTTGCTCTTTGTGATCTGTGTTCAAAACCAAGTGTCAGCAGTAACATTTTATTCCTATATGACATTCTCTCATATATATTTTTTTTCACTTTAAAAATTATTTTTAGGAGCTATACATATTTGAATATATGCTCTGTTTAATTATAAAACAGTATATTTATTTTCATTAAAAAAAAAAAAAAAAATGCAATTTCTCGAAAAATATTTGTCTATATTTATATACATATAAATAAAATTAAATATATTGTTCAATAATTAAATAAAGCATCTACTCAAATATGGGTAGAATAACGTTTAAAGTAATAAAATCTGCTGGGTTAATAAATAAATTATTTTGTATATATATATATATATATATATATATATGAAAACCATCTACAGACAGGCCTGTTTTGCTGTATCACAGCTCTTCAATGTGGCTAGATTAACTGCTTACCTCAAGCCAGGACTGAAACCTGACTGATTTGACCAAAGTTGGATATTCACCCACCAGGCCATTGGCACATGTCAGAGAAAGGCCGATTTCATAGCATGTAATGTTTTTACAAAATATAAATAATACCAGCAGTGAGAGTGTTTTATCTTGTAACCACATCGAATGGCCGTTCTACACTGTAACTAGAGAACATAGTATAAAGCAGTAAATAATTGCAGTTTACAAAATTTTCCTCTCTATAGTGCTCAATCGGCAAGCGAGAGCATAAATAAATAGGATAAATATATTAATAATTTTAAAATAGTAATCAAAATTCATTGCTCTTAATTATATGTGTGTGTGTGTGTGTATATATATATATATATATACACGTTATTCTATATTTATTTGATATAGTTTATTAGGTAATTATCTTTATATTATATATTCAATGAGGCCTTCTTTTAAAATAATGAGTTGGGAACAGAGATTATTATGACTGTGTTGTGAGTTCAATTCTGATTGAGTGCCACTTATTTATGACCTTGTACTTAGTGAATAACTATATTTAATGTATCTACCATATCTCATAAGGACAGAAACATTATATATAACAGGCATTTTGTATTGATTAATTTTACTGATCTACTTTTCAAAATTACAATTGATCCTTCTCAGACAAGGAGGAAATTCCACCAGAAATTGTCCAAAGCTTATTTCAGAAGAAATACGATCTAAAATTATTGTCAGAGTAGATAAAAATGCCTGTTGTCTTCAATAATATTTGCCTTAAAGAACGTGAGCTGCCTAAATACAGAGTTACTGAAATATTGTTGGCTCAAACCAATGACCAAACATAATTTATTTTTAAGGTATCCTTGGTTGTTCCAAGAACTTTTCAACACCTCCTTATATATATATATATATATATATATATAAATTTGAGATATGCATTCATAAAAAGCTGGCAATGTTTATGATCATTCATAAGGGAAAATTGAATGGAATATAAAAGTTGTGATGAAGGTGGTAATATTGTAGGTGGAGATATCAAAAGTAACCATTTCTGTTTGTCTGCCTATAAGAACCCAATTGTCTTGCCAAGATTACCAAAAAGTCTTCAAAAGCCTCAATTGTGCATGCTGCTGCATTTTGGCCATTATTATAATCTCAGTCCTCTCTCTCCATATCATCTCTTTCTTTCATTTTGCTTTTTTTCAGCCTTTTATTTATTTTTCTATCTACTTACTAGTCTCTCTCTCTCTGTCTTAAATCAGTTCTACTTTTTTTCTGCTTCTCTCTCTTTCCCTATTGTTGTTGTTTATTTTATCATTTGTCCTCTCTTTTATTCCCAAGATTCTACTTCCTGTTTATCAGCCTCTGCTCTTTCTTCAATCCTCTACACACCCGCCTTTTAGCTCTCCTAATGTCTGACTTGTTGAATGATTGCGTTCCCAATGAATGTGACATGAAATGGTGCCTGGTATCAAATTACTACAACTGAAGCAAGTCCTCAATAATCTTTTATACTTTGTCATGCAGTCATGTCCATTCTAACTTCTGTAGCCATGGCGACTGTTAATCATAGAGAGATGAGATCAGGTAAAGAATAAAAATAACAAGTTTCTGTGGAATAAGGAGATATGGATGGTCAACTGAATAGACTAGGATTAATATAAAGTAAAAATGTCTGTGAATGTTTTGGTCATAAGATGGATCAACAGTTATCTAAAATTTTCAGGTGAAGTATTGTCATTATTCACTGGTTTATTTGAAATGAAGCATTTTTCTACATTCCATGTAATTTCTAAATGTGGGCAATCATGACTTTCCTCAACTTCCTGTCTCTTGTGGTTCTTAGCAGTGTTTCTCCTTTTTCCAAGTCACCCAGCCCCATTCTGCTATTCATTTGCACAAGCTAGTTATGTAGATGGCTTGCTGTTTTCCCCAATTTATCTTGCCTTTGATATGCCCAGTGCCTGTTAAGTTTGCCAAGTCCTCCCTTCCTCAGAGGTCCAATAAATTTATACTGTTTCTTTTTGCAGTCAATAAAATAAAAAACAAACAATGAGTAGGTGCAAATTTAAAAATATAAAATAGCGACAATTTACTAATCGCCCTATATATATATATATATATATATATATATATAAAAAGATGTTATGTCCAAATTCAGAGTTTCACAGCAAAGGAAAATCTACACTTCAGGTGCAAGATAAATAAATGAATTTAGGATTTGAGTTAAATAAATTTTGAAATAAAATTGATTTATCTTGTTATCTTGCCTGGAAGTTCAGATTTAACTGTGAAACTGATTCAGGTGAGTAATAAATAAAACATTCAGAATTATATAATATCAAAATGCTCAATGTAAGAAATAGAACATTTACGAAATCTGCTTGTTTTATATTGCATTATTCTCCAGTAATTTACTAGCTGATTTTTTTTTTTTTTTTAGGTATCAACAAACTTTATTATTATTATTTTCAATCTCTTATCTCCTTAACTTGCATCCTTTCCCTGACAACCCTTGTATCATGTTCTCCTCCCGTTCTGGTCTACTCTCATGCTGCTCTTTTTGCACCAGTGTTCTCATCCTTCTCTTACCCATTCTCTGACATACCCTGTAACCTGTTCCTCTTTTTCATCACTATCCTCTTATGTAATCCCCTGTGCACCAATGGCAGTACTGCCTTGCTTGGAGCGAAATGATTATTAAAAATTTAAAAAAAAGAAATATATATATATATATATATATATATATACACACACACACCCACAAATCACTTACTTATTTGAAATGTTATGTATATGCTTGTAACATTCTCAGAAATGTAAACTTACACACACCCACATGAGTAATTGAATGACAAAATGCAAAAATTATATAATGTGTTTTGTCATTCAACCTTCATCACACTAACATGAAGTTCTTATTGACAGAATTATGTAATATCAGTCCTCTTCTATAGCAGTGAATATTGACCAATCACATGGCCCAATGAATATAGACATTGTTTAGTTCCAGTGACCCAAAGAGTTGTGAACTCAATACCAGGCAGTAGTGAACAAGTAACTAAGAGAATCCGGTTAGAGTGAGATAATTCATGACTCCCAAAAGAGGCTTCACACAAGGAATGAGAATGATATACCCCAGTAATCGTAATAAAAAGTTTGGTTAAATTTCCTAGCACCTAAAAAAGGCCAGAGCATACAATGGTCAAAATGTCGTACAATTGGCAACCAAGATGAGAACAATAGTCTGAATAATGTAAATAGTGTTGAACAATCTCCTTGAAGATGAAGGAGAGACTTCAAGCAACAGAAATGTCGTTCGACAGAAGGATGCTGAGAATGTCATAGACCAAGCATGTGAGCAACAATAAACTTTTAGAGAAAATGGAAACAAAAAAAAGAAACTTATATTTAACATTAGAAAATTACAGTTGAAAATTCTAGGGTACATGAGGAAAGCAGTGTTGGAAAATCTGATACTCACAGGCTAGATTGAAGGAAAGAGAGAAACAATGCATAACTTAATGATCTTGTGTAAATGTATGGCAGAACAGGGTTTAGGAGAGATAACAAAAAGACAAAATTTATTAAGAGCTACAAAAGACAGGAATTGTGGAGAACCATGATCGCCTATATCCTGAACTAGTGTATGTGTGCAATTGTTAGAAAGTTTAAACAGTAATATGAAATGAAACAATGTATTGAGATTTAATAAAGCGGAGATCAAGAATTTACAACTGAAGCAGAGGTCATTGAACTATTTATTTAATCTGTTCCCTTTATATTTTGGTCGATTTTCAATGGTATCTATGATTCATTGATTACTCCTAGTATAATTTATAAACTCACTTTTTGTTTAGTATTTTCATGTGTTAAAAATTTTATGTATTTAATATAACAAGGAAATGGAAATATTTCCCAGAAGAAAAAGATTAGCTATGGCAACAGCAAAGTCTATTTCAAGACCAAGTTGAATCAAGGCAATCACTTTAGACAAAAGTGCCTGTCATGAAAGGCTTGAACAAATAAGACTGCAATATCAGAAACGTAGGAATTAAAGAACTAATTTTATCTAAATGCTGATTATTAAAATGACTAAGTAAATTTATGAGTGATTAATTTCCTAACTTAAATTGATTTACCTCTCTTCTAACTACAGCCAGGAGAGGAAATATAAAATAAATATACATTGATATTATATGGTTGGATGATTACTTGAATTAGTTTTGCCCCCTCCTGCTACTTATACATAAACATTAATCTGACAAAATCTTTTTGAAGGATGTTACATTGGTTTAAAATTCCCTACCAATACTCTGACACATAGAGCTTATATATAATATTTCTCCCATATATATTGGTACTTCTGAGTATGAATAAAAACTTGAACCATGTAGACTGGCACTACATAATCACAACAGATTTAAGAGAGAATAATGGTAAAATCAAGATGCTGATGTTTCACACTGCCTCAAACAAAAGGCAAGGAAAGAAACTTTCATCAGTACTAAAAAGAACAATTATGGTGAAATTAAGAAACTTATTTTTCTGTAAAATTGTTTTAAGAGAAAGATTTAACTTTCAACCAAAAGTAGTACTTGCTGTTTAATCAATGAATGTTGAATATTTCCTTATAAGGTAACAGCTAAAAATTACCATAGTATCTAATGCATTTGTATTTATTTATGAATATAGAAATATATCTTAGCTTCATTCTGTACCACAAGCACAGTGCACCGAGTGTGAATCCAGCTCATTTGATTGGCTTGCTAAATGTTGCTTTATAACAGGAAGTTGTCTGAATATGAAACATTTTAACACTAACACTCATGCAAATATGCCATTCTTTAAATAAACATTCTCACACATTTAACAATCTGTTTCAGAAGTCTTTTCAATTGGGTAAAATGTCTTTATAAAAATTTCCAATGAAATTACATCCAAAAATAATTTCTTTTTAATATTTGTTTTTCATAAGACTATAGATTAAGCATACCAGATTATGAATATGTGGAAAATAATTTTCCTTAATTAAATATTATACAAGTTAATAGGGGTAGCCATTTTGCTATCTTTTGTTGGTTTTGTTTAGTGACATATCAACATCACTATTTAATGATGAAATATAAATATTGTTATGGCTTCAGCTACAGATATTTTGCACATCATTTTATACTTTCAGGGTAAACAGATATACAGTTTGCTTGATGATAAAATGTATTGCTGGTAATTTCACTACAAAAGGTATTGTTAGTAATTGTTGGTAAATTTGTTATAAAATGTGTTACTGGTAATTTTACTATAAAAGTCTACTGTTGAATTTTGTTTGGGGTGGGGGTTCACCATTTACTAAGAGCTGAAACTCTAACAGGCCCTACCAAACTAAGTCAAAGGTGAATCTGAAAACAATAGAAATTAAGAGGTGGTACAAAATTTCCACTCTCCTGATGAGAGGCTTTGCTGTCAGATGCAGTTTGTCATACTCAGGACAGCATCAATATAAATTAAACCCTCTATGGGAGCCAAAACAAATATGATCCTACAACAAGTTTTCTTAAAATGCTAAGATTATTTTTTGAATTTCATACTCTAGAGGGCTTAATTGATAATATTATATGAAAACTGGATTCCAGATTATGAATTTCAAATTAAAATTTTTTTTTTTTCATTTTAAGAAATCATGCAGCATGGGTACTCTCTGTTTCAGTTTCTGTAAGAGAAACCAATTTACAAAGCAAACTGGATAGTTCTATTAATTTTTATAAATTTTATAGTAAAATATACATTATATATATATATATATATATATATAGTTTTTTTTATTTGATATTTATACTCTGGAGTGACAATCTGTAGTAATATTTAAATAAATTTTAATACAAAATGATTATTTCTAGTCCTAGTGCCTATTGTACATCAAATTCCCAGCAATGAGGAAAGAGGGCTTGGAGAACCTAATACTAACAGGTCAGATAGAGGAAAAAAGAGACAGGGGAAGGCAGTGGATGACAGGAGGAAGTGTGCTAAGAGCCACCAGGGCTAGGGAGACTTATAGAAGGCTATGATTACCTACGTCCTGAAAGGACAAGGCACATAGAAGAAGAACACAAATATCATCTCCTAATGTGTATTTTATACAATAATAATAATTTTATGCAATAAAAGCTGTTCAAGAATAACTTGGTCTTATTTAATCAGAGCCCAAATTCTGAATTGGTTTAGCCAAAGCCCAGATTTGAACTCAATCTACAATGTGTTATGAAATGTGTTTCTGATTATGTGTAAATGACCACAGGTTATCACTTAGAAATAAGGGGCTTTTTACTAAATATTAATCAAGAATAAATTACTCATTTCACAGTTGTGAAACATAATCATTATATGAACGGAAAAGGGATTTCTAAAAAGTTAATTCACTTTTGCTCACTAGTTTTTGACTTTTGTTAGGAAGCTTTGATGAAAAGTTTTATCAGATAAAAAAATTTGACTTTTTTTTAAGTCATTTCACTACAGCCAAGAAAACAAAGTCACTAAGATGCAGGAGGTTATTGAGTCTGAAAGAATATAAGAAAAAAAAAGCATCATTAAGTAGTAAGAACAATAAAAGAACAGAAATTAAGATAACAATTGACATTGCATTTATATTTGACCTTACCAATGAAATATCAAAAATTACTATTAAGAGTAAATAGTTGAATTATCCAAATATATACCAAGTTGGGAACTCATGTAATTTTTACAGTATTTATATTTTTGCAACCAACTCTAAATACAGCACAGTTTTTTACTTATTTCATTTGTTCCAACTTGCTTATTTTTCCATGTATACTTGCAAAATTTTGGTTCCAGAAACACTGGAAGGAAAAAAAAAACAAAAATCCTACAGCAACTAACATTATTAGATCTTTTTCTTTCCTTAAAAATCTTTTTTCGTTACTAAATACATGTTTATAAAAGTTTCCTAATACATGCCATTACAATTTCTAACTCAATTTTGTTGTTAAATCTCATTTTAATTTTTTTTATTTACACTACCAAACTTTCAAGCTTTTAATTTATTTACTTAATTGCTAAGATTTTAATTAATGCAATGAACATTTCATTTAACACTGATGAGATATCAGTCAAAGATGGTTGAATTTTATTATCCAAACATGAGAGAAACTGTACAAAGAAAATTACAACCTAATGTTTTCTGAAAGATTTTTAAAAGTAAAAAAAAAAAGAAGAAAACTTTACTTAAAAAAATCTAATCAGAAAATAAAATTTGAATCAGCAAATCAAAGTCTTTAATTGAATTTTGGAATTGTTGTATTCCTTTCTGTGATTTTTAATGAAATCACTTTGAATAAAGACGTAAAAATACGCCTGAGTTTATCTTTGGCATTTTGCAGTGTTGAAACATTATGAAAGTAAACAAGAAAAAAAAAATTGTATGCGAATTAAAAATGAAGCGCCAAACATTGAAAGAAGAGTGACTGTAGGCGGATGAAGAGAGTTTTGTTAAGAATTGAATTAAGATGGTTGGGCCTTTTAATCAGAAAAGCCAGTAATGAATGCCTAAAAATATATTGAGATTTAAATCAGTAAATGTGACAGAAGCTCTGAAAATCATACATGATTTTATAAATAAACCAGAGAAATTGCTTTTTTTGTTTTCAATGTGTATTCATAAGTGAATAAAGAGTATCAATCTACAGCAGTTTACTGCAAATAAATATTGATGAGTGATAACTATATTTTATGGAATCACTATGATCCTTATATATCTATTACAAGATTTCTCAACCATTTTAATTAATGGTGAGCCTGTAGAATAACTAAAATATGTTAAAATTTAAAGGGCACCACAAACAAAAGATTAGTCATGAAATTTGAAAATAAAAAAAAATAAGAAAGATGTCTCCTGATGTCAACATTTATTTTGAAGACATTACGTTGTTTGTCTATACTTCTGAGAGGAGGTAGTCTTTACACTATTTACATTATTCGGGTTATTGCCCTTATCTTTATTGTCATTTTTACAACAATTTGGCTCTTGTACACTCTGACCTTCTTCAGTTGCTAGGAATTTCTAACTGAACCCTGTATTGTGATCACTGGGGTTTATTATTCTCATTCCTTGTGCAAGGCCATTTCTGGTACCAGTGAACAAATAACTTAGAGAGCTAGGTTAAAGAGAGTTGACTCATAATTACCAGAAATGTCTTTGCAGAAGGATTGAGATAAGCCCAAGTTCTCATAATTTACTCAGACTGTCAAATACTGATGGAAATTTTAAAATACCCCTGTAATTCCCTTGTACTAAGAAAATATCAAAATCAATATATTACTCGTATATTCTGGAATGTTAAACTGTGGTATAATGCAATTGACTTGTCTATTTTCAGTATCTTATAAGCTATAGTGTTAATGGGTTTCGCCAGTTCTACTATGACTGTTTCTTGATGTGTACATTTTTTTTTTTTTAATCATTTCACCCCAAGCAAGGCATTCCACTGCCACTATTGCGCATGGGGCTACATAGGGGAAGGTAAAGAGAAGGAGTGGTTAGATATAGGGAATGTCAGGAGGAAGGTGACAGATGAGTAAGGATACCAAGGATGAGGGTTGGGCAGATGGGAAGAGTATTTGATAGAATGGGAGCAGGTTAGTGTGTTAGGAGGTGTCTATTGACCTTACATTTAAACTCCTGGAGATTGTAGCCGTCGAGGAAGCAATCGTGTGGAAGGGAATTCCACAGTCGGGATGTGCGAGGAAAGAAACTGTTGGAGTAGAAGTTGCGGTTGCATTTTATCGGTTTCACTTTAAAAGGATGGGATCTAGTTGCTAATCTAGTATCTCGTGCAAATTCGTACCTAGGGTGCACCAGTGATCTAAGTTCATCGGAGCAGAAGCCGTGAAAGTATTTATAGAAGAGACACAGGGAAGGCACGTCGTGCCGGTGAGAGTGAGACTGCAGGTGGTCTGCCAAGTCGGTATCTATCACATTACAGACCCTCCTCTGAACCTTATCGAGAAGCCCGAGGAGAATAGCAGGG